>JARFJB010002353.1:747500-1347500 GCA_036346205.1 Vesta saturnalis | reverse complement strand
AAAACAATTAAAAAAAAGTGTTGCAAACTAGTAGCAGTGAAAGTAGCAATGAAGAGGAACATCCTCTCTATGCTGATAGTTACAGTTCTTTCGATTGGGAGGTCGAGGAAGAAACGAAGCTCACCGAGAATGATTCTTTTATGGATGACTTTGTCGTCGTCAAACTTGTGAAAAAGAAAATAATTAGACATTTTATTCGGCAAATAAATGAAGTTATGGAAAATCGAAAGTCAATGTTAAGTTTTTAAAAAAAGTGAATGACAGTTCCTACCACTTTGTTTTTCCTAAGAACGATGACGTGGCGTTTTTTTCATTTGATATTGATTTATTACACCTACTTTAAATGTTTTTGTATGTGTCCCTTTCAGCCCCAACTGTGCCCCTTTCAATGCGGTGAAATGTGTTGAAAGGGACAACTACTGTGGCTCATATTTTTCCAATTTTTTTTAACAAGAACTAATTCGTTTATGTTTTTTGTATGCAAACCACCTTTGCAAATGTTGTACTATTAATAATATCAGGTGCAATAGTGATATTTCTTATAGACAGGTTTATCTTAAAAATGTCCCTTTCATGCCACCTCTGTCCTATTAGGTGTCGTTCATGGTTATATACGATAATTGGGTTGTCGGCTGAACTCGTTGAAGGAGTAGCGGAACCTGCTACGCGGTTACTCAAAGTAGGACACTTACTTCAAAATTCCAACTTACTTATAAATAAAGGACTCCACTGCCATCTACACCTTGTTAGAGATGAAAAAATATTGCTTAATCTCACAGATCAAAACACAGCCTACTCGATAACTAACTAACTCAATCTCAACACTAACAATTGTTTTATCCACTTTAATTCTCAAAAGTGTGGGTCTGATTCGGATAAGTAAGTTTAATAAATTGCAGTTCAAAAATAAAAAATAAATAGTTGATATACAAATTTAAAAAAACCACCACTGTCCAAGTCATTGAAACGCTATCTAATGTTTGCATCACCAAACGACACATTTAAAATAGCTTTCCAAATTTACTATAATAAATAAACGTAAATAATAACTCAAATAATATTGAACCAATATAAAAAATATGGTAAGACGCCAACAAATATTACTTGCCTACCTTGATAAGTAATCGCTGAACGCTAATTAAAAATTTGAAAAAAAATGTTTAATTAAAAACCCCAAAATATTGAATAATACCATAATAAACTTTATAATAGTCGTGTTACTATAATTTAAGATGAATATTGATCTGTCCAATTAAAAAACATTTCGAGCATTTACGGGGGCATTAAAAACCTTCCTCCTTTAAATTTTTTAGGGCCATAACTTACATAATAGAAACAAAATATAGTTAACAAAAATAAAAATTTAAGGGATTTACGTATAAAGTTTTCTTTGGCCGATATTTTAGGTTAGAAACAAGATATCGAGATGTGGTTTTCGCGAGATTGTTTAGGAATCATTTGGCTACTTGTTCATGAAAATAAGTCATATCAATGCATTTAATTTTTTTTCGAAAATTAACCGTTTCTGTCGGAATGTCGAACAAAGCCCTCTAGCGACGACATGTGAAACTAACAAAACTTCAAATATTATAATATTAGTAGACCAAGAAAATCTCTTTTCAACGCGCCCAAGTTTGTTAAAATCGGATTAGCCGTTTCGAAGATATGAAGAGTGATTTAAGGAAACCTTTGAATACTCCCCACCACTTTATTTTTATAGATACGTCAAAAAGTGGCAAACAAAAAAAGTTCAGGTTATCCTCGACTTCAAAGATCAGTTATTTTTTTATTAGGTTATTATAGCAGAATTCACAGAAACATCATTTTTTTAGATTCAAGAGTGCAGTTACACCCCCTAGTGGCCATTTCAGAAACTTGAAAGTATTTTCCAGGTTTTTGTATTGGCCGTTTTAGTAACAAATTTTTTTGCGCATACCTCTACGATGGATAGTTTCCCAGATACATTATCTCGCATTCTTAGTTGGCCACCCTGTACATTCAGCGATTTCTTATTGTAAAACCCTACTAATTAACCTACTTATCAATATACAAAAATTGTCTGTGTGTATAGATATTAGATAGATCACTTAATTGAACTCAAACAGGCGAAAAGCTAAATCATCACATTGCACTTACACCAACAACACAATGAAGAGTCTTACAATGAGAGATGTCCATATCAGTTAATTGTTTCCTTCGCCCAAATTGGTCCACGATATATTTCCAAAAACTATTAATCTATTGTCCGGTGTCATTGCACATTGCAGTTATCTTGTTTACAACAACCATCTAAAGTTCCTTGTGTAATCGAGGAAAATTTGCACAAGACGGCACCATTTTCTATGCAGAAATACGCATATTACGTATATTCTACAGTTATTGTATACAAAAGCCTACAAGACTTTATTTATTTATACCGATGTTACAACAATTTTAAATTAAAAATGGTGGTTTTTTACGTGCAAAAATGTACAAAATGCACCTTGCTTAGCTAAAATTACTGAACTTGACTGTATTTAAAAATGAAAAAGTCAACTCACTCAAGCTGGTAATTACAAAAAGAGAAAGATGAGCTAAATCGCACACAAAATCCAAGTGATTTTAATCAAAACTAAAAGAAGAAATTCAAGACAGGTAATTAAACGTTCGCAACTAAATTAAATCTTTCGGTTAAAATGCGCGCTTCAGCTAATTGAGATAATACACTCAACGTATTTAAATTAAATCCATCAACTTAGAAGCATTTCAATTCAGTAATTGAAATTAGAGCATCCAAGATATGTTTATTACATACTGTAACCTAGGAAAAAGGAAAAAACTTCTAGAAATACTTATGTGAGAACACAATAATATCTAAGAGGGTAATAGCGCTACCTGTAAGGAGGTTGTTTAGAAAATTAATACTGACATACTTATAGAATACGTTAGTCAATAGCTCAAAAATAATGTAAAATTTTTGAATGACTGAAATAAAATGCCTGTTTATCACATCGTTTTACTTATGTATTGATGAAGATATGTCTAGCGAACATGAAAAATGAACAACGTCGAACAAAAGTTAGTGCCCTTCCAGCCGGTAATGTACCAACTTAGAGTATTCATGATTCACTTTAACATAAACAATGTGTTATTATAAGTATCGTAAAATCTGTTTTTTTAATAAAATTGTTAAGGAAGAAATTCAATGAACTATAACCCTCACCTTTCCAGCATGTTTGTCTGTAGTGGTTAAATCATCGGCCATGCCTTTACTAAAAAAAACAAAAACCTTTACGAAAATGAGTTAGTTTATTAACGTCGAATCGTAGCATTAGCTATCTATGGACATATGCATATTAAAATAAGTTTATATTAAAAGAAACACAATTGTGCGTTTTTTCAAGTATTTAACTGGGTTAACTCCGAAAGTAATCACACTATGAGAAAAAGTAACTGAACTAGAAGCAAACTAAATTAAAACTAGATCATAAATTTTAAACTAAACTATTAATTTTGTAAACTCAATGAATATTATGCAATTACTTTCCAATACTTAACAGCGTAATGTAGTTTTGATGGTCATTGTCGGCTCGAAATGTGTAAATGTAAATTTTATGTAACTTGACAAAACTATTAATTAGTTGTGCTATTTATAGGTCTCATTAAATATTGATATCCATTTAAACAAAAAAAACTCCAAGTTGTGGTAATAAAGTAAATAAAAATATTTTTTACTATTCTATTACTTGGATAAGCCAAAATGTGGAAAAATGAGAAATTTTGTAGATAAAAACCAATATCTGGGTGGCAATAACTATTTAAACATAATTTATGATTTCTAAAATAGTACAAGTCATAAAATTTCTACTTTACTGCTGTCGAAAAATGTAAAATATTTCCAAATCAATGGCACTACGAGGAAATATACGCCGAAGTGCTTATTCACATGGATATTCGCACCAGAAATATTAAGACATCGCAGATATTTGTTATTTTAGTAAACAATCTTTTTTTATGGGACATTGTTTTCATTTCTCGTTAAGTTTATGACTAAGTTGAGAATTTTCTTTCTCTTTGCACGTAATTTAGATAAAACGATAATTAATAACTTTTTCCAATTCTCAAATGCCGATCATTTTTTACGTATAATAAAAAAAAATACATATGTCATATTATTTTTTACGATATATACTCTTATTTTGCATTAAAGCAGGCCATGACATTTTTTCTGTAGTAGTATTCCCATTTGCCAAAATGACAAGAAGTCAGCCGCACAGCCGAAAGTAATCGTGCTGTGTTGCCTACTTAAGTAGCGCATATGAGAATCAAGTCTCATATTGATTTAATAATGATTTGTTGAGAAAATGCCAAACATAATTGCAAAGAGTATAACATTGCAAAATTTAAAGTGCACCTTAAAAATAGTGCAACGGGGAAAAGTAATGGTGTCCAGTATATTTCAAGTACATAAGAACTTTCGTGCGCACATTAAGTACCTCAAAATTAAAGTGGACATATTGTGGTAAATGCGAATGATTTTGGGATTTCACCTCTCGGATGGTTGACAACGACTAATTAAGCAATTTAATTCCGAAAATGAAATTTCTACTTTGGACAAATTGTATCATCACGTTACAACAGATTTCGATTTTGATGGGGGTCGAACGACATGATTTAGAGTTTCGAAATCAATGGGACAAACTTGTCGATGAATATAAAATCTTGTAAAAAATAAAACACGTCGTTGTAGTCAAAATTAAATTTTTTGCAGTTCCAAAGTGCAGGCCTAGACGTCATGTTTGTGTATAGACGAAACGTGAATTTTTTATCAAAATCGCTATAATACCCATCGTTGTTTAGATTCTGACTTTTAGGTAATCATCCAAAATTAAAGTTAAGTTTAATAACTGAATTTACTCGCTGTATAATTTAATTTATAAAAATAATTAATAACTTTTCCAGTCAACAATGGATCAATTTTTACGAAATTAAAATACTACGCAAATTTGTATTAAACATATCATCTTATTTTGCATTAAACAGGCCATGACATTTTTGTAGTAGATCCAATTGCAAAATTGAGGTTATAAGCCCAGTCATTTGTAATCGGCAAGATCGGCCTATTGATACAGCTAATCAAGTGTCACTGATTGATTTCGAAAATGGTTTAGAAATAAGACAAAACTTGGTTTCAGGTTACATTCAATTGTTTAATTGCTTCAAAAAGGGCAATCTTGTTTGAATAATAATTCCAATAATTTCAAGTACAAAATTAAATATTTGACCAAAATCATAAACAATTCAAAAGTTAAGTGGACATATATTAAATTAAATTATCTTAATTTTGGAATTTCCTTTAGGAGGTATTTACAACGATTAGTTAACAATTTAAGTCAAAATCAATTGATTTAATAACTTTATATCTGGTTTACAATCATTCCAATTTTATTGGTCGAAAACGTTTTGCCTTTATATGGACAAATGTATGAACTCGTTAAATCTTGTATAAAAATTACGTCGTAGTAGCGAAATAGTATTTTCTTAATACAGGCCTAGATTTAGCAATTTTAGAAACAAAGAACGGATCATTGAATCCTTTTAAACTCCACAAAGGTGAACGGAGAAATTCCTCGGATAGTCTCAAGTAACATGTAACATATTCTTCTTTGCTCAGCGTTCGACCTCTTTCCTTTATAACCTAACTATATCTAATAAAAAGAAACACAAACATCTTATACCCTAAAACCACGTCATCCTATAATTGTCATATTAAAATATCTTCCATACTAACACTTCGTAATGAACATTTGCCAGGAAATAACAGTCTTGCTACCGAGAATGCAGATACACACATCTTGTTTTTCAATCAGAAACCCTGTTATTCAAATAAATTTTCTGTAACTTTCCGACTAACAACTTAATTCATTAATGCATAACTATTTAGACCTGGCGCACAATGGGACCCACCTTGGTTAGGTGACGGAGCGTGGGTCACGGCGAGTTTCTGTGAACCTAAATAAAATTGACTTTCGCACCCTGACGTGACTCAATTTTGGCTTAACATGGTTCTGCGGAGCGCACTGTAGTTGCCGCAATTTTTGTTCCAAAATCACTGTGAGTGTTTATAAAAACATGGAAGAAAAACTAATTGAGGCTGTGCGGATTCGTCAACTTTTGTGCGATACAAGTCATATAGACTATATGTCTAATGAGGATCAAACTAGAAACTGAAACGTGAGAGGAAATGGCAAAAGAAGTCGGTATGAAAATGATATATATATATATATATATATATATATATATATATATATATATATATATATATATATATATATATATATATATAGGGTCCGGCAACAAGATCGCCTTCTTCTATATCTTCCGTTTTATATAAGCTAGATTAATAAAATTTGGAATGCAGTTATAGTTTAGTTGCGTGCATATTCTAAGATTATTGACGTGAATACAGGTTGTTTATTTAAAGAGGACCAAATTATTATTAAAAATTTTAATGCAATACCCTGTATATTATTACTTTTTGAATTCTACACATTGTTCCTAACAAATTCGCCATACGTTTTCCTATCCCTAAATATAACCGTTTTTGAGTTATTTAGATTTTCTAAAAAATTGAAATTACAGAGTTTGCTTTGAAAATGTACCTCCTTAACTGTTGAAAAATAAAAGTTATCTAATTTATATGAGAATACGTACACAGATAGAGCTTCCTTTTAATGTGAAGAAAATGAAAATGATAATTGCATACAGGGTGCTTATAATTGACTTGCCAATCAACCATTATTCGAACTAGTAAAATTTACTTTTCAAATAAAACACCCTGTATATTATTACATTTTGGTTTCTACATATTAACCCTTATCAGTTCGCCATGCAAGTCCCTATCCCTAAATATAGCCGTTTCCGAATTATTTTCAATTTTTCAAAATGTATAAGATTATTGAGACATTTTTAAATCTACGGCCTCGTATAGATAAAAAGAACATCATAAAACAATTGTATCATACATTAAAAACGCAACAGAAACTAATATATTATGATAGAAGACTAATTACAATTTTTGTACTGGAGGCATTGCATGTTAACAAGAATTTGACAAATATTTACTTCAATTTCAAGTAAAATTCTAAAATCAAGTGTGCTTCTTATAAAATTGAATGTTTGACGTAAATAAATAAAACCGTAGTTAACCATTTACGAGTGTTATTGTTAGTAATCAAAATTTTTATAAAATGAATTTTACACAAAATGAGTTAGTTGATATTATATTCGTGTTGGGTGCTGCAGAAAGAAATTGTTTATTGGCCAGCAGAATTTATGCTGAAAGATATGCAGATAGAAAACATCAAAACGCAAGATTGTTTCAGAAAGTTACGAATAGATCTATTGCAACTTCATGTGCCAATTACTCCAAACATGAAGATAGTGAATTGAGGGTTCTTCTCGCCATCGTAGAGGATCATCACAGAAGCCAAAAGGACATAAGTGAAATAGTTGGTATAAGTAAGAGATCAGTAGGCCGTCTTTTAAAGAAGAATCGGTTACATCCCTATCATATTCAGTTGCACCAAGAATTGAGCGATGCAGACTTCCATCATCGAGTAAGATTTTGAAACTGGGTCGGAGAAAAATTACTCAAAACCCAAATTTTTTTATAGTATTTTATGGACAGACGAATCAACATTTCATAAGAATGGATTTGTTAATACACATAATTTTCATTATTATTCCTCAGAAAATCCACATTTATTAAAAAGTTGACAATCAACATAAGTGGTCTTTAAATGTCTGGGGTGCCATCGTTGGGGATTATGTCATCGGTCCATTCTTTTTGATGGACACTTGAATGGTGATAAGTACCTTAACATTTTGCGTAACGATTTATCGGGCTTACTAGAAAATATTACTCTTGGTATTAGAGCCACAATGTGGTATCAACATGATGGCGCTCCTGCTCACTACTCTGCAGATGTAAGAGATTATCGCAATAAGTCTTTCCAAATAAATGGATTGGGCGAAATGGACCTGTGAGGTGGCCAGCTAGGTCCCTTGATCTGACAAGAATAAATTTCTTTTTATGGGGATACATAAAAGTATTGTAACCACCAACCACTGCCGAAGATATGCGTAATCGTATAACACAGGCTTTTCATAGCATTACTCCTCAGTTCTTGCGTAGAGTTGAACAATCTTTTAAAGATCGACTTCAGATCTGCATCCGAGAAAACGGACAACATTTTGAACAATTATTATAAATCATTATCGCTAATGATTAGCGTTAAATTATTTTTTTTATTTTATTAGTTTTGAATTTTTGAAATAATTTTAATAATTATAGTGTATTAGTTTCTGTTGCGTTTTTAATTTGCAATACAATTGTTTTCCACTGTCTTTTTCTATTTATACGAGGCCTTGGATTTAAAAATGTTCCAATAATCTTATACATTTTGAAAAATTGAAAGTAATTCGGAAACGGATATATTTAGGGATAGGGAATTTTATATCGAATTGATAAGGGTTAATATGTAGAAACCAAAAACGGAATAATATACAGGGTGTTCTATTTGAAAAAGTAAACTTTTACTAGTTGGAATAATGTCTGATTGGCAAGTCAATTGTAAACACCCTGTATGCAATTATGACATTTTCTTTGCATTACAAGAAAGCTCTATCTGTGTACTTGTTCTGATATAAACTAGATAACTTTTGTTTTCAACGGTTAAGGAGGTACATTTTCAAAGCTGTCTCTGTAATTTCAATTTTTTAAAAAATCGACATAACGGCTATATTTAGGTATTGCGAATTGTTAGGAACAATGTGTAGAATTCAAAAAGTAATAATATATAGGGTGTTCCATTTAAATTTTTTATTATAGTTTGGTCACCTTTAAATAAACAACCTGTATACACGTGAATAATTTTAAAATATGCACATAACTAAACCATAACGCTATCCCAAATTTTATTAATCTAGCTTATATAAAACGGAAGATACAAAGAAGGCGCTCTTGTTGCCGATCCTTGGTGTGTGTGTATGTATATAATATATATTATATATATATATATATATATATATATATATATATATATATATATATATATATATATATATATATATATATATATATATATATATATATATATATATATATATATATATATATATATATATATGAATCTTATCTAATGAAAATTAAGCAGTGCTAGAATCATCATTCTAAAAAAAAGTTCATATGTACATGGCTAAGAATTTAGTTTTCCAGATACATGGCGTTTTCTTCAATATCTTTCGACTGTTTCAAATAATTTTATGAAATTTCGTATACGTTTTGTGATGGCAAATTCAAATTTGTGGTCCATTTAGTTGCGGTTTCTAAGTGCCAGCGCATCATTTCGATCCTTTAAATCGTTGCAATTCTTTTGTGCTACACTGTATGCCATTTTGGACTAGAAAAATCGATTCTGCTATCTTTCTGCTAAAAAGGTATATTTTAGTGAAGTCTCTAGGAGCCACCCTTACCGGAAATTTTTGGTCCTTTTGTAGAAAATAAGTATTCTCTGATGTGAAAGTTTCACTCTTTGATTAACTGGACTTTGATCACAAACTAAACATTTAATTACTATACAGGCTTGCGTTGCGGCTTCAATGCAGTCCATATAAATTGAATGTAAAATTCAAGTTGCTTTACCACCAAGAAAGCAATAACCCAAAATGTGATTCCAGTTATGGGTAGTTCCACGCAGCATACACACTAGAGCCAGATTTTGTTTTGTCACTTTGCGCACTTTCCCAGTATCAACGACACCTATAACTCGATCTTTAGCGGAATCATAATGTAATTGTTCATTAATCGAAATTTCATCAAAAATAATACTTGCGATTTTTCTTTTCATCTGTAGATTTACTAAAATGTAATTTTAGTTATTCCAACACAGCAGTATTAATACCTGGCTCAATTATGATTTATAACTGCCAGTTCCTTAAACTCCTAGGAGCTAGTAATTTAAAAGCCTTTGAAACGTTGTAACCTTTGGCTGAAGCATAATACCATAAAAGGCACTACTCTTTCATTTTACCTGAATACCTTCGATTGTATTTTGAAACAAAAGCTGGTCTTAATTAATTTGAAAATAACGTGTGCGCTTCTGTTGATAAAAACGATTTTGATTCATTCATCAACTTATAAATGGTGGCACGACTATGTGAAAATGTTGGTTTATTCTTAGAAAACAGTGAGCAACCTTTTGCTTGCGAAAAGTTTACACCTTAAAGCATGCCGGTGTTTATCCATTCTCTTTAGTTTTTGGCTGTTCTTGGTGTTGGATGACTAGAACGGGAAGTAGATCTTGACGGCATCTTGCTGCGAATAACATTCTGCAACCATTTCCGTAATGTCATCTGCAGCGGAAAATTATTAGTTGTTATTACAAAAGCGGTTGTTTGGTACCATAAGATGATTTATTTGACCTTGGGCAGGTAATTTTTTTTATTTCACAAATTTAATTCACAAAGTGAGGTTTCGACGATACATCACGTTTCAGATAAAAATTTTAGGCATTGTAACCCTTTGAAAAGTATTAAATCCTTAAAATTAACTTTTCTCAAAGTTTTTCTGTGAAGCACGGCGAGGAAGTACTGAGCAATAGATTTTGCATAATTTTGTTAAATTTAGAGGCAGTACTTACCTCGTTTGCCATTAAGTCCTTCCTCAAGATCAGTAGATTTAATGATGAATGATTATTTTTGTTTCACGACCCCAACAGAGTTCCATTTAGCGATGGACAAGAATTTGGTTTTAGTAACACTGGGATATAATGTTTTAAATTGCTCGGGTGAAAAATGAGCACTACAAACTCAGAAACTTTTCTTTCCAACAAATCACGGCGTCCAGAACACTGTACCTACTTTGTAGCTCTACATAACAAGTAAACAATTCTATAGATACATCAGGAAAAGCATAATAAGCTGTTTACTTACAAATCAGCATTTTTCGGAAAAGTAAAAATGTCACGTGCAGATCCCTCATTTTATTGATGCCGCAGGTTTGCACTATGCAATAAGAACTGTAACTCATGATTAATTACTTATTAGCAACGAAACGAAATTAAATTTTTTATAAATAACGAAACATGGGCAGATTGATGCACATAAGTAAAACGAAATTAAAAGTTCCAAAATATAAATTAACTAACACTAAAAAGCCAGAAACTATATACACAAAGATATTTACACCTAACAAAATTAAAAAACACAATTAATATCAAATATAACGAGATAACAAACAAATATAACGATTCAAACACGATGTTTACATGAGCGTCATAAACATATGGTAGACATGTAAACAAAATTTTAGTTCCTATATTTATTTGTTATCGCCTTGGTCGTTATGTTTCCCATCTTTTTACTTCCTAATCTTTGTCTAACGCTTTAATAACCAAGATATAGGGTTTTTATCAATTTAGTCCCATACTATTATAAGCTATAACATATTTAATAGAGGTATATGGACTCAAAAGCCCAATCGTCCACTGCAAAATTTGAGTCAAAATTCAGGTCCATCTTTAGGAAAATTTTTAATTTTGGTAATTCCCAAAACAACACCCTGTATATCAGATTCTTAAAAATTGGACCGAGTCTTTTACAAGTACGGAAAAAAATTACTGAAATATTTTCATTCTACTAATAAAATCTTTAAAGCCAAAATTCAATAAATGGGTTATTAACATTTTCTTGAGCCCTAACTTTAGAAGCGTCCTGTAGATTTTGTTCATATTTGGTGTAGCTGTATAACTGTAAAAGCCCAGTCGGCTACTATGAAAATTTAAGTTTAAATTTAGGACATTTTACAAGTGCAGATTATATTCTATACTAAAGTTATTAAAGCCAAAATTCATTAAATGCGTTATTGTCAAATATTATTTGAAATAAATAATGATAATTTTAAAGATTAATTTCACCGCAAACGTATAATTTTAACGCAAATTTGTATTACATACAAAACTCATTAAATTATCAAGAAGGCTAGGCTAAGATGACAACTCTGGCAGTTTTGTTATAAATATTATATTGTATGACAGCGTAATTTAGCAGTTATACATTTATTTTATTTAAATAATAATAAATATAAGTAATAATATTGTACTAATTCGTATACGTATACTTATACACTCATGGCTACAAATTTTGGCTACTTAACAGCTTGGGTAATAAATAGAAGATTTTGTGCCTTCTGCCCAGTCGTAGATTAAAGTGGACCAGGTTCATAAAATTATCGATTTGCCTTATTAACCAAAAAATATTTACTTGTACCTAGATATGTTCACTTTAAAGTCGGGGTTGCTTCTTCCTAAAAATAATTATTAAATACTCAGACGCCGACTTGTTTTTAAATACCGAATGAACACGTAATCCATTTTACAATAAAGTTTCTACAATAACAAATTTTATTACACAACCTATATTTAATTATAAATTGAAATACTTAATGCTAATGTTAGTAATGTTATAACCTAATGAATAATAAAATTGTGAGTAATTAATGGAATCAGCATACCTTATTCTTGGTCACACAAAATGGCTGCATGCTCGGCCATAGTTTCTAGAAATACTGCGTAATATTACTTCAGGGTTAAAATAAAGCTGGATTTGTACGCTTTATAATTCCCAAATGAATAAATCTCGCTCTTGATCAATCGTACTAATACTGTAAATTGGATTAGTGGTAAAATGTGTAATTAAAGTAAAATTAAAAATAAAAGGTAAAAGTAAAACAATGCCTGAAATGCAAACGTCTCAAGCTTTGTAAGGTAACTTTATATAAACTCACCAAAAACTTATAGCACCTTTAATAAATAATATTTAACAGCGCAAGAGTAGATGCTTACATTCACCTTAAAAATAACATCAATAAAGAATCGCTACATTAGTCTTTGCGCATGAACGTGTCTACATTGAACGTGCAAACAAAATGTGTACGAGATTGAATTAAGATAACTAAATACAGGTTTTATGCAACTAGATATGCAACACACGCTTCAAGAAATGCACGTTAAGTTCCCTACATAGAGGTGAATTATTAACAACACGTTCGAAGTTTGTTAAACACCCCCTCTCTTAAAAGTTGGAATCGGACATTTACAACATAATAATAAAGGTATTTTATCAAAATCTGATGAAATACATAAAAATTTTAACCTAATTAAAATACAAGCAAAAGTGTAAATGGTAATACCTAAATTCTAAATAAGTGCCCAAATAGACCAAAATCTTACCTTAAATGTATGAAGAGGTACGGAAAATGCGGTGATGTTGGTCAAGGAAGACCCTTGCAAGCTTTAAGCTGATGAGGTTTGTGAAGCAAACCTCCGCCAGAGCAAAATGAAAACCAGTAACAAAAATTGAAGCTAACATAAAGAGAGACAGAAAGCAACCATGACTTTAAGGGTCTGAGGGTGGGGAACCCGCGAACAGTTTTGCTGTGTTACGATAAAAATCACGACAGAATTCCACTCCACGCTAGAGTCAAACTTTTTCCAACACAAACCATAAAAATCGCGTGAATCGAGGCCGAGAGAGGGTGGTTCCAATACCCTTCCCCGGTGATCTCAACTCCAGCCCTCTGGGTACGTCAACACAAAACACCCACAGTCACGCGTCCTTAAATAAGGCAAAACCGGTATATCAAAGTCTTTACCAGATCACGTTGTATAAATGGATGGATTATGCATTCTATTCCGAACACAGTCATAACCCCACCAAAAAGTACTCCAGTGTCATAATTAGGAAGTCATGGTTGGGATGTGAACTATTAACGAGGTTGGCACAATGTGAACCGTAGAACAGAAAGTACCGTCGAAGTATAGAACACTGGACAAATTATGAATCATTAAAAGCTAGAACTTTGAAGATAGTTTTTGGGGAACCAAAATAACTTAATCCGAATCAAAACAGACACGTTTTTAAGCATTTCTAGTATTCTTACCAACGGTGAAGAGGTAAACTCAAAATAGTTATTTCAATTTTTACTACTGTAACAATAGTAAATTGTAAATCCAATAAATGAAAATATTTACCTAAGAACTAAGGTCCAAAAAAATCGGCAAAATAAATTGCACAATGTCTAAATATCAACAGCCGTACTAAACATTTGTAGCAAAAACGAAATAAATGGTGTGCAAAATAAGCATAAAACAAAATTAAATTACTTTTGAAAAATAATCACTGTAATTAAAATGTAAGTAAGAAAGTAGACTGTAATAGTCTCAAAATACTATTGAATAAGAATAATTTCGATTTAATGTGGTTTTAAATCTTTAACACGAAAAATACCTAAAGGTCTATCATTAAGAGTGGCCAATCGGTGTTCAGGGTTGTTAATTGACAAATCATCCTCTTTAAAATCTTTAATCGAACATAAATATCTCCAGTAATCGTAATGGTTCGACCAAACGCCAAAAAGGAAGGTGAAAATTTAGTAGATTCATGAACAACGTTACGAATACCATGGGCAATTTTGTGATTTTCAGCATCCCATTCTTTATGACCATTTCTAATGTAAGATCTTATTGCAGTACCTACTGCTTTATTAGCTCTTTTTCATCAAAATTTATTTAGAGATGGTAACTCGCTTTAAACAAAATGTATGGAAATTTGTAAGACTCTAATAAGTTTTGAAACAAGGCACTCTTAAATTGAGGGCCGTTGTCAACCATATAAATTTGTGGTACACCGAAAACTAGAAACACATAATTCTGAATATATTGGCAAATGCCTTTAGCAGTAGCACTGCACATTGGGTGAATCAGAGTAAATTTGGTAAACCAATCGCAAACAACTAGCAAAAGAGTATTACCATTTTTCGATCTGGAAAAAGACCTACTAAATCTATTTAAATGCATTGAAAAGGAAAAGAAACATTCTTCTGTTTACCTATAAAACCATAATGATTAAATTACTTTGATTACAAACAATTTCGAAAGTATTTGATTTCATTTTCGGCCAATAATAAAATTTTTTAAAAACACCAAAATGCGCTGATGTAGGATGATCGTGAAATTTTTGCAAAATATTTTTCTTTAGACATTTAGGAACAGCTAATTTCCATTCCACTAAGTTCGATTAAATATCTAACTCATTTAAAATAATTTGGTAAGGTTTATCGTTTTCAATTCTCCAATTGGGAAATAATTCAGAATTTTTTGAAACCTTAATTAACATTTTCTTATACCAATCGTCTAAATCTACAGCTGAAAATTCTAAAGAGTTGACTTCTAATGGCGCTCTTGAAAGTTCATCAGGAACAACATTTAATTTACCTTTCCTATTAATGACCTTAAAATCAAATTGTTGAAGTTTAGCAAACCATCGGGCTAATCTACCTGAAGGATGTTTTAAACTACTCAGCCAAATGAATGATGATCAGTAATAACTTTAAAATGTGTGCCTTCAATATAAGTTCTAAACTTTTGAATTCCAAAAATAACAGCTAGTAATTCCCGTTCAGTAATAGAATAATTTTGCTCGGCTTTAATTAAAGCACGAGAACCGTAAGCAATAGCCTCGTCATCGTCTTCCTCACCTTGGATTAAAACAGCCAATATCACAATTGGAGGCATCGCATTGTAAATAAAATGTTTGTGAAAAATCCGGACTCGCTAAGATAGGAGCCTCTACTAATAAATATTTAATTTTTGAAAATGAATCAGCTTCGTTGCTCCATGAAACTTTTTGAGATTTCTCTATTCCTTTAGGTAAATTGTTAACCAGAGATAAAACTGTGGAAAAATCGTTAATAAATCGCCTGTATTATGAGCACATTCCGATAAATCGTTTATCTTCTGTAAACGTTTTCCGTTGAGGAAATTTTGAAATCGCATCCACATTGGGTGGATCGGTATGTTGGGTGGATCGGTATGAAGACCATTTTTATCAATAACAAAATCCAAATATGATAATTGTGGTTTACAATATTCACATTTATTTGAATTAATATTTAATTAGGCATTTTAAAACTTCTTTTAAAATAGAAATATGTTTTTTAAATGTACTTGAAAATATAATAATGTCATCTAAATAGACAAAAACCGATTGTGATAAATCATGACCCAAAATGGAGTCCATAAATTTTTATAACGTACTAGGTGCATTGGTAAGCCCCACTGGCATAACGGTATATTTAAATAAACCTCGACGTGGAACAGTAAAAGCAGTTTTTTCAAAACTTTTGGGGTGTAAAGGAATTTGCCAAAAAGCTTTCTTTAAATCTATTGAAGTTAAATGCCGAGCATCTCTTAATTATGCTTAATACGCCACATCAATTCTCAAAGGAAGAATATGCAGACATATTTTGTTTACGGTTCTTACAAATAAATCGGTAGAGAAGCACCAAGGGAGTATGAAAGGCGGTTCCCTAATCGTCGAACGCCGCATTATGAAACTTTTGCACAAGTTTTTCGTTATCTTCCGACAACATGGTAAATTTCCTACAGAAAAATCCAATGATTGCCATAAAAGACAACATTTGGATATCGAAGATGACATATTAGGTAAATTGAAGATTTATTTTAATAGTAGATAATTTTAGTCAGTGATGAAAATAAATTCCTTTTTGTTCACCATTCCCTGGGCAAATTTTTTAATTAATATTAGTAACACTCAGGAATAAGATACGTACCTAAATAAAAAATAAATAATTAAATAAATAAATAGATATATAAATAAAAAAATGAATAAGTAGATAAATTATTTTATACTATTTTAGATGTGGCTAAAAACAACCCAGAAATCAGTACAAGGCGCATTGGACATTCATTAAATGTGACGTTTAGAGAAGATTGAAAAAAATTGTCTTACACTCATATCACATTCAAGAGGTTCAGAGATTGGAACCTCGTTATTTTGAATTAAGGTTAAATTTTAGTCAGTGGATACTAAGAACACGAAGAATAATTAGTAGGTGTTTATTCACCGATGAAGCCATATTTAACAGGGATGGGGTTTTTAATCTTATATACTTTCGTATTTGGGCTGACCAAAATCCTTTTGCTACAAGACAAGCACATTCACAATATAAATTTTCATCTTGTTGGACCATATGTCATACTTCGTACTTTAAATGGGGAATACTATCTGTATTTTTTGCAGAATATGTTACCGGTATTGCAGATGCTGATATTGGAGAAATGTATTTCCAGCATGATGGTGCATCTCCTCATTTTAGGCTAATTGTGCGAAATTTTCTTAAGGAAAATTTCCGAAATAAGTGTATAGGTAAGGGTGGACCCCATGTCTGACCTACTCGTTCACCAGACTTCAACCCAGTGGATTAACACGTTTGAGGATATCTGAAGTCAAAAGTATACGCCTCAGAGATCACTAGCAGATAAGAACTTGTTAACAGAATAAATAACGCTTGTGAGGAAATGAGGGGTAATCCATTAATAATCAGAAAGGCTACTCAGAACATACTTATGAGAGCTCGAAAATGAGAGCTCGAAAATGTATTGAACAAGACGTGGACATTTTAAACATCTATTGAAATAAGTTTTTTATGTGTATGCGCTTTTGTTTTAAAGAAGTTGTATGCATTTTTTTAAAAAATTTTCTTACGCTTAGTTTTTTTTTTTAGAAAATATATTCAGTTAAATGTTTTTCATTTTTTCAACTTAACCTTTACATTTTAATAAAGTTATCATCGGATACTTAAGCATATTTTTAAAACGCCGCATAAAAAAATTTCTACACATGTATTTTAAATTCTCCCCTTGTTTTATTTGTAAATATTTAAACATTGATAAGTAAGTAGTGTTAAGCAATAATAACCCATTTATTGAATTCTGGCTTTAAAATTTTATTAGTAGAATGAAACGCGCACTTATAAAAATATTTCAGTGTAACTTATTTTTTTCCGTAATTTTAAAATATTCGGTAAAATTTTAAAAAATCTGATATACAAGGTGTTTTGGGAATTATCAGATTATAAAAAAGACCTACATGGATTTTGACTCAAATTTTTGCAGTGGACGATTGGGCTTTTGAAGCCATATGCTGTACCAAATATGAAAAAGATCTACAGGGTGGTTCCAAAGTTACGGCTTATAAAAGTATCGGAGTAAATTGGTAAAACACCCTATATCTCAGTTATTAAAAGCGTTAGACCCAGTAAATCTAGGTTATTTCGAATCAAGTAAGTGCGCTTTATTCGCGGGTAAAGTATGTCTGTTTACCTATGAAATACCCTATATAATTAATGTATGAAGAATCAAATTAAATGTTATGTTTATAAGACAAAATTCAAAAAAGAGGTATCAATTCTGATAACAAAAAAATGTTGCGGGCCAGTAGGTAATTAAAATATCTTGTTGAATTGACCACATGTTGTTATTTATAGATAATGTATGGCTTTATCGAAACAGTTGCCAAATTTTAATTGTCAGGTTGAGCGCCATGGCGCTCATTATGTCCGATTTTGATACTAGCCCGCGGGACAACGGCGGTCATAATGCCCGCCGATCTGTTCAAGAATTAAGTAGACATCACTCTGTGGTGGTCGCTGTTTCAATGTATTTTACATTAAGACGTGACCGATATGGTCCTAGAGAACACTTATACGCCGCTGGGCTATGAATAACATCTTTTTCAACTCGGATATAAAGGAAAATGTATTTTTTTTAAGTGAGCTCATACTATTCACTATAAATTTATTGTATTCAAACCACAAGTACTTACAGATAAATGAACAATCAATGATAAAGAAGCAAACACAAAAACATGAAATTAGCCCTGTGACTACTTACTTATGGTGAATGCGATTGAAGCAGTCCAAACACATATGGGGGTAACCAATACAATCGACGCAGAATGTTGTTACTTTCTTTACCATATTCTTTGTAATTTCATTCTTCTGCTTCTTCTTGTAACACCCACGACAATACTTTCTTGTATCTCTTCCCTCCTCTTTTTGTCCAGTCTGTGATTTCTCATCAACTTGCTATGAGAATTGTGAGGCGCAGTATTTTCATCTACATTATCCGTTTCTGGAACATCTTCTGCTTTCAACAATCCGTCCAACACATTCTCCCTGAACTCTGTGATACTAATGGTTTTTCCTGTTGCCTGCTTATAAATGAAATGTGCATTTACCACAGTTGTTCTCAGTAAAAGTTCAATTGCTATTTTCTATACCACTTTAGAGTACGTCGTAAAGCACAACTATAACTGTATAACTGATCAGATAGATCAATGGATGATTTTCCATCATTGTAGTTTACGATGACTTGAGGTTTTTGTATGGACCCAGTCCTTCTCTGTATTTCAACCATCTTGTCGGCATTATTTGTAGAGAGCATAAGGGCATCTCTTTTATCATGCCATTTTAGCACGCATGTCCCACGTGCATTTTCTCTCGCAATAACTTCACGTTTGCGTAATTTTTTCCCAGTAACTTCTTTCGGATTTCCTAGTCGATTTGAACGCAAGGTTCCTAATAGGTTTGTCTTATTATCAAGCAAAATATTCGCTAATTCTAAGCTTGTATAAAAATTATCTACTACGATAATTCGTCCACTATACAACAAATCTTTAGCAAGTGTAGTAACAACTTTTGTGGGAACACAACAGCCTGCCTCATTTTCTTTACCAGCATAAATTTTCAAATTCCAAGTGTACCCATTTTCACAACACAACTTAAAGATTTTGATTCCGTACTTATGCGCCTTTTGTGGGATGTACTGCTTCATAACAAGTCTTCCCGAGAACGGCACGAGACTTTCGTCAATACAGATTGTTTGTCCTGGTGTATATTTATTTTGATAGTTTCTGATCAAGTGGTTTACTAACGGTTGAATTTTATGTAATCTGTCGTCATCAACGCACTCATCATTGTCTGTGAAATGCCACATTCTCAGTAATATTTCAAAAGGATTTCTGGACATTGTGGATGGTGCAACTTCATTCTTGTAAAAGAATTTCGACTCCAGTAATTTCTGATGGAATTCATTCTTACTAACCTCATATATCCGAGAAGACCCAAAATCGCTTTAGTTCATTGCGATTTGTAGGTTCCCAGAAATGAAGCATTGATTTTCTTGGAGTATTACTTTTGTTCACGAGTGTTTGTGTAGCATACTTGTTTGTTTGATTTACCATTTCGTCAAACATTTGATTTGTAACGAAAGCACAATAAAACTCATATGGAGACTGATCAGATAGAAAAGCAATATATGCCGGATTGGTACCATGTGGGCTGTCGAACTTGAAATTTTGATGGTTTCCTCGGGGTAAAAACCATTCCAATTCATCTGATATCTGTCTAATAGAGTTTCCAGAATCACCATTGCTTTCCGTCTCACGCTCATTCTCAAGCTCCGTAATTTCATGATTACAATTTTGTGGCTGTTTTTTGGAAACACTTATACTCGTTGAAGGCTTGGGATTGTCGTAATTGATTCGCCCAGTTTCATCATCAGAACCTAATGTATCTCCTTCACTAGAACCGATGTCAATTTCCTCAGAACTAGATGGTAGATAGGGAGGATCGGCCAGTGAATCCGTCGAACTGAAGTCTTCAGAATCATTTTCTAAAGAAAAACCCAAAATACAAAACCTAAATTACGATCATTGCGATAATTATGATAGGAATACTTACCTTCGCTGAATACCCTTCGTGCATTTTCTATGATAGTTTTGACACGGTTACTCATTCGAGCCATATTTACAAGAATGTTGACGCAGATAAAACGTATGAATTGCAAGAAAAACAAACGCACACGTGTAACCCAACTAAACTCGACGGGAATATTCGAGTCAGAACTTGCAGAAGTGCCCGCCGGGCGTGACCGCCGCGCATGGCCGCTGCGGTCCTGCGCACCTCTAATAGCCGCTGGGGCCACGTCGGTCACGTATGCCCGTTGGCATAGTTTATATGAAAGAAAACAAAAATGTTAATTATTTTACATATTTTGGACACTTTAACATGTAACACTACCTATAGAATGCAATGTTGTGTTGGTCCTGGGAGAAATTATCATGATTTCACCTTGGCGCTGAACCTGTTATGCGTAAATTTTAACAATAAAATTCTTTTTTATAAAAAAAGAATCTTGGAAAGAAAAACAGAAAGCAAAAAGGAAATTTAGCACGTAGTTCTTGTTTTAGTATATTTATTCTTCTTGTCAATTCTCAATACTTTTGCTACATTGAACAAATATCGTAATTACAATATTGGCATAAAGTTGATAAAATTATATCGTGTCAATAATTAGATATCCACATGCATTTTCCATTACTGGATTTATATTGGTAGCGTGTAGTGCAACCAATATTGTAATGAGGGCAATAAATGTATACTTAACCTACGTTATCCAATACAACGTTGTACATACAATGCTTGCGCCATATTGAATAAACACTGTAATAACCGTATGGTCCTAGACGTGGCATTAAATATTGAGCAAAGAACGGTTGTAGATAAGAAATCCACGTTTGGGTATCGGAACAATAGTGTACCGGATTTTAGCCAAGATTATGTTCTCTCTGGGAACATACTCTATTCGTACAGAGAACTAACAGTAAAATATCTGGTGTGGAACACCACACAACCTTCCAACCTACCAAATGGAAATTAAAAGAAATGAAATAATTTTAATAACATTTTTGTAGGATAATTTTGCAACTTCTTTTATAAGAAGTTCATTACGAAAATAGACAACATTGTAAACGCAAAAACAATAATCTATGTCAAACAGACGTTTAAAACTTCACGATAGACAGAGCTTAATAGATACCTAAATACTAACTTAAATTAAAGAAATGAAATGATTTTAATTCAATTTCTTAAGATAACTATGCAGCCTCCCTTTATACGTTCATAACGAAAACAGGCAACATTGTAAAAACAAAAAAAATAGTATATGTCAGAATGACGTTTAAAACTTCATGTCAGATAGAGATTAATAGACATAAATACATGTTAACGTAAAAAAAATCTATAGCCGCCCTCTTCTATAAAAATATCAATAATACAGCTTCAGCGGCTTCAATAATATATTTATTTAATTTTTACATTTATTTCGCTTTACATTAAGAGAACTTTATAAAGAAAATTTATGTAAAATTAGATTTTCTTTAAATAATACGTCTACACTTTTTCTTATAAAATTAATGGTTATTCAGATAACGAAAAAATTTGAACCAACACTTAAATTCTATATTAGAAATTTTTTTCCCACTAAATTACACGTCGTATCAAAAAATTTCTCTGAACATTATTATACGATACGTTTAAGGTATATACCGTGGAAATATGCCGCTATTGTAGAAATATTTGATAAAAACCAAAAACTGCCTTTAATAACCCCCCTTCTCCACCGCTGGATTTCTCCCAAAATCTAATCAGCTCTAAGTCATATGAAAACAAGCTTAAATTAAAAATTTTAAGTACGTAGCTATTTTTGTTCTGCAGTTATCATGGATACTAACATACATCCACACAGACACACATCCAGACATCATGGCCTATCTTGGCGAAAAGTTGTAAAATGAGCTAATAAGTCGATTTATGGACAGTCGATTGTATAACCTTCTATACCTGCATATGTATATGTAAGTTGAAAGTTAAAAACAATATCTTTTCATGCCGACGAATTTGAATATAGTTAAATTTAGTACCGAATAGTAGTGATTATTTACCTTGGCGTGCTTGGAAACTGCTTTGATATTACCAATCAAAATAAAATAAAGCGACTATTTACCTTGGTGCTAAATACTCGAGTATTTTTATCAACACCGACAGGACGGTATTCAACAACAAAGAATCCACCCGAAAATTTCAATTTTGTAACATACAATAACTATTTTTAATTGTAAATAGAGGAATAATGTAACAGTGATTGTTAATATTAGTTTTTGTTTAATAAATAAGTATTTACTTATTATTTTATTAGTTCATACAATATCCTTTCTCTGTATTTTTTCCTTATACACAGGTGCAGGAAATAATCTTATTAAATATTACACGACCTCGATAAATTAGCTACTATTTTTATTGCTACTAAATTTCTTGTGTATTTTACAATTTGTCTCGACATAATTTGTTAAAGCCCTCGAGTTAAAGCTCTCGGGCTTTAATCAGGTTATTAATGCCAAAATTACGTCTCGATAAATGATTTTAAAATACACTAGAAATTCAGATGCAATAAAAATAGTCGACTATTTATCGAGGTCTTGTTACATTACCGTCGAATATTATACAACAAACTCCATGTGATGCAGATTTCCAAGTTTTCAACTTGTGATAGCTCTTGTGACAGACTGTAGTTAATCCAAATGTTTGTTGTTCGCAAAACTGGGCAATAGTTTGTTACAACGTTATTGCATTTTTAAGATAAATAGGGTATTAAGGGAATACATACATTTACAATTCATTGCAATTTTGATTCTCCCAAAATCATATAACTTATAGTAGGTATATTAAAATGCAGCGTAGTAGTAAAATGAGTTTTCATAATAACCGGAAGTTCAATTTCAAAAGCAATCACAACAATATTAACCGGTAAACCGCCCGTTAATAATTTTATTAAAGGTTTGTCCACAAATTCAAATATTTTTTGCTTCATGAACTACGAATATACATTACTTAAACTCGATAAAGGTTTCGAGTTAGTTAAACTCAGCAGTATAAGAAAATAATCATTTGCATATGTAAATTAGAATTCATTAAAACGATTGCTCTTACAAAAAGAAAATTCTTTAGATAAACGAAAAAACTGTGCACTGTTTTAATTATCATTGACGTAACAAAAAATTAGTGTTTGTTTTAATGTGAGGTTTTGCCAATAGACGTAGTATAACAGTAATACTACAACAAAGTCATTAAACTAAAATACGAACATAAACTCGTTGGGAGTTTTGTTCATTTTTGTTTTAGAAGGGATTTTTTTATTATTTTACGTTAGGTTCTGTTTGAGAAAGACCATTACATTTTAAGAGTGTTTTAATTAAAATTTAGGGATTTTGTAAATGGGTGAAACTTTTCTCAAATATTAGCTTTTAAATTTCCATTGCGTTTTACAGGAGACTTACGATAGTTAGCGTAATTGGAATTGAAAAGCATAATAATTGAGAATTTTTCATCAATTCTTATTTATAGTTCCCATTTGTTACTGTTTATATAATAATTTTAAAATTTATTTGCAAAATTATGTCACTAAAAGAAACAAAGTTTTTTATACAACTAAAGCAAGGTGATTTGATTTAGGTACACTTTGATTTTTTACATTGATTATTACGTACGTCAGAGGGCATTATTTTAATGAGATTTAAATCAGTCGTATATGTACATAGCAATAACGTTATATAGTTAAAGCCAAACAAAGTGGCGCGAACGTCATCAATGACGAATTTCCATGTCTTGTGTGGCTTCGTTTCCGTCGCAAATTATATAATAGAATTTGTAAAAAAAAAACAACTCCAAGGGCCTATATTATAAAGACCACTTAAATCTACACTTACATTTAAGCTCAGCTTAAACCGAAACGGTTATTATAACGGCGGTATTCGCCTACTTACGAAAGCTGCGATTAAGCTGCGAGTAGTTCTATATGCATTACGTCGACGGTGCAAATAGTCT
Source organism: Vesta saturnalis (assembly GCA_036346205.1). NCBI lineage: Eukaryota > Metazoa > Arthropoda > Insecta > Coleoptera > Lampyridae > Vesta > Vesta saturnalis. Next base: position 1,322,875 of record JARFJB010002353.1, on the reverse strand, counting down.
ACTTGGTCATATTTAAAATTTCGATTTTGTTTTGTGTCTGGCATATACATAACCTAGTTCACTTGTGGTTCACTTCCACGTGGACTTTTTACTTTTAATATAAGTGATAAAAGTTAAAATGTATAAAGTTAAAAGGAAAAAATTACAGTGAAGAAGACAAATTTTAACTTCTCAACATTCTTCAGAAATATATTGCGATGGTTATAAATAGGTGTAATAGAGGGGCAGAGTTGTATCGAGTTCAAATACTAGATAGTATGCAAGTTCAAATAAAGTTGAAGGAGTTATATAATTTGTCATGTGGAAAATATAGTATACGAATATAAACAGATGGTTTTATACAACAAAACAGATATTATGGGGTTTGCACAATGATGTTGTATTCATAAAAGCAATGAGCTATGGCAGTAGCATGTTAAAAACGTCAACACGATACATATTAGTGTGTTAAAGATAAATAAGAAATTTCACATATAAATCAATATAATTAAGCAATTAAACACATAACAGATATTGGTTACATGAAGTACAATAGTCCTAATGTGTAGAACATGTATAATAATTTGTACAATGCATAAAAACTCTGCGAACTATAAAAGGGTTATGGTACGAAGACGTTATGTTGGTAGATCATAGACTAAGTGCTTAAGAAGTTAAAGTGCCCTAGAAACATATCTAAGAACATGAACAACACATGTGCAATGTGAAATTAACAGTATAAATACAATTTCTGTACAAAAACTTACAAAATAAGTTAACATTATGAAAGTATGAAAGTACAAACTGTAGAGTACAGATAAATAGTGATTGTGTTAGAGACATATATAGGAACAAGTTGGGTAAACATTGCAAGTGATATAAACGTTTAAAACTCAAAGCTAAATTAAATTATATAAAGTTAGGTTAAGTACAAAATTTAAGAATTTTACAAATTTATAGCTTATTTAGGACAGATAAGGTCAGAATAAATTATAAAAGCATATAATAATAGGTTTCCCTTGTTTTTACAAAGAAATTAACATTAAATATGTGATTTAAACATAAATTTAGAAAAGTTGGGTTAAGTAGAATATTAAAGTAGAAATTTTGGTAAAACTATGTAAAATGTTTTGAAATAAGTGTATTCTTATACAGTTTTTTTATGCACAAGCTGAGTATGTAATCAGTTTAGCTGTAAATATCAAATTTGTTAGATATTAGTAATTTTAGGTGTAAAACTGTCAAAATCTAGATTGATGAAGCAAATTATAGCATGTGAGGTGTCTGTTTATGCAGAATTTTGCCCTGAGTTCAAAAATATATTTAAAATGCAAATCCGAATTGAATTGAAAAAGTTATGGCATAATTTATGTTTTAGTTAAATTAATTTTTTTGTTTAGACCAATCGAATGCAAGGATCTTTTGTATGTAATGTTAAAATTGAGAAGTTATAAAAGTAATTGCTCCTGATTTCTCACTCTCTTTTTATTCTTTTAATCCTTTTGTGGCTAACAAGTCATAGTGCTAATGGTGCATTTTTTAACATGTAAGTTAAAATTTTCGTAAATATTGTCGGAACTGAACCGCGATTAACGTAGAGTCTGAGATTTCACGAACAATCGATATAACATATAACAAAATTTTAAAAAACTAAGGTTACCGGTTATAATTTTCGACACTAGTGTTTTGTTTCATTTCGAAATCTTGTTCAACATCGGTTGATGTGTTTTTTTTTATTTAAATAAAATTCTTCTGTTATTTCTGGATGTGATGTTTATTTTTCTCAAAAGTGACTGAGGTTATAAAACAATTTTAACTTCAAATTGGCATCTAAAATAAAAGTGTTAGCAATTATAAGATTTTACGAAACAATAAATTACAAGATTAATCCGGAAAATTAGTGAATATTTAAATCAATAGTTAAATAAATACTCAATTAAAAGAAAAGTGCAATTATAAAAGTAAATGAGCATCTTACCCAAGTAAAACGTATTTATCGCAAAAAAGATTTATCACAAGTAAGTGAAGCTGGATGAATTTATGGAAATTAAGCAGTTCCATTTTCAACAGGAAGGCAGTAACATCGTTAGATGGAATGAAGTTTACATGTTTACATGTTTACATGTAACAACTTTAAGGTGACCATTTAATGGAAAATTCAACAACACATGTGGGTTTATTTTATTATCATAACCTAACAAATTGCATTGACTATTCTTTTGATGTCCTCTATTTATGTTTTTTTTAATTTGTGTATAATTGTTGTGCGACGACGTGTATCAGTATCTGGAAAGGTAATGAACAAGTGTAATCATAAATATAATAATTCTAATTTAAATAAAATCAAGATCGTTGTTGGAATTTTGACAAGTTGCACATATTTTAGTTTAGCAAGGATGCAACGCATGCGTACATTTTGCAAATTCCATACAAGTGTGTTACACGTTATAGCAAATAATTGCAAAGAATTATTAAATTTCACACATGAACATTTCCTTGTGTGAAAATCATTTTTATGATTTCACGTCAATATTTCAATTTATAATTAACAGGTTAAATGTATTATTTTCATTTGCCAACAAAATTCAATTGAACTCTATCCCCAAGTACAATATACTTATTAAATTGAATAAATAATTATTAAGTCAATTATACATAGCAAATATAAACATAATTGAAAGCAAGAAGACCGATGCTGTTGGCTTAAAAAATAAGCACGAAGCCTGGGAAAAATCACCAATGAATTTAACTGTAATCAACAAACGGAAATTATAAATGCAATTCAATTAAAATATTTGTTGGAAAGCATTCGATATAAAGCTGAGAATGAACAATCGAGAGAAAAGGTGAGTTATTGAAGTGTGTTTAAATTGTTTTTAACATAAATGTATTGTTTAAGGTCGAAATTTATAAAACAGGAGGAGAGAAAGTAGAAATTAGATTGGATACCATAAGTGAGAAATACCTAAAAATCTCTTCAACAGCTGATTGTGAGTTAAACAAGCTCTATGGTAGCACTCAAGCTATTGAAGGTAATTATGATCATATTAATACAAAACAATATTATTTAATATTTATGCTTTGTACAAAATAGGTCAATCAGAGGATGACTTACAAGAATCAATGTATATAATAGAAAACTCAGATGACCAGGTACTTTCAAATGTTGAGGTTAATAGTGTATGTATTGATATTCGTGTATTTAGTTAAAACGTGTTAAATAACACATTATTTTATTAGACTGAGGCATAAGTAATGGCGTTTCTTTAATTTAAAAGTTGGCTCTGAAATAATAAAATTTTGATTACTCAATATTCAGCTTGTCAGATAATTAGCATTTCTGTCATATAGTGTGTTTGCTTTTATATTTCGTTCTTAATTGTTAAAGTTTAGTCTTATTATAATGGAATGTTAAGTAGACAAAAACCAGTATGACCGACGTTATCTTCTTTTTGCATTTAATCGAGGTGCCAAAGCCGGTTAAGCTGTTCGTGAGATTTGCGATGTTAGGACGGAGAAAAACTATTTTAAACGTTTCAAGAGCGGAATTTTTTACCTTAATGATATGGATCGTTCAGGACATCCTATTAGGTTCGATAAAGAGCGATTGAATCAGCTTCTTAACGAAAATTCACGACAATCCACTAGGGAGTTGGCCCAGGAAATGGAATGTGACCAATCAACGATATGTCGACATTTGAAATTCTTAGGAAAAGTTCAGAAACTTGGCGCTTGGGTTCCTCATGTTTTGAGCGAGAACAACAATAATCAACGTTCCACAATTTCCGCTGGATTGCTCGCTCTGAATCGTGCTACTCATGGTCACAATTAGAGGTTCCTCTACCGAATTTGTATGTGAATATGAAGCAGAGAAAGCAGTGGCTAGGTCCCAATGAACAAGCGACGCCTAGACCGAAACAAGACCTTCGCCCTCTAAATACGATGTTATGCGTTTGGTAGGACTGGGAAGGTATCATTCACCATGAATTGCTTGGGCGTAACTAAACAGTTAATGCAGAGCTATAAGTTGAACAAATGCATCGCCTCTATGAAGCTATTCAGGAAAACCGACCCCACCGGCAGCAAACCTTCTTCTTCATCACAACAACGCTCGTCCTCACATTGGTAATATGACAGAGAGAGCAATTCAAATGCTTGGTGGGGAAGTATTTCCGCACCCTCCATATTCTCTTGATTTGGCTCCGTCAGATTTTCATCTATTTCGATCACTTTCGAACAGTTTGCGGTGTGTTTCGTTCAATAATGGTGTGGAATTACGGACTTGGTTGGATCATTTTTTTGAGTTAAGGCCGAACGATTTTTATCGTAGAAGTATCGAGAAACTTGTTGAGCGCTGGAGAAAGTCGTTAATAGTAACACAAAAGATATAATTGATTAATATGTTGTAAATTTTTGTAGTAAAATATATATTTTTTAAAATAAAAAACGCCATTGCTTATGTATCAACCTGATACCATTGCTTACAATAATTGAATACATATTTTTGTAGATCGCCAACACATTTCTGGAGACTCAAACACATAATACTGCATTCAGTAGAGCCCCCACTACATAGAAGATAGTATCATCTGTAAGGAAAAAAAAATAAGAAAAGAAAAACATAAAATTTGATATTTTAAAAATCCGCCATGAAAAAGAAATGTTAGAACGACATATTTTGAAGTTTCAAAAAAGGGACAATGAAATTAATGTAAAAAGATAGAGTTTAACTTATTTTCAACAGAACATAATTTACAATTGGAAGATAGTGATGGTTGTAATGATTTACAATAAATTTTATAAACGTTCTTGCCTTGTAAATATTTCATTTATAACAGAATTTCTAACAGAATTTCTAACAGAATTTCTAGTTGCATAATTTTCATTATTTCTGTGAACTAAATTTAAATTTACAATGTCGCCTTCTAATAACTCCACTTCATTTGTATTGTCCAGATTGTCATTGGCATTAATGCAAATATTATGAAGCACTGTAGTGGCTACAATTGCTGCTAATGAGTTCAGTGCTAAATTTAGACCTTTCGATAAATATGAAAATCTTCTCTTTGTAACACCAAACATCCTTTCAATTGGATTCTTCGTTCTAATATGTGTGTTATTGTATCTCGTTCCCTCTGCAGTATTTGTATCAAGTAGATAGGTCAAAATATAGTTCCTACAAGGATAACCACTATCTCCACTGAGATAGCAATTTTGAAACTCACTATTTTCAACCTTGCTCGAAGGAGAGAGTTTTCGAATATCCTAAAATCGTGCGTGCTACCAGACATCTAACTACTATGTCCATAATACGTAATTTTGCGTCAAATATAGAGAAAAATCTTTTGAGATTCCTAAACAACTCGACTTCTTCTCCACCAGGTGACTTAATTTTTATAGGTGTACAATCTATTGCACCACACACATTTGGTAAACCACAAATATTGTAGAAATTGAGACAAACCATTTGTCTTGCTTCTGCAGTGTCTGGGATTCCTACAAAACGGCCTCTCAATGATGCAAGAAAGTGTGTAACACGATGAATGATTCTTCCTGTGGTAGCAGTAGTGATGTGGAAATGGTCGTCCGTTGCGTAAAATGGTAATGTGATTAACAGTTGATTCATTGGAGTAATCGGCAAGTTTTGGTTCGTTAGAAGTGCTATATGTGCATTGTACATTCGAAAACGATCTCTAAATTCATCATCTGATACATTTTCAAAAAGGTTAGATCGGTTTCGGAACATCAGTGGTAGCCGTCGAGCCGGAATTACTAAACTGTCATCTGAATTTTCAGATGATTGAATGACCGAAATAGAGGAACCTGATGACATTTTCTGGGAAGTAACACCCAAGTTCTGTGTACCCGAATTGACAGAGTTGACAAGACAGAACCCCACTTAAATTTTAAGTGGACGACATCGAGTACCTACTTTAAATGCACATTTAACGGACACTTGAATTTAAGGGTGCGTTATAATATTTCAAACTGTCACTTATATTGATTTAAGTGGAGATTAAATTTAAGTTCAGATTAAATAGGTTTATAATACCGGTCCTTAGGCTATTGCAATTAATATAATACGTCTGAGATAAAATAGTCTATGTGCACAATCTTTTTTTTGTTGGGTTTAGACGCCTATCGATAAAATTTTAACCAACAGGCCAGCAAGTAACGACGTAAACCTAGTGTCTGTCAGAGATGGTGCTGTGTTGGCTTTGGTGTCTTTTATCCATCAATTCAACGATATTTTGAGGTTACGGATGACATTATTCTGACAGCCATATTTTATTGAGTTTTATTGTCAACAATTTGTAATAGTGAGATCTGTACTAATGTGATAATGATCCTAAAAATCACCCCAATTAATTTTCCGGTCCTAGTAAAGAAATTCCTATCAAAACGTCTTTCCTATTTCTTTCTCCAACTGAATTTAGTATTGTTTATAAATATTATCACTTTCGCACTCCTTTCCCCTCTCCTACTGTGCTCTATAAATAACCGTGTTCATCTTCCCTCATTCTATTCCATTTCAATTCGATTAACTTCCACTTGGTCTAGAGCTACCTATCGTGACCAGTGAAAACCAAACGCATTACCTGCTGTTTATTATAGCCTGCCTGACATTTTCTGATCTCTCGATATCCTAGTTCCACTGAGCAAGCTGTCCAGAAACGTAAGTACCTACTTACCCTTTATCGGTGTTTGTACCTCGATGAGTAGTAATTAGTTACCCAGTAACGTGGTTCGACTTCTGGCGACTTCGGACCCAAGAAGTAAAGCTACTTTGCGAAACCCTTTGTCCCTCTGCCCTCACGTCCGAGAAACAACCTCAAATCTGTCCTTCGGTGTACGTACCTCGAAAGATACATAAGGATTGTTAATAGTATTGCTTTATTAATGGTGGTTTCAACCCAATTATAAGATAATCCTATACTGCGATATCCCTGTAATTTCCCCTTATATAATTGTATAAACCTTATCTCTATCTAACCTCCATTCGAAGTTACTACCACGAAGGGTGTATTGAAAATATTATTCCGTTAATAAAATCCAGATGCACAAAACTCATACCGGTACCAGCTTATCATAAAACTTATCCCTGTAATTTTTCCTTATATAATTGTGTAACCTTTATCCCGTTCTAACCTCCATTCGGAGTTACTGCCACGAAGGGGGTATAGAAAATAGTATATAATTAATAACTAATCCTGATGCACCAAGATAAAACCTACATCTTCACCAGCACCTTATAATTATACCACTTACCACTATATAATTCCTTTTACACACTCTCTTAAATTCCTTTCCGAACTCCTGCTACCTTGTGTCGATACCGATTTTACTCCATCACACTGCCCTATAATTTCAAAATAACTCTACCAGAATAAAATTCACTAAATTTTATTTCATCTAACCTCAGCATTAATTCTCAAACATAATTTAGTACACTCCACTTCCATTTGACATTATTTAGAACTTTAAATTAAACTACTTCCATTTAATTTCAAGTGTAATTATTTTACACCATTATAATTAAAACACACCTTGTACCCTATAGATGCATTTGATACAAATACGTTCATATCACAACGTTCAATCTATGTTAGTAATATTCATTAACGGTAAAATTATTCCACATTCACCAAAATAAACTTCCTAAAGCAAAGTACCAGCCGATTACATTACAAACGCAATATTCTAAACTGTTTAAATGTATCATATTTTCCTAAATCTCGAACATTTCTATTCAATTGATTTGACCTCCTCCAAATCACAAAGATTTCAATCCTGTATTTTTCACCACTCATTATTGCATTATTTCAGAATTAGTAAAAGAATCATTCTTACCTCAAAAATAAATTTGTAGTTGTTGCTTCCAACATTCATAAGAAAAACCACACTGTCCGTTTATATACCTTATATACACTGTCAGAATTAGTGCTGTGTTTCCGTCTTTCATTTATCGATTCATTGATACTCTGAAGTTACGGATGACATTATTCTGACAGACATATTTCATTGATTTTTGTGGTCAACAATTTGTAATAGTGAGATCTCTATTAACATTCTTCGGTTGCCAAAATTCCCAAGCAAACGGATAGTATAATAATGATTCTGTGTTGCCCTTAAATGCTGTTCAAGAGGTAAAATTTGCATAATAGGTTTAAAATAATTGTACTGTAAGAGTATTTTATTGTAACGTGCAGCTGCTGCTCTAATTGTTAGTTTAAGGGCAGTAAGCAGAATCTCTCAAGGAGACAACAACAATGATAGATCCCCAATGAAAGATCGTTGCTATTCTAAGCAAGTTACAAACACAGCAACATTAAATACTATTTATAATATGTACCAAAAAAGTAAGTAATAACAGCTAATGTACATTTTACAATTGTCTTTTATAAAATTGAATTTATTATTATATTTATCATTAAAGACATTAATATAATAAAAGCGTTTTATCCTGTATGGTTTTAAAACAACCCATAACCATTCAATTCCTGTGGTCCCAAATAAAAGATAGGACATTGTTCAATGGCAGTACCACTTCTTTGATAAGATTCCTCAAAGAACTTAGATTTAAATGGATAAAGTATAATCCACAACGTGGACTCATGGAACTACCGAATGTGGCTTTGAAAAGAGTGAAATTCCTCAGATCATATAAACAAGCTAAGGATGATGCTCTCTAGGAGTTTGTACCCCTTGATGAGATCTGGATATATAAGAATGGAGTTATCTGTGATGGAACTATCGGCCGTTCTTACCAAAATCAAAATCTGAACAGTGTCCCCTTTCAGATGTATTAAATTTCATGCAGGTAGCGAAAATGGATTTATTGAGGGTTGTGAAGCAATATTTTGTTCAAAAAGTAAACTTGGCGATTATCATGGGAAATGACCAGGAAAACTTCTTGAAATGGTTCGAATATCAGTTGTTACAAAACCTACAGAATACTTGTCTGATTATACTGGATAATGCATCCTATCACATCATGTGATTGGAGAAAACGCATACCACTGCGTAGAAAAAAGTGCTATTAAGGAGTGGTTGACAAATAAAAACATCCCCCATACAAATATGATGTTTAAAATCGAACTTTTGCATATTACCTCTCAGTAAGGACACAAATAAAACAGTGTTTACATTAATTATTAAACACAACTCTTTTTAGAAACAAACCACCCAAAAAGTATGTAGTGGACGATCTGGCAGAACAGTATGGACCATTGCACGTTCAACCCTATTGAATCAATTTGGGGCACAAAAAAATTACTGTAATAGGCTTATTGGTAGGAATGGTAACAGTGAGAATGAATATGTGGCACGAGGCATTACTGGTTACTCCTGATATGTGGAAAAATTCTGAAAAACATACCGAAGAAGAAAACTTTAGGTGGTATGAGAGGGAAAGAATGTTTGAGCACCCAGAAGTCCGTCCTCTGATTATAAATTTCGAAAGTGACGACAATGACACTAATAATGAATCAGATTTAGAAACTGAATCAGGTTTTGACGCTTTTTAGTGAAAATTTTGAAATAGCTTACTTATCTGTTAATAAACCATTTAATTATTTACTATTTTATTTATTTTTTTATTTACTTATCGAATAAATGTGAGAACAGTTACAATTATATGTGTCGTTATTTATGCAACAAACAATTCAGTAATTAATATTTATTTGTGGTTGAATAAGAAATATTATTGCTGGGAAATTAAATATTTCCTGACCAATCTGGCAATACTATAAATGTAAACATCATCACAAGCTGATGACGTGCGCACTACTTTATTTGGCCTTAACTATATTTACACGGAATAAAACTGTGATTTATTATAGCACATCTTACCAAAAATGAGAAAACATTGAAAAGGGCGTAAGGGTGTTTTCAGGTTGCAAGAGGGGTTTGCAGTCAGCTTCCACCAATAGACAAATTAAGGTTCGTTTGGAAATTTCTTTTTTAACCTAATTCTAATTCATTATATTTATATTATTTATACTTAGTTACGGCCCGGTATCACAACTCCTGGGCAGAACATGGTAGATACGGGTCATTAGTGCCTAGAATGCCACCCAAAGATTGTCTTTGGGCCAATACTGAACTTTTTGCGATATCAAACGTACGGATTCATCTTCATTCTAACTTCGTGGTTAGAACGGCCGTTGAAGACGTTACTAAAACAAAATTTCTTTGGGAGGATGCGCTATTAGGGAGCTAAACAAACGTTACGGCTTCCCTCTTAACAAACAGGAATCCTTGACCAACGATCTATCATAACTAATGCATGATTGCTAATAAATATAAACGCTACTTAGTTTAATCAAATTTATGCTGTCAATATCTGTACGGTTTTTCTGTAGCGATCAACCTTCACTACAAGTATTAATTTAAATTTCTTTTAATATTAATTTTGAGCACGCATCTACTAAAGTAAATCTATTACAGCAATTTAAAACGCTATATTACCTCATCATAGAGGGTCACTGTCAAAAATGGAACCAACGCTCTAGTGCTTAAACGGTTTAATATACAAAATTTCCTAATTGAAACTAAATGTATATGCGCAATTTTTTCGTTACAGACGTTTTACTAATAGGAAACGTAAGAGATCATGAATTGGACACAAGAGGTCAAAATAACAACTTTTGTCAAGAATTATGTATGCTTATGTAAACTTGTACCATTTTAACAACATAGAAATGTAATGTAAACCGTATGTTACATGTGTTACATTTATCAAAATAGTATATTACGTAATAAGTGTTGTAAAGGCATATTACGCACGAATGGAAAATTAATTAATTAATTAATTAATTCCATGAGTGCGTAATTGCTTTACAACACGTATTACTACTTACTTACCTACGACCAAGACCAAAAAGTCTGAACTACTTTTAATATTTTCATTTTTTATTTTAGTCGTTGTTTTTTGTTGTTCGTTTCATGTATACATAGAGATCTAAAACTAGTAATCTTCATTTCTTTAAATGCGCTACTCTGTATATTATTGCATCTTTAGATTTTTGATCAATTTTATTTCAAACAATTTTACAAAATTATGTCTCACAACTTTGATGATCATACACGATATAATTAGTTCTATTTACTACTACGTTGGTTTAATTAACATTAGAAACATTATAATAATTATTTATGGATACTGTACAATTATTACGTATATTAGAAGTATCCTGATTTGTCGATTCATATGACATTATAATATTTTCGTTTGTTAATATAGTCAAACTGTGCGTTTTGTTTACGAAAACTGTGCGATTTGTTTACCGTGCGTAATGACAAATTTACTGAGGCTGTGTCGTGTGTTTGGTCTATTTTCTACAGTGGTCGTAGGTAAAATAATTTACAAACAAAATAAATTTATAATTAAAATAAATATAACATCTACCTAACTGTTTAACGAACAAAATGTATCACAGGTGGACCTAAACACAACAGAAGGGATATTATAAACGCTTTTCTAATAGGAAGCGGAGGAGGCTGTGAATGTGACACAGGAGTTCAAATGTTATCATTTACTTTTAAACTGTTACAATCCCATATTTATTGTCGCTTAAGGTGCAATAGGCATTCTTGAATATTATGATAATTTGTTAAATTTAATCAATTCACAGTAATTAGTAATAATGAATTAATTGACGGAAAATGAAAGAATTCAAATATTTGTGATGATAAAATGATTTACATAAGCATATATAATTATAGACACAAAGTTGTTATATTGACGTGTGGTGTCACATTCACGGCTTCCTACGTTTCCTAGTACAAAAACATTTGTAATGTCCTTTCTGTGGTGTTTAGGTACCATGTGTGTTAAGTGGCATATCACATGATCTATGTTGCTATCTAAAAAATTAAGGTGGCGGTCATACTTAAAATTTTTTAATAAACAAGGTATTGTTTGTCCAAAATATGTACAAATACATTTAGTTTCAATTCGTAAATTTTGGATTTTGTATATTGTACCGTTTAAGCACTGGAGCTTTGGTTCTATGTTTAACGTACTCGAAAGTAATAGTACATTCGGACACAATAAATAAATGAAAAATATGGCGGAATACTTGGACAACCTACTAATATAACCTCGGCCACATAAGTGGTAGAATATTTTGTAAATCCTAATTCTTCCTGTGTTTGTGCGTGAGCGTCAAAATTTGTTTTAAATAAAATTAATCTGATTATTGATTTTTAATTATCTCTATAAGCTAGCTCACAACGAAGGGTTGATATAAAACAATTACCGCCTTCATACATAAAAAATAATTCTTTACATACCGCCTCAATTGTTAATTACGGAAATTCAAGATTATAGAAGTTAACTGTCCAGTTTTCAGATATTCTAACGATAAAATACAATTTTAAAGTACACTAGCAAAATACACGTGCTTTGCAACGCAATTCTTCATAAAACTGGGTGTTGAATTTCAACTTCTACTTCTCACACTCTGATATTGGTGTTCAAACACCTTCTAAACATACTCCGGAAATCATGTTTTGTTTGAATTTCAAAAATCTCTAAGACGCTTTTGTAATAAGTCTTAAGGAGCACATCAGCGCTCATTTCTCACCATTTCTTCCCTTTTAGCACATTCTTGAACCAAATTCGTAAATTCCATAATGACCTGCATTTTAGTTATAAAACTCTGTTTAGTTTGATACCCAACATGATGTTTTACACTTTCATCACCTAAAACTACCCTTGAGGGATGATTAATTTCATAATTGCCTTTTCCTTGTTCTTGTCCTCTACATTTCATGGTCGTCCAAACGATTTTCATGTTTCTGGCTTAACAGCTTTTAAGATATATTAAGTAAGGGTGCATGTTACCAAGTTGAAGTTCTAGACCTGACGGTCTGACCTGGGAATTGTATGATGGGTGAGTAAGTCAATGGATGACTGAGGACAAAGCTTCTTGTCAATACATATTGTAATTTACACAATAGCGAGTAGATTAACATACAAATTTTACTTGTACTATCTTGGAGTTGTTTGTATTGACAACATACATCGACTACGAAATTATCACATTTACTCCTAACTGTACCCGTGGACGGTAAAGGATATGTTAATACGTTTGATATTGTTTGTTCTCTTTTAAGTAAGATCCATTCACGAAGGCATATTTCACGGACAACCTCTATCATATAGAATAAAACCTTTACAATATAATTTAATTCGCATGTATAGTGGCAGTTTTAATTATATTATCAATTGAGTATTGACTATTTACATTTGTCGGTGTCCAAATTTTGTTTATTAGATTGCTGACGTTTATCTATCTTTTCCGTGCAGTATGTACAATGTGGTACAAAATACGTTACCGCTCGCTGACATTTGTCATAATTTTAATTAAGAAATAGTCCAAGAAAATCGGCGTTAACACTTAAAGATGCAACCGTTTAAGTTTTTTAAGTTAATTTATCATGAAAACAATTTTATTTAAAACACAAGCGATATTTGAAACTACTTTTCTTTCGCCATTTATTGCATGTGTTTCTACGAGTTGTTTGTATTCTCTTATGCAATGTATGTTAACGTGTTAACTAATTGAGGGGCTTAATTTCGGATTAATTACTTTTAAGTAGCTTATAATACTTCTATGTTTCGGTTTTAATACTAAATACGAAGACGTTCGCAATTTTTCCCATACGGTGCGTTGAACCAAATACACTCTATATGGACTATTGGGAGTTGCAAACATTTGTGCTACCAATTTTATGCTAATAATGGCTAGTCTGGTAGCAAAAACAAAACTAACATGCATAAAAGGTTTTCCGTAAATAAGAAAAAGTTGAAGCTATAGTAACATAATGCATGCCTGAGGTCTCTTGGCGTACCACACAGGCGTTACAAGGTAGTCTCTTGCGGATAAGAAACACGTTTTTAGAAAATTTGGATATACAAGAATAGAATTGAATTGAATGAATTTCTTTGTACCTTACACATGGTTTAAACGTAAAGGTTTTCATATGTCTATATATTACAAGAATATCGTTTATGATGAAGAACTTAGAAATCTGGTTTAGGATACAGAGTAATGCGTGGATGAGAGTGAGGGAATAGTCACTTTTTGGTTGTGGCTAGATTTAGAATAAAGGTAACAGTGGGTATCAAAAAAAGACATCCAAAACTAATGGAAAATCTGGTTAATACATCAGACGGAGGTATGCAGTAGCATTGGGAGAAAGTCAGCATTTGAACCAAATGCTATGGAACGAACAAATGAGCAACTGAGGTACTGAAAGTATTTTGAAGAGCTTGAAAGGTACTATCCTCATTTATGATCTATAAAAATGTGGAATAGCGCAGTGCGTGAGTAGAAGAAGGGCGCCTGCTAAGAAAAGCGATGTGCAATAGAAGAACGAGTACGTTCCAATAATTACTGCAAGAATGAGGTGAAGAACACACGGTAGTATAAAGTATACAGATTGATAAGGAAGGAAACGGGTGAAGCAGTAAATATTTGAAGGCGGACGGAGTGACTTTGGGATAAAATAGAAACTTTTCTGCAGGTCGGCAAGAAATGCAAAATCTAAAGGTAAGCGGTATTGTTAAATTTAGTGAATGTTTGATGCAGATGGTGGAAGACATGTGCAACGGTCCGATGTCCGTCAATGTCTTGTTCAATTTTCATGACGTTTTCAATCTGACTTTGGTATCATTTTAGTCATACTCATAAAAGTTATTATTTTCTTATTTAATAAAATACTTATTTACTATCTATTCAAAGGTATTTAACTGCGAAGCTATCAACTGTTAATACTTCTTTAAGTTCATCTCCGTTTTTAACGTCAATAGTTTTTTTTTTAATTACATCTACTTTTTAATATCATTGACTGCTATTGGTTTTAGGTTCAGTCTAATTGTATTGTGAAAATTACTACAATGGTTTAATTTAGTGGACCCTGTATTGTTCATCCACCAAGGGATGTGCCAATTCTTGGCTATCGCCTCCTTAATGTTTTGAATTTGTGTTATTATTGGTAAAAATATTTACATTACTGTTATTATTGGTAAAAATATTTACATTACGGTGGTATTTTTAGGTATTTTGTAATGATCCAGAAATCTGTACAAAAATCCCCAAATTCATTACTTTATTGTGTCCGTTTACGTTACAGAAAAGTGTTCCGGTGCAATTAAAATAATTAATTATTTCCCCATTTTCCGTAATTAAGAAAGCGTTTCAGATTTCAACGCAAGAACTCTCCACCAAAGCGTCACCTACATTCTCTCATCCAATTACGTTCGACCCCGGACTACATAATCTATCAGTAATTAAAGTTTGGTATATGTCGATATTTTCTCTTTAGGGTACATAATTACGAATACCCCTGCATACGAGCGATATTTAATAACCTGATTGATTGTCCGATCAGTACTATATGGAAATAAGACTTGGGTATTCCGGAAAATCGGAAACTAGAATGAATGGCTTTTTTGCTTGGCGCATGCAGTACAGCAAAGATGAATGGGGTGAGTAAGGATTAAGCAAAAATGATTCTGGCGTAGAAAAGGCGGCAGACGGCAAAACGTATGGGGTGTTGTCCGATTGGCAGTAAATTAAGTTAACCTTTCACTATAGCAAAGTTCCACATCTGTATGGCTTACCAAAAATTCACTAAGAAGGAATTCTTCTGGTACAAATTAAGAGCTCGAGAAATACTCCTTGTCATCTATTAGCACACTATAGCTTAGGAACACCTTTACCTGGAAAAACCAAGTCTGCAGTACAGAATACAGCGCTACGTAGAAATCATCAAAAACTTCTAATCCAATCACAAATAAATACTAGTCCATACAATTCACAATGGGATTGATGTCACAATAAACCTGTACTGTAACTATAATGACAATATAAGGGTGAAATATGGGCGTGGGAAGGTGTCTGGACGAAAGAGTTGAGAGAATACGCTTAAAAGAGGAATACATGAAAAACGAAAAAGAAAACATTGCCAAGGGCCAAATGGCTACACCGATCTATCATTTATTCTAAGTATGAAAAGGGCAACAGAAAGGAAATGACTGCAAGGTAACTCGGGCAAACTTATTAGAGTGTCATTAAGGCATTTTTTAGAATCCCGAAACCAAATTTTGTGAAAAGCCCAAAACTGTGGACAAAACCTTTCTACTTGCGTACGGTTGCAGGCGGGGGACGGGGGTGTGACACAGATTGTGGCTTGATGAGAGATTTCCAACGAGCGGTTTTATGACATATTGACATATGTACAATCTATCACTTCGAAGTATCACTTATAGAGTGTCGGGGAGGATGAGAATTGGTGGAAATCATCCCTTTCGGCTTCTTAGGTATAATTATTAAGATTCCTCTTTCCACCTGATGGGAAGATCAATCTCTTCTACCTCGGAATTTTGGGGTATTTCCATGTTTAGTTGAATAAGATTTTACTGTTTCCCATCTGAATTGTAACTGTGTAAGTTTGTTGCCTGATTTTTTGGGTAAAATCCATACATTCTGGATCGGTAGGCCCATAAGCCAGGTGAATAAAACCCACCATCACTTTATACCCCTAAATCATATTCTGTCATGAGAAATGATCTCGTCCATCAGATCCGTGCCCACGGCATTACACTTCTCTATTACACACGGTTTTCTACCTTGAATGTTTTTTTTTATATGTTTGAGACTATCTTTTTACGTGACCTAAGGGAAATACCGCATTGGAAGCTGAAGCCGCAGCACCACTCTGAGTCTACCCAATGCATTAAAATTGTATCACTTTCTAGATCCAAAATAGAACGAAATTATCTACGTTTACTTTTCTTCGTGTCGTTCTTATTTACAATTGGGCAATTGTTTGGGATTCCTTTATGACGTATAGTTCCCGCTACTTCATAACCTACCGCTTTAAGGTGGCTAAGTGCATGGAAACTAATCAAAAGGTTGTCACATTTTTTCTAATAACGTCACAATGATGGAGCAGATGAAAATATTGATTGATGATTAGCATTTCACATTGGACCAGTACCTTTATACAGCAAAAAACTGACTAGGTAGCCACTTTTTGTGTTTAAACGTCAAATTTTATGCCCGAAACGAATCGGCTTACCTCGTATGAATTGATTGTAGGTGTGGCCCCCGAAGTACTTCACCATCGATTCATCATAATTGAAATTTTTCTCTGGTATGTAATACTCAAGTTTTTCAGTTAGCGGTCTCATGAATCAATAGTATTGTTATCTACACAGTTATTGCGAATCGATCTCTTCGCATAGTATCTGCAGCTAAACCATTTTTCCTATCGCCATCTGTGTCCCAGTAATACTTCCTGCCTGGTAAACAACTATGCCCTGACAAAATTAGGATTGCCAAAAAATACCTCATTTCTGTTGTGATTTACTTAAACACATAACTATTCTAAATCGAAGTCAAGAGATCCACTAGGGCGATCAACATCATCGACCCATTCATCATTTCCAACAAGGTTTGTATAAAACGGTTGGGGATCGAGTGGGGTTAAGTGCCTAATCGATTCTAAGTTTTCCAATTTGGGAGTAGAAATTGCTTTCCCATGTGGCCATAAACGAATTGCACCACTGGACTTCCCATCTGCTTCTTTCGAATACAAATTTTAAAATAGTTTTCCTGTTCAAAGGCACTTTTCAGAAAAATTGTTAAATCTTTATCCATCATCACTTCCCGGACTTCCATCCAATTTATTTTTTCTTTATTTACATCAAATTTTCTGTTTATTTTAAATTCAAGTTCTTTTGTGTCATAAAACTCATCGGAGTTCATTCTTTTCACATCACATTGAATCTTTTTTCGGCATGTTGCCATCATATGCATATAATCTTCAGGCAAATAAATCCTTTGTTGATGTTTTAGAGCACTTTCGATATCTGAAAGGTCTGAATTGTTCGGCAGAACACTGTGACGGAAAAACGAATGTGGATATTTCTTAAAGATGGGTTCGATTCCAATACTGCTTTCATTATTAGGGTGAGCGTTGTATTTCTATTTTGGCCCCCACATGAGTGGGACCAGTGTTTGAATTCTGTTGAATCCACTTCTTGAGCACCTTGACCTACATGGTTTTCCATCCACACATAACACAACCCTTAGTTGTGGTTCCAGAGTGTATCCCTAAGTTATGCAATCAAATTTGTCTCTTGTACAATATAATGTTAGTAGGAAATCGAGGTAATGGTAAGGTTTTTTAAGTCAAATGTTAGACATTTAGCCAGTTCTGGGCAGATGCCATTTTCATGTTCTCTTTTATCCGTTATGCTTGTCGACCTTAATTTATTTAAAGACGTATCTACTCTCTTAGTTGATATTCCTAATCTCTTAATAAATGTTTCATGACAAACTACTTGTTAAATCAGTACACTGTAGTACACTGCCTTGCCACTCCCTTTTCTTATTAATTTCGTTTTTGGTACCTTACTGTACCATCTCATAAGGCACAAACACATATAACTATTGAAACACTTTCTTTGAAGCTTCTATCCTTTGTACTTATAGTAAAATATCTTACTATTTCTGTTCCTTTTTCTTCTTCTGCTGAATTTACTTCTTGTTAGTTATCTACTGTTTCAAGAAATTCACCTGCATTTTCCTTATTCGATGATAACGGTAATGGCACAAATTCGGGATCGTTATCAGAGTCATACCCATCTAAGAGCATTAGGTCTCTCTTGCTGTTAAGGCTTCATCATTCTATGATAAAGTAAAATGTAATTTTATAAAAAAAGTTACCAAATTTAACTTAAAAGCGTACCTCAATAACATTTTCTTGTATTTCAAAGTTGCTGCTGTTTAAACTAAAGTGACTTTATTTTGTAAATTTATTTGCTGATTTATACATATTAACTTAAAGCTCACTTTAATATTTCCTATAGTACAGGATTTACCTTTTAACGGAAATTATACGATTCATTTTGATCTGGATATATTCATTTTCACAAAACAGCACTTTTTAAAAACAAACACACACAACTGTAATAACGAAAGTAACCTTACTAAATACAACATGCTCTAATAAGCAGAATAGAACCATCCCACTTGAATCTCTTCTGCTTAATGCATAAACTATCATAGGCAAATATGAGTTAATATTTGTCTGTATAGAAATCACATGCTGGGAGTGGGTTGGTTCTTTTCTGAACAACGTTTCCTTGCCCATTAGTAACGCCTTTTAAGGTTTTTGTTCAATAAATTCGTTTTTGTGAGTTGGTTTCTTTCTGGTTAAAGTTGCCCAAAGAATAGCTCAAAAAGCCTTAATGGCGTAATAGTTTTGAATGTCTTCAGAAAAACATTTTGGTCATCATCACCACCTTATTTTCGTAATTCAATCTTCTGGCATCCTTTCTTTCTTGGGATTCTTCCTTTTTTTTCTTTGAACATGCCCATTGAACCTCTCCAATTTCTTCTGCCATTACGCTTTGTCGACTTTTGGCAATGTGTGTTTGGACTAATGCATTTAATTGACTTTTTGATAGATTATCAGCAAATCTTCTGCCATTCTCATCCCCGGAATATTCGTCAATTAGTTCGTGAAGGCTATCTCCAGTGAATCTACTAAAGTTACATTGTCACTGTAAAATAAAGAAGAATATACCTATATCGCCATCACAAGGTACTGACGTAGCCATATGCTAACAACGAGGTTAGGAACACAATAAATCAGAAATTTGCCTTTTAGTACAACCCGTTATAAGTCATTGACAAACTCATTTTCTGTCTCAATCAGCAAAACGATTAAACACAGATAATGGAATCTGACGTCTAGTTAAAGTAAAGTACTGAAGTGGTGGTTATCTCTGCATATCTCAGTAATTTCTTTACGCAACCCCTTGTTACACGTCCAAACCGCACTAGGCGTCGTCTATGCTTACTAATGTAAGCGGGTTGCCAAGCCAGCTAACAGGGAAATGGGCGTGGTCGAAATAATAAGTAAAATGAATGATTAATACGCTCAAACACCTTACACCTAAATTCAAACAGCTCAGTCCGGGAAAATATGTCTCTAGGCGCCACCACAATCGAAACTTCGCTAAAATAATTGTCTTAAGCTGGATGTTAATTAACCCTACTTGATTGTGGAAAGTAGGATTGTGCTTACTCAGTAAACTCTTACACGAGGGTTTTAAAACAAACACTCGTCCCAAACAATTCAACTCAAACTCAAATATATTTAATACTACCCAGGTTATTAGAAACTTTTTGAATACACCTCGTATACCAAAACTTCCAAAATAAAATTTATCACTCAAATTCATTCACGTAACCAACAGTTATATTTTCTACTTATTAATGAATAAACTATTCTTCATTCAACGATCGATAATTAATTTTTAAAATTCTTAACATGAACGATATCTTTTAAATTTAATTTAATTTTTATAACACTTCTGAATCGTATTGACATTCGTAAATATTTAAGGTCTCAAAACTCCAACTTTTTGTTATACTTAATGAAATTTTAACTAACAGCTGATCCGTTATTAGTGTACCGCGTTAATGAAACTAACATGAAAATTTTTGCAATCAACCTGGCAAATATAACCTTTCAGGTTGTTCCTTAATCTTAAAAATCCAAAAATATGCAAAGTTTACACTTAACTTGTCAAAAACTACTAGGTCACCAATTAAGTAATCGTCACAAATATGTCTCATAACTGGCTAAATAAACAACAGAATAAAAATTTAACGATAAATATATATTGTCCTGCATAAAATAATAAACAAATGTTTACATACACAAACAGCGTGGTTGAAAATCAAAACCACACGTCACTACCAATTTCGACAAAAATTCTTAATACTAAAACAACCAATAAAACCACATAACCCGAGAACGATTATCTTTTCGCTTCTAAACTAATTAATATTTACTCAACATTACGCAAATGAACTAAACAAAGAGATAATCGTGCTTAACTGAATTTTTCAAAGTACTTAAATGTAATCCTTACTTAAAATTGTCCATTAATCCTACGCTCTTCTTTCTTCTTTCTTCCCGTAAATCAATTATTTGTAGTCCATTTGTATTCCTTAAATTGCCTGACTGCACATAACAAATATTTCACAATTCCACCAACACTTATTCCTATCTGTACTCACAAATAGTCCAATAACACGTAATAATTTGTACACGTTTGGTTGCCTCTTAAAATTTCTAGCAACCTTTAGGACAGTTTAGTCCTTCCTTACACAAACAAACTTTTAATGTCACATAAAATTACCTTAACATTGGCTTAATTTACTACGAAAATTTCGTTTACTTAAAGGTGGTCCCATAAACAATTTTAACTCAATATCGGTACAAGAACACGCGCTGCACTCAACACTAACGTAATAACTGTTAAGTTTTTATAAATCTGCTTACGCACCTTTTACTTTCTTGAAAATAAACAAACTAATTTTATCTTCAATCTCAATTTAATGAATTGTTTTATTTATGAATGTCTTATACGATTCATCCCCTTTCGGTCTACGCAGTTGTTTAAACAATGACTGCCTTCAATATTATTCACAAATATAACTCCAACAACCCATTCTAAGCCACACTACACCTCGCGCGTCTCCCCAACATTCACCACAAGCAACAGCCAAAAAGGAAAAAGCTCCCGTCAATCCCTGACTTTCCTGTTTATAACTTCAGCCATCCATCTTTAAACATGTCTTCCTTCCGCGCTATATTCTCCAATAGTATTCATTCAAAATTTCATAGTTCCAACTGATGCTACCCTCTATACAACCACGCTCATAACTACAATACATCGCCATATTTGTTTTTACTTACAAATTTTACAATTACTTCATGAAGAAACTATTCCTCGTCACCACATTCATTCAGTAGCCACTCTGGTCCATTACACAACTTTTAACATTTATCTCCAACCTGCGCTCGATCTCCTTCCGCAACATTTGCAAAAATAAGGTCTCAAATCCCATATACATACATATATTCTCAAAACTTATTGCACAACATTACGAAAACTTTCTGAAATTAACACTTAAACATACCCAATCCTTCTCTACATATTTTCTAAAACATTCTACACTTATACTCTCACACCTTCTGGCAAAGATTACTCATTTAATCTCAACATTCCATTTCTTACGGTAGCAAAACAGTAGCAATACAGTAGCAAACATTATCGTCCCATCGACAAATTTCTTTTCACATTTACATTCATCAGAATCTAATTATTCTAACACCAATGTCTCTATAACATTCAAGTACACCTATCTGCATACTAAATAATATTTCTCCTAAATTTCCAGTGGCGTATCATACACCCACATACATTATGCATATACACAAAAATTTTTTTTTTCGTTCAAACTCTATACACTCGCACTCAAAACATGTAATACACGTCATTATAACATCCTACATACAGGGTGCGTCAACGCAACCTGACACCCTGACCTTGATCGTATACAATTGATAAAAATTAATTTTTTACTGTGTAATGTTCTATACAAAAGATTTGAATTACACGCTAGATTGCAATAAGAAAAAATATTTAACAGACAAATTACATGTTATCTAAATTATACATTATAATTAAACATTCTGAATATTATCTTTTGTTTTATAGACGTGCGATCATATCAATTTTTGCTTACGTTTAGAAATATAACAATAAAACTAAGTTTGTACTTGTATAAAATGTAAATTGTATAAGATAAATAATTTCTTACGCATGATTTGGAGTAAGTACTGTTTAAGAAAATAGTTAATCCTAAAAAAATTTTTCATTAGCCTTTGGTAAGTTAAATGCGTTTACGCATGAAGGTTATATATATATATATATATATATATATATATATATATATATATATATATATATATATATATATATATATATAATGAATTAACTAGTTCGAAATGCTAATAAAGCGTTCCAACAAATTAATATATTCTAAATTAGTTCATCTCATGGGAACCTGTCCTATGGGTACGGCATTTGATGGTGTAGATCTACATGTTATAATATATTAATTAACGATAGTTTCCCATAAAGGAAAAAATTCTGAATTGTCACAAATTATGTAAGATTGAAACTTTACCTGAATTTTCAATCAATTGTCAAAACCTATATTTTAGGCGATTCGGGATTACGGAAAATAATTCACTTACGCAAAACGTAAAAATGTAAAGCTGTTTAGTATTTGTGAGTTAAAATTGCTCTGCATAACATTTTGAACATGTGTTTCAGGTATTTTCAGCTCAATTTGGCTCGTAATTTGTGAAAATTATACTATTTTATCTATAGGAAAAATTGATAGTCCTGAATAAACTGGAACTTCGTAAAATAAGTTGCTCTCCAAGTGTTCAGTAGGGCCAGATTTCGAGCAAATTGTAGGTGAGTATATGAAAGAGTAGAGATTTGTAGAAACTGATATAGATGTCAGTCGAATTTTAAAGGATATCTTCTGTGACGTTCAAATGTTTTCTAGCTCTTTTCATTTGTTCGTTATCCTTCAATTGTCATTGTTTTCCTATCTCTAAAAATTGCCATAACTCGCTCATTTCAAGAGATAGAGAAACAATACTGAATACTGTTGTAATGTAATTTTTAGTGCAGATTAAGATGGCAGAGTCAACAATGAAATATAGTGCAAGGTTCTTAATTTATTTTTTTTAAGGCGAACCGTACGGTATTTTCCCCTATACCAAAGTATGTTTTTTGTTCTTTTCAAAAAGTTAAATAGGATAATATTATTTCCAACAACTAATAAGTTACAGTGTAAATACTGGGGCAATTAATATATTTTACGGCCACCTGTCTGTAAGCGCTGTTGCCGCATCTAACCAAAGGCCTGTTATGGGAAGTCTCAATTTATATTCCTTCCTTGTAGGATCTAGTGAAAATTAAGTCCCAAGGTTTCCCGACGTATATATTCGCTTTTGAAGTTCAGTGTTAAAAAGTGAATTTTAGCGATAAAGTTTTTCACTGCTCAATAAATTTAAATACTTTTTGGGCAAATGTCATGGTATTTGAAGCTCTTTGGACCCGTCTATTTAAATGTTCAGTGACGTTATAGGGTGCAGTAGGGCACTACATCTTGCGGTTTTTTAACCTTTAAAAAAAATTTGCACAGCTTTTTCACCTTTTCCAAGTAAACTGCTTAATCTTTGGCCTTTTTTACGTCAAAAAGGTATATTAGCGTAAGTTCGCTAAAATTAACCATTTTGGAGATAAACTCAACTGATGATGACGATGGTGATTTTAAATGTGTTTAAATGTGCTTAAATGAAACATTATTTACAAGTGAAATAATCTGGAATGCATCTGAACCTAAAATGGAAAAACTAACATAAAAGAAGAACTTTTTGTAAGAAGTATAGCTAAGTATCAAAACATGACTCAGAACGTCACATTGTTTAAAATCTTTAAGATTCAAATGCTGAATTATTTGTTGTGCACGAATGTGCGTTAGGAAAGGGGGTGCCCATGTTGAGCGTTTTATGTTCTAAAATTTTTGAATCAGTTTCACATATTTATTGTTAGTTTTCCTTAGTTTTAGGTCTCGTTGTGTTCCAGACATTTGTTTTTGTAGGTAATGTTTCGATATCTAGCCATATTTAATATACATTGCAGTGATAAAGTAAGGAACAAAATTTATAATTGCGTTGTTTAACGTTTCCAAGCAAAACGCTCGGACAGGTCAATTTTACTTTTTAATTAGCCACCTTATGACCTAACAATTTTACTTATGACGTCATGTATTTTCGCACAATGACGTCATCATTGGTTTTTTCAATGACAGCCCCATTTTTTTTTCTGCTTTCTATTAGATTATTTTTATTAAATTATGGTGTAAAAAAATTGGTACCATAGATAACTATTTTTTTTAATAAAATAAGACATTTACCGTAAGAAATAAAAATGTAACTTTAATGGAAGAAAATCGTAATTAAACCTCAAAAATAAACAAAATTTATCGCAAATGTTCAAATTGCGCTTTGTTAACCATTTAGCACTGATCGATATGAGTGTAAACACTTTGTACACTTGGCTCAAGGACTCAAGAGTAATGGGCTCCACTTCAGTGCAAATTATTTGCCGTAGCTCGTCTAAATTATTTGGACTATTAAAATAAACCTTTGATTTTAAATAACCCCACAGAAAAAAATCTAAATGAGTCAAGTCTGGTGAACGCGGTGGCCACTCAATTGCTCCTCGACGTCCTATCCACCTTACAGGAAATTTGGCGTTCAGATATTGACGGACGTTGATCCCAAAGTAAGGAGGCGCCCCATCATGTTGAAACCAAATGTCCTTATGGGGCACATCTGCTTCTTGATAATTTGGAAGCATTGCTGTCAGATCTGGCACTAAATCAAACTGCAAAAAGTCCAAACAACGTGCTACTGTAAGGTTCCCTTCAAAAAAGTAAGGTCCCATTAAACTTAAGTCCAGTGGGGATTTTTTCTTGTCCAATACCTGCAATTGTGACGATGTACTGTCCCATTTAGACAAAAAGTGGCTTCGTCTGAAAATAGCGTATTGTTTAAAAAATTCTCCATCGCAGCGTAACATTAGTTCTTCGCAACACTGCATGCGGCGGTGTGGATCATTCTCGTTTAATTCGTGAGTCAATTGAACTTTGTAAGGATGATATTTCTCTTTCTTGAACAAGTTCACGACAAAAGAATGGTCTACGTTGTTACTTAGGGCTAGCTGCCTTGTAGAATAGTGAGAATTTTCTTCCGCTTCAAGTAACACATCTAATCGGGTTTCTTTGTTTACTCGAGGTCGACACATTTGCATGAAAGTTTAGGTTTGCAAAAACACAATTAGTCATTATAAGTATTATTATTATTAACGCAATTAGTCACTCACAGTTTATGCATTCATAGAAATCAGCATTACGGCCATTGGTCCACTTCAATGTGACCACTGAAATACAACGAATCCATTCTTCCCCTGGATCGGATTGCGAAAATGGAGATAGACAAACAATAGGAAGGCAATCTTCGTCTGCGAATCCTGATTCGCTTGGTGAATTATGTGACAAAGGGCGTTTTACCACAGATCTAGATACTTTCCTTTAAAAAATGGATTTGAAGAAGAAAAAATATATTTGGCGTTTTTTATTATTGCCGTAGAACTAGAAACAGATGTGCGCGATTTTTGCTATAAAGTTGTTAAGGGAGATTTCTCGAAAACATGTTTTCCTTTTTGCGACGATGATGTGGACCATTCTGTCTTTAATGCTCTTCCTACCCAAGTGTCTGTAGTGGTGCATATCGGGATAAGTTGTTTATGTTAGTAAAAGCACTCTGGTTCATCTCGTTTGCTGTGACGCATTAATAGGACCCATATTCACCTTGGAACGACAAACAAATTTGGAATTATCAAACACGTTTTGGTCTAAAGACCATATGCCGCAATTTGCAAATCCGTTTGCAGCGTTTGTTACCGATGCAGGTCTGTCATATGCTTCTCCAGGTAATTTTGAAACCTGAAACCGTAATACTTTGGATAGGGTGTGCACGAAGCCATTTATCAGCTGCTTGTTTGTAATACGAACAATGGGGCTTGAAGAGTGAGAGTTGCAATTTGTGGGTAGTGTGTGCTGGTAGAGACAGCACGATTATTCCATTTTCCCTTGCAAACGTTTACGTAAGAGATTCGTATTCAATGTATAGCCTTCTGTCCTATTATTTTTTGTGGTCTCTGGACTATTGAATGAACGGTGTCATCGGCATTATATATCCCAAAGGGACAAAAGTTCATCATAAAGAGCAGTGAGATAATCAAAGAAAGCTTTATCTTTTTCTGTGCTGAACCCTACAGTGCTCGCCTCCGGTTGACGAAGCGATAGGTCTCTGTCTAGAGACATAAAACAATCATTCTACTTTTTGCCGGCTTGTCCATTCTTAAGCATGGAATTCCATTTGTTTATGCGACATCATATACGAGTTTTCTTAAATCACTGCGAGTGATTCCAAACACACTTTCCTCAAGTTGTAGCACATGATTTACTATCTCTTCCTCTATTTCTGGTAGAAGATCTAAAGCACGCCCAAATTTTTTCTCACTTCCATGCATATGTGATTTTACCGTAAATTCTCCGCTTTAAAGGTCCTTTGGTGTTTTATACCTTCTGTCTATTTCATTTAACGTATAAAGCCAATTGTAAGATTAATTAATTTATATGTTTCCTAAACTGTTATATTAATAGTAGGCTGACGTTTATGTTTTAATTTTTCAACTTTGACAAAGTTGTTTACAACATCTTTAACAATTTTTCACACATATTACTACTGACGAAGATAACTGTAAGTGTTATCGAAACGTTTAGATTGTTTAATTTAAAACACACTATTAAAAAGAAACCCAAAAAAGATAAGTATTTTATGATATTGATTTCGTTTATGGTGTATATAATGGAAGCGCAAATGCAGCAGTACGGGAATACCAACGAAGATTTCCAAATAGAAGATTACCTTGCAAACAAGTCTTCATTAAAATGTTTAATGGAATTTAGAACTCATAAAGAATCCGAGAAATGAAGGTAGGAGAAATGAATGACATGGAAACGTAGCTTTAAATAAGTTTGATAACAAAAGAACATTAATCCTCCGAAGAGCAGCTCACCATTTATAAGGCAACGTCGTTTTTGTTTCTAAAAATAAGGTTCATCGCGTTTTGAGGCAAGATCACAGGAATCCATTTCACATGCAGCCAGTTTAAAACTTGCAACCTGGTGATACCAATAGTGCGTTAGTTTTTTGTAATTGGTTTTTTACGCAAAGTAGAGGAAGATGATGAAGCTACATTCACACGAAGCGTCTCAGTAAGTTACTACCATTTATGAATCTGGAGCCACGATGATCCACGTGTTGTACGCACCAGAGCATATCAACACGAATTTTCTGTTAACGTTTGGTGTGGTGTAATGAATGGATTTTTTTGTGGGTCACATATTTTGATACCACGCCTAGATGGACAATTATTTAATGATTTATTTGAATATCTAGAAGATATTCCCCTATATCTTAGAAACGAAATCTGGATTCAAATGGACGGGGCTCCAGCGCATTTTGCGCTTGAGAATCGTGAGTAGTTAAATAATAATTATCCAGAACGGTGTATTGTACGATTAGGAGCTAGGGCCTGGCCACCACGTTCCCCTGACCTCACCTCTATCGACTTCTGTGTGTGGGGTTATTTGAAAAATCGCGTTTATTAGACACCAGTTGATACAAGAGAAGAACTAATTCTAAGGATAGAGCAAGCCTGTAAAACTTTGCGAGCCAATACGAATTTCATAAGCAACGCCACTAACTCAGTTAAGCGCAGTTGTCGAAAATGCATCGAAGTTGGAGGAGTTCATTTGGAGTAATTATTGTAAACTTTAGGGACCACATTAAAATTCTTTATTCGTTAATAAATAAAATAATTTAATAGTGCTCTGTAAAATTTTTCACAATCTAAGTTAAAGAAAGTTGCGAATTCTAGTTTTTGTAAAACTTAATTAATAAAAGGTAGTTTTATAAAATGATGTACCATTTTAGAAATTTAATTACCTCTAATTACCGTTTTACAAGTTTTGCCACTGAAATTAAGATTCATTGAAATTTTAACAATTTCGTTTTTTATTTTTTTACGCAAAAACGGTAAAAAGTGAAGGGGTGAAATTTGCTCTAAATTCAATGGAGATTTCAAAAATAAGAAGAAAAAGCAGTGGCGTACCATTTTTTCCTTCAATAATATTCAGTTCAAATACCGTACGGACGCCCCTGACAGACATTTTAAAAAAGCTTTTACACCAAAAATGTTTTTGTGATGGTGGAACGATGTGTATTAAACTTTATAGAGATATCTGGAGTGATATGAAGGATACGAACAAAAATTTTTTTTTTCTTAAAACTTTAACACCCCGTATTTCGAAAACATATGTTTATATAACAAATTAGGGCTTATTTTGGACGCAGAATACACTGTTAAAGTTTGGACGCGGCAATTGGAGATATATATATATATATATATATATATATATATATATATATATATATATATACCTACAATTTTCTCGCAATCTAGTCGCCCTGTACATCAGTTCATGAAAGTAGTAGTGATAGGAAAGCTTAGTTAAGGAGTTGCAAAGAGATTTCTTGTAATGAAGTACTAGGTATAAATGGGTAATAGTGCATCCGTAAAAGTCCTTGCCGGAATTAATATCTGAGTTTAACCATAAAACGGTCTTTAATCAATTTCTTTTTTATTTATAACCCGATTTCTTATACGTTGAAGTAAAACTTTATTATTCTATCAGTAACGGCTTATATTTACGGTAGGGAAAGGTAACGTTGAACCCTTATAAATGAAACTCCTTAAACAGTAACTGCTCTTAGGAATAAGTTCAAGAGTAGAATTTCAAACGCATTTAAACTTTTAACGAGCATCTAACATTTTCTATGTTTATATTACGCTTCGCCTACAACAAACGTTTTGTTGCATAACCATTAATAAATTGAAATACGTAACCCGGATTTAATTAATAATATTGAATATTTATATCTAGGAGTATGGGAGGTAAGTGCCTAAATTATTATCTTGATGCGTCAAGAGGATCCAAATGAGAGATTGATTAAATCTCCATTACACCATCTTTAGATGTTAAGATCTTAACATGATGCGGTCAAAATTGCAACCCTCTTAAGGATAATGGTAATGCGCGCTTTAATTTAGTGGCTTAATTTCATTTTCCAAAGCGAGATTCTAACTGTAATTTCACGTACACGTATTTGGTAAGGCCTACTTACTATTTACAATTCACTGTTTACATTAGAATAAACTGAAATCAATTTATCCTCATTCTCTATTCTTTAATTAAAATAAATCTATTTTTTGAAAACGTGAGTCGGTGTTTAATAATCACTAAATAATACTAAAACCTGGAAGAGAAACGAAATAAAAAGGATAATAAATAGAGAAAAAAGAGACAAGTAATATATATCAGACTCTGTAGGTTTAGGATTCAGTAGTTATGGGAACCCGGACATCACATCGTCGGTGAGGTAACTCATTCTGTAAATGCGTTGCTGAATTGGATCGTGCGCCGGAAGCAAACTTAACGTCATGCCGGAACTTCGACAGCGAACGGTCACTCGATTGATTTTGAATTTCCATATAAATCTAAACGTTTTCAACCAAAAAGGCCTCTTTTCAATACTTCTCTCTAATGTCGTTGACTGAATATTCGAGCGGTCTCAATGTTTAAACTTTTACTTCAAATGGATTTCGTTATCCTTATCACGAAAACATAAAAGGAAAAGAAAAAAAATGCTGTAACTGAATCTCCTTTTACTTTAAAAAAAGAAAACTGAACTTCAAATGTCTGAAATAAATGTTTAGCATTTGTAAAGTTGCACGATTTTGCAAACTCACAGATGCTAATAGAAATTGTAAAAGGGTGAAAGAAAAGGGAAAATGCTAGTGATAAAGGATGTTAACCTAAAAAATTGAGAGGATTGAGTCAACGTGCAAATGTTTGATTTAAATAACTGATTAGTGGTTTGGTAAATTGAAAAAGGGATACCGTAAGAATATTTAGGAAATAAGATCTTGGTATTAAAGAAGCAGATAAGGACTAATGCAAACCAGGGTCGTTTAAGTGTATTTTAATAATTAAATGCTTTTTATTACGCTTAAATAGAAATCTTTGATTACATTGATCTTCCATCTTCAAAAGTAAATGCGTAATGATTGTACAGGGTGGTCAACTAATAATGCGAGGTACTGTATCCGGGAAACTATCCATCGTAGAGGCTTGCGCAAAAAAAAGATGACTAAAACGGCCAATACAAAAACCTGGAAATATTTTCATGTTCCTGAAATGGCCGCTAGGGGGCTTAACTGCAATCTTGAATCTAAAAAAGTGATGTTTCTGTGAATTCTTCTGTATTAACCTAATAAAAAAATAACTGATCTTTGAATTTGAGGTTAATCTGAACTTTTTTTGTTTGGTACTTTTTGACGTATGTCTAAAAATAAAGTGGTGGGGGGTATTCAAAGGTTTCCTTAAATCACCCCCTGCATCTTCGAAACGGCTAAGCCGATTCTAACAAACTTGGGCGCGTTGAAGTTAGATATTCTTGGGCTACAAATGTTATAATATTTGAAGTTTTGTTAGTTTCACATGTCATCGCTAGAGGGCTTGGTTCGATATTCCGCCAGAAACGGTTAATTTTCGCAAAAAAATTAAATGCATTGGTATGACTTGTTTTCATGAACAAGTAGCTAAACCTAAACAAGCTCGCGAAAATCGCATCTTGGTATCTTGTTCCTAACCTAAAATATCGGCCAAAGAAAACTATACGAAAATCGCTTAAATTTTAATTTTTTTTTAACTATATTTTTATGGAATTGTTTCTGTTATGTAAGTTGTGGCCCTAAAAAGGACCAATTTAAAGAAGAAAGGTTTTTAATGCCCCCGTAAGTGCTCGAAATGCTGACCATGACGGTCTATGCATTTCTGAAGCCTCTCATGGCTACACAAAACTGCAGCTTCAATTTCAGCTCTCGGTATGTTACGTATTGCGTTACGAATCCGGTTTTTCATATTTTTTCTAGTAGTAGGTTGAGTCCGAAATACGATGTCCTTTAAGCGCCCCCATAAATAAAAATGGAGACAAGTTAAGTTTGGCGATCGCGGAGGTAATGGAAATAGAATTCCTCTTCCAATACACCGCTGTTGAAATACTGCATTAATATATTCTCGCCCACTAATACCAAAATGTGCTGGGCAACCATACAACTGCAAAAACAATGTTTGCCTTGTTTCCAGAGGCACATCTTCCAACAACAACGGTAATTGATTGGCCAAAAAGTCAATAAATACATTGCCATTTAGGGGTTTCTCGAAAAAATATGGCCCAATAATTCTACCTCCCAGCATGCCACACCATACATTTAAACTCCATCGTCTTTGGCGCTGAATTTCACGCAACCAATGGGGATTTTCTGCAGACCAATGATGCATATTGTGTAGATTGACTCTCCCGTCACTACTGATCCGTCCCAAGAATTTGAAATAAAAATTCTCTATTTTCGCATATCATGCCTAACATCCAGTGGCTATAGTCTAACCTTCGATCAAAATCTTCCTCTTTCAAGGTCTGATGCAAAATGACATGATATGAGTGCATTCTTCCAGTAAAGTTTAAACGAATACCTGTATATTTTGATGGCCAGTAGAACTTACCTATGGTCCTTCCAAATATTTTGAACCGTTGTCCGTGATATGCCCAACTCAGTGGATAATGCTCTTGTGCTAACATGAGGATTTCCTTCAATATAGCCCAGTACACGGTTAATATTTTCATGTGTTCTTCCAATTCTTTGGCGTTGAAACGTAGGCCGAAAACT
The DNA here is from genome assembly GCA_036346205.1 of Vesta saturnalis. Taxonomy (NCBI): domain Eukaryota; kingdom Metazoa; phylum Arthropoda; class Insecta; order Coleoptera; family Lampyridae; genus Vesta; species Vesta saturnalis. Next base: position 1,290,507 of record JARFJB010002353.1, on the reverse strand, counting down.
ACCATTGGTTCGTAAGCTCGCCACTAGTCGGGGAAAAACATCGCCAGGACGCCGATTTGGATATCGAGCCGCGTAAACTCTTTTAGCTACTGCGGCATTATGAAGACATTTAAAATAAACCTCAAGCATATCAACAACTTCATTACTTGTAAAACGCATTTTGAAAGCACAAAAATTGCTCAAAGTAACGCGAAAGTATTGACAATCTGTTTCCATTGCCTGCAGTACTTTACATAAATATCTTAGTTATCTACTATAATTTCTACGCAGGGTGAGATTAATTTTGTCAATATTACGTCTAAAATTACTGCCCAATTATCTGCCATCATGCTTTTACATATACATAAACAGATTTTAACAAAAAATTTGTAATAAGCACCTTAAAAGCACCTGAATTTGACCCTCATCGGTTATTAAATATTGGCAATTCATTACCCCTCTATTCATCCTCCTAAGTGTTCCTGAGTGATTTAGCACGATAGGCCAAATTTAGCCTGTTCAGGTCCACAATCATAAAAAAAACAAAAAAAAACACGATAATCCCCCATTTTTGATTTGCCATTTTTAATCTTGATAAATGATTTATACTTAACGATCTTAAAAACCCCCAATACCGGACTTTAAAGACAATCGGTTTATAAATTAATAAATGCACAATTTTGCACCGTAAAAACTATGCGCCATTGGTTATTTTCTTTTATTTGGAAATTATACAAAAAGTATTAGTTTGTTTTTTAATTTTGTAAGTTTGTAACATTTGAAGCATTGAATTTTTTTAACCTTCTAAGCCCCTAATAATGTCCTGCTACTGGTTGCATTTTAATAATTAACGAACTTACCCTATATTTTATGGCAAAGAATTCTTGAACCAAATTTCTTATCGATAGCTTTAATCGTTCAAAAGGTATCGCGCGCGGGCATCCACACAGGCACGCACGCACGCTCGCACGGATTTACACATACACACACGCGCGCGCGCCCTCACACACGCACACACGCACACACGCACACACGCACACACGCACACACGCACACACGCACACGCGCAGAGGCACCCACGCACACACGCACACACGCACATACGCACACACACCCGCATACGCACACGCACACGTACACCCACACGCACACGCATACGCACACGCACACGCACACGCACACGCACACGCATACGCACACGCACACGCACACGCACACACACACGCACGCACACGCACACGCACACGCACGCACGCACACGCACACGACACGCCACGCACACGCACGCACGCACGCACGCACACGCACACGTACGACACGCACACGCACACGCACGTAAACGCACACGTACCGCACGCACACGCACACGCACACGAAGACGAACACGCACACGCACGCACACGCACACGCACGACGCACCACACGCACACGCACACGTACACGCACACGCACACGCGCACGCACAGGCACACGAACACGAATACGCACACGCACACGCACACGCACACGAACACACACACGTACACACACACGCACATGCACACGCACCCGCACACCCACATGCACATGCACACGCACGCGCACACGCACGCGCACACGCACACGCACACGCACACGCACACGCACACGCACACGCACACGCACACGCGCACGCACACACACCCACACACACCGACACACACACCACCCAGACAGACACGATTTTTTTAAGTGTGTATTTTATGTTGTTTGGGCTATAAAACGTCGAGAAATACCAAAAAAATATGAAAATTTATGCGTAAGTATATGAGAAAGCAATAATAGAACGCAGTCAATATAAAATATATTTAAACTGAGTATAATAGACCTGCGATAAGTTAGCGGATTAGCAAGGATTTACCATTATTTACAATGTATGTCTTGTGAGTAAAATCATCCGATATAAATAACAAAATTTGAAAGACGGTTAAAGCGATTTTCACGGAACCTGGGATTGATACTTGTGTTAGTTGGTATTTTTTTATATATCTGGACGCTAGAAAATATACAGAAAATCTCCAGAAGAACTGAAGAAAATTTGTATAATTTTAACAAATATATAAACAAAACTATTGTTTGTTTAGGGACATTCTTACTAATTGATTGATAACAAAAAATTGTATGATATCAGTGGTGCTACCAGAAAAGGAAATGCTGTTGACTAAATGTAAATAATTATAGACTTTATGGTATGTGTGTTGCATATCTAAATAAAGAAGAGTTGGGGTCAGATTTTTACTGTACCTAAATAAATTTATACCCGATTACATTATAATAGGATAATTATAACCAAACCTCTTTAATGTAACTGTCTTTTTATAGCCCGATGACGTCCTATGACCCACAGAACTATACCCAAACATAAAAAATTGCGAACAATAGGCACAAAATTATGAGATCATTGAATAGTAAACGACGTGCAAAGGTGGAAAGAACGTCAATGTTCTCGAGAGGAAAGGCAGTTTGCCGACAGGCGCATCGTCGATGTGAACTATTTCCCAAGAGAATAATAATGGCGTTCTTCCACCGAGGTACGTATACCATTGTTTCACAATTTTTTGGAAACAAAATAATAATCAATAGAAATTCGTTATAGTTACTCATATGACATCCATATTGGTATAGCGGTGCAAATGCTTCAGTGTCATTTAAAAATCAGTTGACATTCTGAAAGCCATTCAGAATATTAGTTTCATAAACTAATTATGTCTGGAGACCGCAATGGCAGTACGTTCTCATTTAAGTATTGCATCAATTGTACCTTTAATTTCAATTTTGACGGTGATAAACATAATAATTAATTCCTGTACTAATTACCTCAGTTTATCACATCAAGAGATTAAATTAGATTTTGAATTTTTTTCCACCCGGGCGGAAAGAAACATCAAATATATTTTCGCCCGGATGGTAACCTTCGTGAAGAAAGGCTTGCTTTCAAACTTTTCAAATGCCCGATAATACGACCATTACATGCATGATTGTGAATAATGTCTATTTGTTCCACTAGGCAGGATAGTATAACACTCCCTCCCGCCGATGAAGGTTAATGCCCGATGGTAACGTAGCGAATCGAGGGCAGTAATCATCTAAGATAGGGAATGTTACTTTACTCCAGAGTGACACATGATTTTTTCACCAAATTCAGATTTTTATCGTTCGGCTTTATTTTTCAAATCATGCTGCATTCAACCACATTGAGTGGTTCATCGAAACGTAAGTTTAAATGTTAGTTTTAGTAATTTAATAAATTGCACCATTAATATCAATTATACTGAATAATAAATTACTTAAAATATTCTGCTTTGGTTTATATTTTTATCATACAAGATATATTGGCACTAGTTGGTATATGGTAACGGGAGGTAACCAAACCAAAACGTCTGATGAATGATCCATTGGTATGCCTGCTTTTGTACTCATTTTCGTACTAATGCACCAATAACTACTATCATAAATGAGAAATGTGTTTTTTTGAAAGCAATTAACATAATAATTCATTTTAAATATTCAATATCGAATCGTGCATAACATTTTGATGCATTGCGAAAATAATTGGTTTTTATGGTTTTACGGTGCCTGCCATAATAACCATTACAGCATTTATTGCTAAACAGTTTATTAAGGTGACCTCTTTAACTCAAATCGATTAAATAATAATTATCAATACTGGTATTTAGTTCACCATAGTGGTTGTAATTTGTTCTAGAGTTTCGATCAAGTTTAATTCAAGAATCAATACACTTTATTAATCAGTTACAATTCATTATAATATAGTACAAGTTTTCAGGTGGTACTTTATAAATTGCACTTTTCAGTAACTTGATTACAAGATCATATATATATATATATATATATATATATATATATATATATACATACATAAATCTTATTGATGTAAAAAAGACAAAAAATAATTAATTCAATGAAGTTAAGTTAATTTGAGTTAAGGTAGTTAAATTTCTCTGATAATATTCATCGTGGGCTGGTTTTGTAGGTGGATGGAATAATGTTTCCTGGAAACATGATGGTTCTCCGGAACACTAATAGAGCTGCGGGATACTGGACATCGGTATAGCTGTCTGTGGGTGTTACCAATAGTTGGATAAAACCGATACCATTAGACTAGACCTATCCCAAGTACCTTGTCACGTCGCCGTTCGGCAGAGTGCTTACTAGATAAGGACAAACCCTCCTGACCGTGCGTAAAGATCATTCCCTACAGGTCTTTAGCTCCTCTATTTGATACTGGTTGGGAAAGCAGAGACGAGATCAGTGGTCCTTGTTCCTTTATTCTGAAACAAGATATGACATTAATATCGACTTCTCGTAACTCCGAGCAAACGTGGCTGCGAAGAAGCACCTTAAACGTACGTTCGCTCTTCGCCTGATAGGTATGATCAGTGTACCGTGCCTGTCACGGTCCTTGGCTGTGGCAGGCTAGAGGCTAAATTCCGCAGTGATTGCCTTTGCGTATATGAAGTCTATGTCTTGGCGATTTAATTCACGGAAAAAGGTAAACTGTTTCTCTGCCTCACGACGGATTACCGGCAGTACTTCCCCCTGTGTTGGCGAGGGTTTCGAACGCGTTGATTTCCAGTGCTAGCGTGGTCGGGCGGTCTGTAGATGACTTCTCCAGCGTCTTCTTCTGTAGAGTCAAAACTTAAGGCGGGTTGAGCAAGCGGGGTATTGGCAGCGACAAGAGCAGATTTCAGTACCTCAGCTTCCAAAAAGCGCCTGCAGTTGCTCGAGAATAACTGACGCCGGCCTGGGTTGAAGAAGGCGCCGTAGGTGGTAGTGTCCTATTCGGTTGTGGAACTTCCACGGCGGAGGTCAAATGAATTTACAGCATTCCCTGTAGCTCATGGGGTAGTCCCTAACATAGATGACCGTCTATGTCAGTTGATGCGGTATTCTGTAGACTGACTGGGATAGTGATCGCCGGCGCACTTGACATAGCATGACGCCGCCCTCCAAAAACGGTGTACTTAGGAAAGGCCTTGACACCGGTGATACTGTAGGATGCCATTGGTGACCTCATCTCCACCAAAAAAAAAACTGCTAGGTGATACTCTTTACGAACCGGCAAACGATAATTTTCTGGACTAACAGGACTATAAGAAAATAGGGTACTAAAGGATAGGGATACAAGAAAGTACGCTTTTACTTCAAAATATATAACTTTCTGCCCTTTTACCCTAGATTAAAATTAACCTCCAATATGACTATACATAATTAGTATGTAACGGTCTTAGTTACGATACGTTATTTTTCACTAATTGTGAATTACCTGTTCACTTTATTCTACCATATTAGAATTTACAACAGATTGCTTTACGTTTTAAAAGGTTTATGTTTTGGCTGTAGTCTTATAAAACGTTTCATTTGGAAACTAACTGCATTGGGGAAAGTGTGGTTTAACTAGTTTGTACTTCAACCAATTGGATGTTTTCGGACTCTTTTGTGTTAACGTCGCGCAAATATCACTTTGGTTATGTAGCTATAGGTAATCGAGCGAAAAAACCGTTGCATGTCATTAATGTAAGTAAGTAGTTCCAACGTTCTAGATTGTTTCTATCTTTTTTTTAAGTTAGGTTGACATACGAAATAGTAATATAAATAACTAGTTGGAACTAGCAAAGTAAATAAATCATGTGCATCGGATTTTTCGCTGGATTACCTATACTAATTTTAAGTTTTTCCTGATAAAAAATGGTTCTAATGGGTTAAAAAGAAAATTTAAAGGTCGTTTGATTTTTTTGAGTTAATTCTATTTTGTCCTTTTGGCGTCTGGTAGAAATTTACTGATTCAAGGAAACGGGATGTGCTAGAGATTTCTCTGTATTTTTACAAAATTTACGTTGCAAGATACATTTCAGTTTATTTCAAGCATTTACTTAATACTATTCTAATAATAGTTCATACTTTTTAGTTTAATACAGATATAGGTTTCTTCGAAAGCTATTGACCTCCGGCTTCATTGAGAAGTAAGTTTCTCCAATCTCTTAGACTACTATATGTTACTGCTTATATACTTGAAACTTCCATAAATACTGCTGGCCTTGTAACTAGGATTTTGATTTATGTAGGTTTTTCTTGGTGCGTTTGTGTTCAGGTCTTCATCTATAAGTACTAACCTTCCAAATTCTGGATTCCTGAATACGCTAATAGTACACTCCTTTATCCCTGATCACCGAATCAAAAAGTGTAGGCTGAATAGGCATCGTACCGATCGAAGTTAAAGGCGATTTCATCGTTTTTGGCTTGACCTTAACCCATTACGCAAAAACTGAAGCTACGTAAAATTTTCGGGTACTCCGGACACGACTCAATTAACGGTGAGTTATGTTTTTATTTATTACGTGACGCAGCCTAGAAAACCGAGCGATGAACGATAAGAGTAATCGCCCACTTCTATGCACTAAACCTACAAACTGTTATGGTATGTGAAAATATTCCTTCAACTGTCTAAGAGTGCCTTAAATAACTATAAAGTCCGTCTGGAAAGTATCCGGAATTTTATATTTTTGTCTAATTTATATACAGAGTTAGTATAAAATATGGAACCCCCTGGGTATCTCCTCAACGGTTTATTATTTTTAAATAAAATTGGGCATCCTCTTCCAAAAAGATCCAAGGAATCCAAAAATGCAATCAGATTTACTGTATCATTTCCACTGGAAATAAATATCAACTTTGTCATTTTAAATGGAACACCCTGTATATTTTTACATCTTTGAATTCCTGGTTAAAATTTTGGATATAATGAACCTCTACATTCACATTTTTATTGCCCGGCAACATGCTTTCGAGAAGTGTTATAAAATTATTTCGATTATCGATGTTCTTGGGTTATTACTGATGAAAACAAATCTTGAAAACTCGGCAACTTACCAATTTATCAATTCTAACAAAAAATAACATGAATTACAAAAATTATAATAAATGTTCAAAATTACGCCCTTCTGCTATCTGACAATATCCTAAACGGTCTTCAAATCCTTGCAAAGAATTTTGAAAAAATTTGTTCGGCATTTGTAGCAATAAGTTTCTTATGCGTGACTCTAACTCGTTTAAATTTGTGGGCCTACTTCTGCATTTTTTAAATAACCTCATAAGAAAAATCGATAGGTGTTAGATCAATGTTATTTAAAAATAAAAAACCGTTGAGGAGATACTCAGGGGGTTCCACACTTTATACTAACTCTTATATTTCTTTTTTGTAAGATTCTAAGACACATGTAATGAATCAAGTAGGTTATCCCTATAATAGACTGTGGCTAAAATTGCTTGACAACACCATGGGTCAAATATTGTTGATTGTCAACAGACTTAAGGTTTATGAAAAAATGTCGGAAGTAGAAATAAGAAAAGAGGTAGAATATTTATATAAAAAAGGTTTTCGAAATATTAAAAATTTAGTGCAATTGATTAGGAAAAAGTGCAGTTTATGAAACAATCAGGAGGATAAAAAATGGCACAGATAAACTAGTTTCGGGAAGACCGCGTAAGATTGGCCGAAACAATTTAAACGCTTTAGTGGCATTAGGACTACAAAATCCTCGCCTAGGGTTTCGAAAATTGGCAAATAGACTTACAAATCAACGAAAACTAAAAGTGTGTCCGCATATCACTGAAAAGACAAAGCTACATATCAAGGAAACCAAAAAAAATGCTTGTAATGGCACATCCACAAAGACAACGAAGAATAGATTTTTGTCAATGTTTTCAAGAAGATAATTTTGGTAATGTTTTCATATCTTATGAAAGTTGTTTCCAGCTTGGTGCAAATCATCTAAAAATCCTATCAAAAGAAAATGTTACCGCTCAAATTTCAAAATTTTTCACTAAAATGTATATATCAGTACCGTAGAGGTAAACAGTCGTAAATCCTCTTTTAGAGATTTCGAGAAAAGAGCAAATTAAAGAAATCTAGCACTTTAACTCAAAATTTGATGCATAATAAGTAAATGCAATTAATTGATATTATAAAGTTTTATTATCAATAGGATGATCTTTCAGTACATAGAATTGAATAATAAAAATATTTCCCTGAACTTTGATTTTTGGGACTTACGACTCTTTACCACTAAATATAACAGGTAAAAATCGAAATAAAAATCGCAAGTCAAAGAAAACAGATATATTCTACTTTAAAACTTATACAATATGAGAACACCATAGTTTATATCTTAATTATCACTATCACTTTTATCACCATTTTGTGAAACCGCCATATTTCGATAAAAAACATGAAATTGGGGTGGCACCCATGGCAACAGTTTGATTAAATAGTCATGTTTTTTTTAGTAATGCCTTTTGAATTTTCACGCAGATCAGGTAACTGATTGGGTAGGGGTATTTGAGTTCTTACTGATCTGGACACAGTTAATGCCTTGGAGCTGGCGTCGTCAAAACTCTGTTTATAAAAAATTGTATCTGGTACAACAGCCTTCACCTGGAAGTAAACAACGGTTGAAATAAGAAACGGTTCCTTATCGTTGTTTCTTTTCTTATTAATAAATGAAGACCGCGGTTGAGCATATAAATAAAGTTTTTAAATCTGATAGTTTCATTTTAACAACCTTTGCACCAGTGGATCGAATTAGCTGATGCCAATCCCAGGGGGTGGCAATTTCCATTGTTGGCTGTTTCTTCAAACACCTTTAAATTAACCCATGAACATGATCTGCTTCCATGTGGGTATGACCCCTTAACAAAAATTTATGTTCAATTGTCTTCAGATTAGGGCAAATTTTTAACATCCACAAGTACTTCATCATCATCATAACATTTCGATTTTGACTTGGGCAATTGTCTGACCAAATAATTAAATGTTCAACAGTAGAATTGACAATAACCATTTCCGCCCACTTCAACAATGCAGAACAAATTTCATGCCCACCTCTTCCCGCTTCGGACTCGTCCCACATCATGCAGCACGATTCTTTTAGGGTTGCATCATAAATTGTAAGATTAAGTATCCATAGCTTTAGATAGTAGAAGCTCTGATTATTACTTAGATATGGAGTCGGAAGGCACTTCTGTAAGTCTACCATTATGACTTTGGTTTTTCCTGGTGAAGATCTACTTTCATCTTCATCATATCTCTTGCATTTGTACCTTTCGCTAGCTTCTTTAAGATGGTCAACGTATTTCTGGCGAATCACTGCCTTTTCTTCGTCTTGAATATTTTGCTTAAGCTGTAGAATAAATTTATCACAGCTGTCACATGTATCAGCCGAAGGTGTTTTAAAGCCAATATTAAATTCAGAGTTAAGAACTTTTTTATATAACCGAAGCTTCATAATTTGTTCCTTGGCAACCTTTTCTTCATCACATTTTGCCAAATATAATTTATACGTTTTGTTTTTGTTTAATTCAGGTCCTAGATATTTTTTTGAACTTTTTTCGCGAGTGTAGTGACTCTCGTAGCAAGGAAACGAGTTTATATATGCGCACGAACTCGATCGACAACCTCGCTAGAGACTTTGTTATGTGGCATGTCCACGTTTATCTGCACATACAAATCCTCCCGTTAGATCTTTTTTCAAAACATTACGTACGACCGTTTCGGAAATGCCCAGTGTATTTAAGAAGAATGTCTTGCAAACATTAATTTTTTGTATTGAATCTCCTGATTTTACATCAAAGTTATAACCAATTGTTTGTTTCCTTTGATGATTTTTACTATTGTCTTTTGGTCGATGGCGGTTGATCGCTTTGGTAGTAACATGAGAGCGAACAAACTGACGTTTACAATTCCAATTATTCTGTTTTCTCCAGTAACTCTCAAAAATCTGCAATCTAGTCTCTTAGTTAATTTTTATTGTACAATTTCGCCTGCAGGGTGCACAGCCTGCTTTTAGGGACTTTGCTTTTATTTTCTTGCCGGACTTTGAAACATGTTCATATCCTGCTTGTGTTGCTTTAGTCCTTTTTGTAACCTTCCACGTATGTATCCGTTTTACACGTTTTCTAGACTCTTTATTTTGTTCATGTTCTTCAGAAATATTCTTTGTTGTATCTTCAAGCATGATGACACTACTGTCAGCATCATTTTTATTCCTATGCGATATTCCAGCTTTGATATCATCTATACTATTTTCACTTATGTTAACTGCATTGACGCTTTAACTGCAAGCATGCTAGTCACATCTTCATATCACTACTATAATCGTTCGAAAAATAATCAAGATCTGTGTCACTTTCATTGCTATTATTGCAGCTTGTTTCATAGTAAGTGCAGCTTTCTATTTGCCGGTTATGCACAGAAGTGCACGATATTAAATTTTCGTCTGAACAAGAGTGATTAGTGCTGCTTGTGACCTTCTGAGATGTTAGTGTCAGTTCTGATTATTGGTGGATAAAGTTTTTATATGATGAATCTGAAACAAAAATAATGTAAAAATGTGGAGGTAAAGTCATATGGCCTTAGAATTATTATTAAAATTTATTATGAATAAGTATTAATATTATAATTTTATATGAATTAAATTAGAATTATCCTTAGTTCTATGCATTATTTTACGTACCACAAGCTAATTTTTTCTCTTCACAGACAACATGAACGGCTTCATGATCCCTTCTAGCTGATGAATTTTGTTTTGATTGACCTAAACAAAAAGTTGGCATATATTAGACGTAAGAAGTAAACAGTCGTATCTCCAATGCATCAAATTGAATTTTTTACATATTTAAACTTTCAAAGAGTTATTGTACTTTTGACGGGCAAAATATAGATATTTGAGGAACAATTAATTTAACAGAATGCATTTATAAATAAAATTATTGTGACACTACATAACCCTACTCTTAACATTTTACATGTGCTTATATTTACCTAGAAATGCAGTGCTATTTTCTAGTTCATCCATCATCCTGCATACTCTTCTACCAACCACTTTACGGACATTAACATACTTACTAGAATTCATTGTTTATTAAACGAATAATAATGCACAGCAATCACTAACAAAATCAACATGTACTGGAGTCACGACTATTTACCATTTACTGTAGAGTGCCGGCCGGTAACTAGGTTCACAAGTTTCTGGAGATACTACTGTTTACCTCGATTTAAAACGGAGTTACTACTACTTCATACCAACGTATTTAGGCAACTAATAAAACTGGAGTTACAATCTTTTACCACAAGAAAGAATCGCAATTAACTAACAAGAGAACGACACTTACTCCATTATAAGGAAAATTGGACATACTACTGTTTACCTCTACGGTACTGATATATATATATATATATATATATATATATATATATATATATATATATATATATATATATACCTCAGCACTGTTAATAGTGCAAAATATTGTGACACTCTAAATGGTTTTCTTCCTGAAACGGCTCATACTTTATATCCAGAGGAGTGGCGTTTTCAATAGGATAATGCAAGATGCCATACTTCTGCCTATACTCAAGCTTGGATGCAAGAACATCAATTGACATCAATTCCGTGGCCACCAGTTTCACCAGATCTTATTTCCATTGAAAACATATGGGGACTAATGAAGATTGAAGTTGAACGAACACCGCCACGAAATAAAGATTTGATTCGGTCAGTTTTACAGGCCTGGATCACCATCACCGAACATTATGGCGGTGACCTAGTTTCGGGTGTACCTCGATGTTTAGTTGCAAGTGTTTAGACTTAAATGGAAGTTGTGTAAGTAAATGAGAGGAATTATTCGTTGTAATTTTATAATTCAAGCATTAAAAATATATACCGAATAATTACCATTGAGCTTTCTTTTCTCCGGATACTTTCTAGACGGACCATATATTGGTCTTTTGATTCTGCATAACTTTGAGTGTAATGTAGCAGTTGTATACGCTTTAAGAATTTAAACCTTGTATTGGTGTACAAACTATAAAATTTTTTTTTTCTACTCATTTAAGGTGCTTACATACAAATTTAATAATCAGCTTCCTTATTATGTTAGAATTACCGCTTCTATCCTCACTCGAATTATATTGTACACTAGCCTGTGCTTACCATTTTATATGCAAAACGTTAGGCTGTATTTCGATTTATCAAAAGCCAATAATGGATTAGTGTATACTTAAATTTTAATTTGTCTTTATGTTGTTTTTATTTTATGCTTAAACGTTAATTAACGCATGTCTGTTTATGCTTGTTTACAAACGTTTTAAATAGAGCTCTTCCTTATACCACATGCGCCTCGGTTTTAAACTATTTATGCTTTCCTTCTATTTATGCTTATCCCAAGTTGTTTTTTTTTTGTTTTATTCAATCTAACCCACTAAACGCTGTGCTCTGCCGGATATCTGATGGTGCTATTTGATTCAATTCATGTTTATTATCATGATTCTTCATTTGGTTTACTTTACTAAAATACTAAAAAAGTAAGTGGTTTACTATCACAGTTAGGTAAATGTACTTTTTTTTTGTTTCTGCAACGTTATAGCAAGACTCTCGTGTGGAAATTAATCTTGTGTAGCTATTTGGAGATTTACATTCTGGGGCTTGAAAAGTGAGCAATTGTTTTAGAAAAAGTTTTACGACATTACACTGCTGTTTGATTTTATTTGTAACGCTTGATAGTTCTATTGGGTGGATGTACTATTGTAGATCAGCGTTTGTTATTTCTTTTATCTGTGACCATCGTCTTAACGGTGCCTTTGTCTTTTTAATGGTTTCTTGACTTTATACAGAGCACCTCCTAATTTGGGTATTGGTATCCTTAGGCACGTGACAGGTACAACAGCAAATAACCTTAAACGCGCCAATGAATGTCAACAGAAATATGAATAAAGCTGTACTACATTAAAACTATATACGCACATCAGCTTGAAAATGTATAAAATAGCCTTCTTTATCTGTTAGTGATCGAAAATCATTTTTGGAAGAGAAGAAAAATATGGGATTCAGCATTACGTTCAACAAACATTTATGACTATATCTGAATATATCGGTAATTTATAAAACGTGCGGCTACATCGTTTTCCGTATTTGATAGCGAGATTGCAATATTATGACTAATAAATCATTGAAATGAATTCTCGTACACATCGAAACAATGCAAAAATGGCAATAAAAATGTACAACCTCAATGTTATTAGAATTCACTTACTAAAAGTAGGGTCGACATTTAGGGAGGTCAACGAAAATGAAACTAGTACAATTTGGTTAATTAGCTTTACCATTTGATTGAACCTTTCATTAAAGAGAACTACATGAACCTTTAAACGTGTATCTAACATTCTAAAACGAATGTTCTATATTCTCTAGCATTAAATTAAATTGCTAAAACGTGCATTAAAGTGTGACTGCACGTCTGCTGGACCATCATAAAATGCATTTACTGCATATTCTTACTGTCAAGCTCCAACACTTTCTAAGCGCCTATTCAAGTCACGAACCGCAAAGTAAATCTTAAATATAAGTTTGCATTTAAAGTTCTACTTTTCGAAATGGAATTCAGTATAAAGTTAGAAAGAGCGGGCATCTGCAATATTTTTTCCATGTCAATACATACAGATTCATCTCTGAATCCATATCACGCTTTTCAAAACCCTAACTTATATACTTTTTTTCGCTCTTTAAACTCTAAAAATTTTCAATTCCTCTTTTAATCGCTAGGTTTATAAAACTCACTGAAAAATGGGGGAGACACAAATTAAAACAATTGAACCTCACGCGCTATATTTTATTTGCGGCTAATAAAAGTAGATATAAACTGATTCTCTTTCTGTTTCGAAATTACTCTCCGCGCAGTTTTAAATTGGTCGTTGCCCTAAATTCAACCGACAACAAAAACGAAAAATCTATAACGTAAAGCAATGACCCTAATAGATTACGAGCGACGTTAAGTTTAGGGTAAGTAAGTAATACTTAATCGTTTTTCTTATTTCTTATATCGTTCTCTGTATTAGTAGTTATATTGGAAGATGTCCAAGTTATGTAAATTCGATTTTCTTTCAAATACCTAGAACTAAATAAAATTTTTAAGGATCTTATTCACTTAGTTAAAAGCTTATGATTTTTTATTGTGCTTCAAAATAGTAAGCTTTATCGGAGGGTTGATGTACCGCGTGTCCCGATTTCGTTGTTTTAGTTGTTTTTTAACGATATCACTGTTATTGTCAAAGATAGAAGTTTGCAGTTTATAAATCCATCACTACCTTGTTGACCTAGATTTCATGGCAGAATCTAAAATTTAGTATCTTGTTTTGTTTTCAATTTATAGCCACGTCGATATTTCTACACTTTTTCAAGGTCTTATACCTCGTTTAATACTCTTATACTGAAATATTTCGTCAAGTGCCGAATTCAATGACTTGCTTAGAATTTTTCTAGGGGGTTCGGTTTTTGAGTAATAAGATAAACTTGTTTTTTTTTTAATGGGAATCATAGTTGGCTTGGAAACCATCAGCTGCAGTTCCTTCTTAGCTTTTCAAAAGTATAAATAAATACGTTCCTGAAAAACATCTTCCAAATATTTTTTTTCAACAAGACGGTGACCCAGCCCATAATGCTTTGGCAGTGAGTAATTACTTAGAAAAACGTTTCACAAATCGTTGAAGTGGAATATTCGGTTCGATGTTACGGCCACCACGATCTCCAGATCTGTCAATACTGGATTCCTTCCTATGGGGTTTTCTGACAAACATTATTTATCACAACGGTCATAATACCGAACCGACTGTTGCAATCAAACGGTTTGGGAAACGGTTTTCTAAGTAATTCGTCACTGCCAAATGATTACGACTGGGGAACCATCTTGTTGAAAAAAAAAACGTTTGGAAGATGTTTTTCAAGAATGTCTATATTTATATTTTTGAAAAGCCAAGAAAGAACTGCAGCTGATGGTTGCCAATCCAACTATGATTGCCATTTAAAAAAAATGTTTTTATTATTACTCAAACACCGCACCTTCTAGAAAAATTCCGAGCACGCCACTGAATTGGATACTTCGCAATATGTAAGTAACGTTTACGAAATATGTCAGTATAATACTATTAAGCAAGGTATAAGACATTGAAAAAAGTGTAGAAATATCGACGTTTGGATATAAATCGAAAACAAAAGAAGATACTAAGTTTTCTATTTTTGCATGAAACTATCTTTGATAATAACAAAGATGTCGGGACAAACTGTACAGGAAGGCCGACCAGATATTGAGCACAATAACTGATATATGCTATTGGTAGAATTTGGAGGGATACCTTCTGTGGGTTATCGGTTATTTTATATCTTCATTTGTTTGCTATCCTTTAATAGTCAATTTTTTCCTATTGTGATAACTCGCTTATTGAACAAGATAGGGTCACTATGCTGAAGGTGTTAGTTATAGAACTTTTAGCGTAAATTACAACAGTGTAAACAGCCGGGGTCTCATTATTAATTTTACTCGTAATTAGGATAGGTTGAGCCACCACACAATCGACTTTCCTAAGTTCCCTCTTTTCTCTGTACAGCTCGTAGTACATCGTTTGAGGACGACCTCCGGTAGATGTTTCAGTGCCAGCGACCAGAAGGAAGTCACCATCACGAATTTATGAATGTTAATTGTAATATTACACACTGTTATTTCATTGATTATATAGCACATCAAGTATTTACATATTTACACTTTATTCGCGGTTCGTCTAGCTAAATTCTATACAAGTTTATTGAACGTAAACTAAAGATACGCAGAATTAAATTACGTATAGCACAGTCACTGTTAGCTGATCCAACCGTAAACCAACGGTAACCAGAGTCCGTGCATTAACCGTTATTTTACCCTCCAGGGCGTGATTAATCCAGGGTGAAAGTAGCACTACCGTTCTAACGCTATCCTCCACCAAGTAATCTTCAATGATGTCTCCACAGCCAAGGGTACGCAACGATATTAGATAAGCGCGAAGATCGAATCTATTACGACATGGAATCTTCCCTTAACGAAAGTTCATTTATCACGGTACTGAACGCAAATTCACTGCTCTGACAGCGCAGCACTCCCACATGCGCTGGGTTCTGCGATTCGACTCACGCCTCCCTTAATTAGTACTAGCCATCTTCAATTGCATTTCTCTTCCATACGCGCTAAAACGAAAGCCTTTTGGCACCGAATCGGAAAAGGATTACGTCATCAATCCAAACTGCGTTCCCAAGATTTTCTGATGTCGGTAAGAACTGCGGTCACCTGTTTCCTTACCCTTAATCTATTCCTATCCTATTTTCCATCTAGACCTCAATGTCCTCCTACAGGATTGAAAATTCAGATTAGAAAAAAGATAGCTGTGGTGTATAGGGTAATAGACACCCGACATAAAATCCTGCCCCGTCCAGATGTCCAGACGGGCAGGGCCCAAGCGGCTTCCGTCATCGCAAGTACTGACTTTCTGATCCGTTATTGAAGTATGGGCGGTATCTGGTCTAATTATAATTCTGTTAAACATTATCGTGAACAACTACAACCTGACATTTTGTTCCTATTTGAAACAAAAGTCTCTTGTGAAAGTTCACCCTAGGGCAACATTGCTTGCAAGAGAATTTCCTTTTTGAAGAATACAAAATTCAGTGTGATTTGGTTTATTCATTCTTGTCCTTCATTCGTGAAGTTCTACTATTGCACTTATAAGTCTCCTAATTACAGTGCCTGTTCGATTACCTTAGTTTGAAAGTTGATAATTTTCTATCTCAGTTTTCATCTTAAAATATCTCAATTCTGGAATCATAATTCTAATTGGTTCCAATTTTCATTTACTTCTAATCCTGCTGGTCATAGTGTAGAAACATTTGCTATTTCGTGTGATCTCCCACAGATGTTTTCTGAACACACAAGATAACCCTAACTATACCCTACGTTTTCTATATCTCTTTCTTACATCAAACCCACTGGTTTATAAAACTTTAGTTCTCTCCCCACTATGTCTACCTGAGCATTGTCTAACAGAAGTAACACAGTTATAAGCGAGCTAAATGGAATGGATTTTTATACAATATTTCCATGGTGTGAATATTGCCTTAAGTTGTCCTCATCTCCGGGCAGTTCCATTTCAATATTTGAAGTTATCCTCATGGCCATGGATTTACACATTCCACAAAAACAAGGCCATAGAGGTTACTCTCATTCCCTGTCCTGGGTCAAACTGCTAGTACTGATGCAATATCTTTGAAAAATAAATGTTATACTAATAACAAATCTAATAAATCGGTTATGCAGACTACGTTGACCCCACAAAACAAAATCATACAGGTCACTAACCCCACCTTCTATAGTCAACTAAGATACTCAATGCATCCTTGAATTGGGAAGTATTAATATAGTTAAATCTGATGCTAATATAAGACAATATTGCCTTAAATCCGCCAAAATAGTCGATCATTTCATATAGTATGTATAATTGACTCAGATCTTAAGTTTCCAGTCCATATTACTATATTGGGAATGACTGCATCTTCAAATTATTCGCCCGATGTATTCTTGTACTGTGGAGAAACGTAACATTATTATCCTCAGAGCACGTTTTAAAAATGACTAAAATATATCCCTTGGTACTCTAACAATGTGCGTATTGTAATCATTAAGATATCATCTCCAAGCTAATTGGAATGCTGAAAAATGTTCGGAATAATACACATGAAGGAGGCATTATTCACATCGCACAACCGTATGACGGAGTCGTAAAGTAAGAGGAAAGGTTGTGTCTTTGTTTGCGTATGGCCGAAGGTAAGACCCAAACTAGTTCAAAAAGATGCTGATATCCATTCAACCGTCTTTGGTTCTATTAAAAAGACAGCCTTGCTGCAGCATACTTTTGTACAGCGGAACACAGCGGATCGCCACTGACGTTTGTGTCGTAAATTATATATAAATATATATATATATATATATATATATATATATATATATATATATATATATATATATATATATATATATATATATATATATATATATATATATATATATATATATATATATATATATATATATATATATATATATAGACAAGGTTTTACATTTACATAAGCAATCACATGTGCATCTTAAAAAGAATAACACCTCACTCACACTCACTCACTGATTCATTCTAGTATTTTTAAAGTTATTAAAATATTCGTATTCTCGTGAAGCTTTTTGCTAATATTACTAGGAAGTATTTGAGTTACAACACTTTATGTTTCTTCAACAAAACAAGTACCCAGTCCTTGTCTGGTAGGTTTTTGGTGAACATAGCAACGTCTCAACCTCTTTTACCTAAACATGCCTTAGCAGGCATCCTCTAATCAATTGAGAGTTCCTCCGCTTCGGTGAATACAGGTTGACCACCAGGTGTATTATACGGCGGCAGTTTTCATGGATATGTTCCATTTAACTATGTTCTCCTGTGATTCTTTCAGCTTTTCTTCGGTATAACTCTTGTATGATTTTCACTTCCTGAGTGTTTCCTTATAATCCATTACCATCTAACAAGAAAAGAAGCGGTTATCAACAGAAGTGAAAACGCAAAAAATAAAAACTCCTATTAATTAATTGGTATGCAGGGTACATCAATATCGTTTGTCGGTCCACCGTGCTAATCCAAGTCGTCGCAGGACTGATACTTTGAAACAAACCTTGAACGAACGTCCGACCATGTTCCAATTTCAGCAAATATGGTTCAAATTTCCTACTACTAGAAACCATGTTGTACTAGAAGTTACATGAACCACAATAATTTTTTCTGTAATTTCACAGCAGCTGGTAAACCCAACATACACGTTCAAGATTCGCTTCATTTGTATTGTAAATAAGCACTCTTGCCCAAAACAATAATGGGGCGCCGAGTCAAAGCTGTTAAAACACAAAGTGTGGAGAGTAGAATTGTACATTTGGAAGTTATGATCAACGTCGCTTCGCGATATCAAAGTTGCCCCATTTTACGTTACATGCAATATTTCAATTGATAAGACACTAGCACATTCTTCAATATTATTAAGTTTTAAAATTTTGTCTAATCATTTATTAGTTTGTTGTTGAATATAAGCTGGGGCAATGATATTGTTGCTTTATCGGTTTTCTAATGATTTTATTATGTATATGTTATATTTCTATGTTTAATATTAAAAACTAATTTATCAGTAATATACAAAAACCATATTCATATAGATTGGGTTACGCAATGATAAACATACAAAAAACCGTATCAAGCTCACAAAGAACACTTATAAAATGGTTTTTTTAATTTTATAGGGAAGGACAAACACTCACTCTCGTTGATGGAACACCGTTATATTCTGACATTATTAATATTAAGACCAAAGTTCAACCAAAGTTGTTAAATGTTGCGATTGTGTATTTATTTCACTATTTTTATCGATCTAAACGTTTCACACATTGACTGAACAACGGTGTATAAAATTTTTCAATGACGGAGAATAGGATAAATAATGTACGGTACCCACATATTTAAGCTATCCTTACCACATACTTAATGGTGAACCTTTAAACATGTATATTATACATGCAAGTGGAAGGCGTTAAAATGAGCAACTGTTACTTTAATTCTGGATTATTCATTCGAATTAATTCCGTTTATTTATATTTCTCATATGGTATCATAGTTATTGAACTTTCTTCTTATCCTTTATCGATATTCTCAAAGAATACTTTTTAGTTACAAATTTTAGTCTATAGGCAACTTAATATACAAGGGTGTATCCGAAATTGCCTACAAACAGTTTTTTAGTTGTACGTATTTAATTATAATTCATAAAATGATTACAATATGGCTACGGGGAAAGTTAAAACTGTTAAGGGCAGCTTATATTTTCAATTGTTATAAAAGCTACCTATATAATGGATGCCATTATAATTTTATTATGTCAAGGGAGTATAAATAATTTTAGAATACAAAAAGGAAAAAGAAGGCAAAGCATGACAAAATTTTGTATACACACCACTGGAATTACTATACTTTTCCCAAAAGGAAGCCATTTGCATATTTGTAAAGAACTGCAATAGTAAATAAGACCCGTAGCTACAATATATATTAAATAAAACCGCAACTTCTTTAAAGAAACTTTGTACCGCTGTTAAAAAGGAACTTTATACATTGTGCATGAATTTCATTTATTTTTTAACTCGAAGAAAACTCTCTCTTTGTATAATTTTCGTATTAATTTGCCTTTTTCTTTTATCTGCAAATTTTGATTTTCAGCATTCTTATACTGTAAGTAAAAAAAAATACAATGATTTGGAATGTTGAATTAAAATTCATAATTTTAGTTACTGCAATAAATTTTGCATAAAAATTCTTTTAATTCTTTTGTAAAAGTTGGTCTCACGTTTTCATAAATTTTATTATAATTTCGTTGGTGCTTCCAGTACTTTTTTTGAGTCTCTTCTATTAATTTAACAAAAGAAAAACGTAAAGAGTGGAATACGCTTGGACGCTTACTATTAATTAATTTTAATTTAATTCTCAACTTGGTGGACTCGAATACAGACGTTGTCGTCACTAATATTAACTAAGTTTCGAGTGATTCAAAGCTTATATTCAACTCATGCATACTAAAAAATTTTGTTAAATTTAGAAGCATAACTTTTAGCAAGTAGTTCTTTGGTTTTTTTTTTTCTTTTTTATAGATGGAACATAATTATATCTTCAGTTTACATTTTTTGTTGTATACGATAAGGATAATGTTCTCTGAAAGTTTTGTAGGTTTGACTAATTGTGATGTTACAATACGAACACCCAAGTCCCATGTTCGGTGCCAAATAGTATTGTCACTACTTAATTTATTTGGCCAACGATGGACGACAATTTATTAAGTAACTTACCCCACTATGATTGACAAACTTTGTTAAGTATAAGTTAACCATTGTTGTATAACTTCTTTGTGATGGCTCGTCTCAAAAAACAATTTGAATAAATGATCAATATGCAAATATTCAGTTAGTAATTGTATTATTGACTAGCTCGTTACTCTATGACAACTATTTGGTTCTAATCCTCCTTCAATACAAATCATAAAATTTAGCAACAATCGTTTACTTAGTTTTGATTATTACCGGCAAGTAGTGAGCTTAATTCAACTATGAAGCAATCTAATTTGTTGCAAATTTGTTATTTATTTGGTTTAAATATAATTATATTAATATTGAAAATTGAAACTTTATTATTAAAATGTTACTGTTAAGTAATCCGAAATTAAATAAAATTGCTGAGGTTATCATTTACTGCAATATAATGTGATTATCTCATCTTGGTTACTTAACATTGGTTTATAGTCAAACAACTTGTATATTAAAATCAATCTGTATCCTCGACAATCTAGTTGTAACGAAAAACTCAAAAAATTCTATTACAAGTGACTTAATTTCTTCGGTTTCTACTTACTTGGTCTCGGGGAACTACCTCCTTAATATTTACACTAATTGGGATAGTAACAACTTCCAATATATTGTACACGTAAATCCAAAATAAATAGTAAATACAATAACACAATTATTTTATATTGTCACACATAAATATGGAAATCATGTAACGTGCAAAAATCGATATAGGATATATTATATTATTTTATCTGGTTACTGTTTCTAAAAGCGACCTTAAATAAGGACCTGTTACTTAAAAGTTTAGTAATATGCTTTAAGCTTGCTAGTTTCTACTACTAAATGATTTAAAATTTCTGTATTTACGATCTTACTTATGAGTATGATGGATTAAATGATATACAAGATCATTCCTATACTGTAGTTAAGTTCTACTTCACATACAATTTTCATTTAGGACGTGTACGCGTTTACGTTATACTAAAATTATTTCTCTCTCGTATCTACTTCTGTATTTTAAAAGTTTGCTCGTTTTTTAAAAACCTAACTACAATTAATACCTATAGCGCCATCTCTGAGATGAACATAGGTTCTGGATATTTTCAAAATTTTTACATTTTATAGGTACCTGTCACTTTGCTAAATCACCACTAAACGGTGATACCATTACAAAACTGCAACTTACTTATAATGCTTTACCTTGAATACAAACATCTGTTAACAATATATTTAATTGTGGTAACAATGATTTGAAAGGAGTAGTTTTAAAGTTGTTAAATTGTTTCTTGAGGTGTTGGCTTTCTTTTCAAAATCGCCATTGCTGTAGAAGGGTGGAAAGTTTCTAGAAAATGTTCTTGTTTCTATTTACTAGATGTTAAGCATCATTTCTTTGGAAAATTTTCAATATATAATATCGCTTTTTGTATAAAAGTGATATAATCGCTGTTTAAGGCGGATGTAATAGAAATATTTGACTACACCTACACATTTTGATAAGCCGTATTAGATCGTACTAACCTTGTTGTAATTAGAACTTCTCTTGCAGGTTTTACACACAAAAGAATTTCACATTTCTTCTTCAAATATATAAATGTAACAAATTGTTTAAGATATTTAAACTACCGCTCGTATTCGATCTTAGTGGTAACACCTTATCACTAAATAAACATAGTTTTCATGCTTGGGTTTCCATAAACCTACATTTCCATATATTTAAGTTTCCATCTGTTGAAGTGTCCATATAACTTTACCGTTAAGATTACATCCAAGTTTATGTTTACATTTGGTTGTCTTGATTGATGTAACAAGAGTATCCGTTCTGTATCTCCTTGGCTTATTGCTTGGATTGTGGTGCTGATAAACTGCGATCAGCTGTAGCTCACATACTGGGGACTGCTTGATAGTTGCTTGGTTCCTTTGATAAACGCATAAGCATTTGCAACCACATGTCAGCTCTTTCCATTTTCTTGCATGTATATATAAATTGCTTTCTACAACGAAAGGTACATTTACTTTAGTTCCGTTAACAAGTATTTGACAAACATCGTACCTCTGAATAATACTCGTACCTAAATTACCTTCAGCAGGTCACGATTGCCTACAAGGAAACTAAATATATTTATATTAGTTATATCAACAAATATTTGTTAAACATATTTACCTGTAGTATAAGTTCGGTGTTGCCTGTAGCTAATTTTAGTACCATTTCTCTCATGTAGAACTGCTACATGTTCATTAACCATCCTTTAATATTTCACCCACAACCAACAGTCAAAATTTTTAATAACTTTTATTAAAGTTGGATTTATATACCACACCCATTAATGTATAAACTCCATTTTGAATAATTAGTTTTGTACTACTGGTTATGTGGTCGGATGCAGTAGCATTGCTGCAACTGTTATGTATACCAGATGTAATACTGAATTTATTAAATGTTGGCGCGATATTTTGTGCTAGTTTAAATTACTTGGTAGCTCAAATATGTGATATTCTTTTCTTTACTCGAATATGGATAAGGTTGTTCGGACCAATTTCCGTGTCTAATTTGAAATTGCTTAATTACTATTTTTCTTTTTTTTTTTGAAATAAAATTGGGACTGAACAAGCTTTTCCAATTGTATTTAGGTAACTTAATCAAAAAGGGGTTTGTATTCAGTTTTGTTAAACGAACGGCAACCTGAATTATTTAATTATTTCTTTCTTATAAGTTTAATAAGTTTATTAAATTGCCTTTTCAGGCTAAGCTACGTAAGGTATTACGTCGGTCGGAAGGGGTATTGTTTGTTTTGGTATTCTAAACTATAAATTCTTGTGGGCGTAAATTCAAGCTCAAGACTTGCCCTCATAAACTTATTTTAATTTATATTTTATTTTCTTTTAGTATGAATTGTGGGAATAACGTACATACTATATATAATTTAATTCGTTTATTATTCATATTTTTATAGCTACACATTAATGTTTGGCTTATTGCCTCCTTTGTTGGGAATTGCAGGAAGGAAATAAATTTACGTTTGTTGAGGGAATTGTTCACTTACTTATTATTCCTATTACTTACGTCCTGTTTCAAGTTTTACAGGCTCTCCCTCTCTAAAGCAATAAGAACCCATTTTCTATTCCTTCTTTCGTTAAAGCTTACGGCGCCTATTTCGGTTCTTTCCTCTCTAACCAAATTCTCACTCCAACTACATTGTCGATACCTCCAAAACAACCATGCAATCTGAGTGCTCTGTGATCTTCAGATTTTTTTTTTTTGTTAGTATGCTCATGCTTTTGTGTTAGTAATTACTTATTATTTGCTTATATATCTTATTGTGTACTGTTCAGGAGTTTTCTCCTCTTCAGCTCTGGTCAATTATAATTTTAGTTACTGCAATAAATTTTGCATAAAAATTCTTTTAATTTTTTTAAAAGTTGGTCTCACGTTTTCATAAATTTTATTATAATTTCGTTGGTGCTTCCAGTACTTTTTTGAGTCTCTTCTATTAATTTAACAAAAGAAAACGTAAAGTGGAATACGCTTGGACGCATTTAATTAATTTTAATTTTTCTCAACTTGGTGGACTCGAATACAGACGTTGTCGTCACTAATATTAACTAAGCTTCGAGTGATTCAAAGCTTATATTCAACTCATGCATACTAAAAATTTTGTTACATTTAGAAGCATAACTTTTAGCAAGTAGTTCTTTAGTTTTCTTTTTTAAAGATGGAACATAATTATGATCTTCAGTTTACATTTTTGTTGTATACGATAAGGATAATGTTCTCTGAAAGTTTTGTAGGTTTGACTAATTGTGATGTTACAATACGAACACCTAAGTCCCACATTCGGTGCCAAATAGTATTGTCACTACTTAATTTATTTGGCCAACGATGGACGACAATTTATTAAGTAACTTACCCCACTATGATTGACAGATTTGTTAATATAAGTTAACCGTTGTGGTATAACTTCTTTGTGATGGTTCGTCTCAAAACACGATTTGAATAAATGATCAATACGCAAATATTCAGTTAATAATTGTATTAATTACATGCTTTGACTAGATCGTTACTCTATGGCAACTATTTGGTTCTAATCCTCCTTCAATACAAATCATAAAATTTAGCAACAATGGTTTACATAGTTTTGATTATGACCGGCAATTAGTAAGTTAATTCAACCATGAAACAATCTAACTTGATGCAAATTTGTTACTTATTTGGTTTAAATGTAATCATATTAATATTCAAAATCGTAACCTTATTATTAAAATGTTATTGTTAAGTAATCCGAAATTAAATAAAATTTCTGAGGTTATCATTTATTGCAATATAAAGTGATTATCTGGTCTTGGTTACTTAACATTGGTTTACAGTCCAACAACTTGTATATTAAAATCAATCTGTACCGTCGACAGTCTGGTTATAATGAAAACTCAAAATATATATATTTAATTGTGGTAACAATGATTTACAAGGAGTAGTTTTCAAGTTGTTAAATTGTTTCTTTCAAAATCGCCATTGCTGTAGAAGAGTGTAAAGTTTCTAGAAAATTTTCTTGTTTCTATTTACTAGATGTTAAGCATCATTTCTATGGAAAATTTTCACTATATAATATCGCTTTTTGTATAAAAGTGATATAAACGCTATTTAAGGCGGATGTAATAGAAACATTTCACTACACCTACACATTTTGGTAAACTGTATTAGATCTTACTAACGTAGTTGTAATCAGAACTTCTCTTACAGGTTTCACACACAAAATAATTTCATTACTTTAAATAAATAAGTGTAACATATTGTTTAAGACATTTAAACTACCGCTCGTATTCGATCTTAGTGGTAACACCTTATCACAGAATAAACATTGTTTTCATGCTTTACTTTCGTTTTAGCAACTAACTTGGGTTTCCATATATTTAAGTTTCCATCTGTTGAAGTGTCCATATAACTTTACCGTTACGATTACTTCCAAGTTCATGTTTAAATTTGGTTATCTTGATTGATGTAACAAGAGTATTCGTTCTGTATCTCCTTGGTTTATTGCTTGGATTGTGGTGCTGATAAACTGCGATCAGCTGTAGCTCACATACTCGGTACTGATTGCCCGTTGCTTGGCTGCTTTGAAAACGCATAAGCATTCGCAACCATTGGTCAGCGCTTTCCTTTTCTTGCATGTATAAATAAATTGCTTTCTATAACGAAAAGTACATTTACTTTAGTTCCGTTAACAAGTATTTGACAAACATCTTACCTCTGAATAAGACTATAAATTACATTCAGCAGGTTACGATTGCCTACAAGGAAATTAAATATATTTATAGTTATATCAACAAGTATTTGTTAAACATATTTACCTGTAGTATAAGTTCGGTGTCAGTTGGAGACCCGCCTGTAGCTAGTTTAATACCATTAGTTTTGTACTACTGGTTATGTGGTCGAGCAGTCGCATTGTTGCAACCGTTATGTATACCAGATGTAACTTTTATGTATACCAGATGTAATACTGAATTTGTTAAATGTTGGCGCGAGATTTCGTCTAGTGTAAATTACTTGGTAGCTCAAATACATAATATTTTCTTTACTCGAATATGGATAAGGTTGTTCTGACCAATTTCCGTGTCTAATTTGAAATTCCTTAACTACATATTTTTTGTTCCTTGAAATAAAATTGGGAGTGATAAGCTTTTTCAATTGTATTTAAGTAACTTAGTCAAAAGGGTTTGTATTCAGTTTTGTTAAACGAAGGTGGTAGGCATGTATAGCCATGCCAGCCGGAGAGGTACCACCACCCTTACCATGGGCTCCTTAATATTGAGTCTCCGATTTTCTGAGCTCGGTAAGGGCTGCCGGTTACCTTTCCATCATCCTTAATCTATTCTCACCCTTATTCTTCCTTCTCGCCCTCACTGTCTTCCTATTGGATTAAAAGTCCCAAATTAAAAAATAAGATGCTGTGGTTTCTAGGGTTATAAATTCCGGACGTAAAATCCTGCCCCATTCGGATGTCCGGGAGGGCAGGGCTTAAGCGATTTCGGTCATCGAAAGTATCAACTTTCTGATTCACTACTGCAACATCCTCCCTATCAGGTCTAATCTTAATGCTATTCACCAACATCTTGAACAATTACAACCTGATGTTTTGTTTCTATCTGAAACACAAGTCTCCTCTGAAAGCTCCGAGTCACCCGACTTGCAATTTCCTCAATACCACCTTCACTCTAACTTTCGATATAAAGGAGGCGTATGTGCCTACATCAAGGACAGAATTGCTTGCAAGAGGGTTTCTTCCTTAGAAAATAAAAATTTTGACGTGATTTGGTTTAAACATTCTGGTCCTAATTTTGTGAAATTCTACTGTTGCATTTATAGGTCTCCTAATGACAGTAACTTTCAAGACTTCTTCGATTACCTTAGTATGAAAGTTGACTATCTCCTGTCTCAGTTTCCATCTTGCGATATCTTAATTATAGGTGATTTCAATGTTCATAGCTCTTATTGGCTTCAGCTCTTGTTTATAAAACTCCGTTCTTTCGCCTTTAGGTTTTTCCGACCATTGTCTAAGAGGAATCATTTCTGCTGTACCTAATTCCACTGTTGTTCGCAAAACCGATAGAACCTTCTGGTGTTTTAAGCCAGCTCGATGGAGTGATTTACGGGATTTCTTTGCAACCTTTCCATGGCGTGAATATTGTTTTAAGTCGTCCTTTCTTCGGACATCGCTCTTTCAGTATCTGAAGTCATCCTCATGGGAATGGAGTTATACATTCCCAAAAAACAGTACCGTATAGGTCATTCACGTTCCCAACCCTGGTTCAATAAGGCTTGTGCTGATGCAATATCTTTAAAAAATAAATATTACATTAAATGGAAATCTAATAAATCGGTTGACAGTCATGTAGAATACGTTGGTGCTAGAAATATCTGCAAAAGTGTCATCACTAAAACTAAAAAGTTGTTCGAACAACGAAAATGCAATGAACTAGCTACATCTCCTTTAGGCAGTCGTAAATTTTGGTCTTTAGCTAAAGCCATTAGTAAAAACTTTGGAACATCTTCATTTCCCTGACATCTATTGACGGGTCGGTAGTTGCTGATTCTGTAGACAAAGCCAATGTTTTTGTGGATTTGTTTGCATCAAACTCGTGTCTCAATGATTCTGGAAAAGATGTGCCCCTAGTCAACTCTTCTTCATACGCTATGAAACCAATTCATTTTCGGTACAAGCTCTTGGAATCGATCATCAGTAGCTTGATCTCAATAAGGCGACTGGCCCAGACGGTATCCCAGCTATTGTCTTAAAGAAATGTTCCCCGAACTAGTACCAGTCCTATCTAAGCTCTATACGATCTCTATGTCTTCTGGGAATTCCCTTCATCATGGAAGTTAGCAAATGTTCAACCTATTCCCAAAAAGGCGATAAGACCGATCCTCAAAACCGACCAATTGCCATCACTTCCATTTTGTCTAAAATCATGGAAAAAGCCATCAATCAGCAACTGCTCACGTTCCTTGAAACTAACAAACTCCTTAGTGACCACCAATATGGGTTTAGGCAAAGTCGTTCAACAGGCGATCTCTTTCATATGTGACCCAAGTTTGGAACAATACAGTAGAGCAGTCCGGTGAAACAGTTGTAGTCGCTTTAGATATCTCAAAGGCATTTGACCAAGTTTGGCATAAGTGTTTACTTTGCCAAACTCACCTCGTTTGGGTTAAATGATACGCATCATCAACTGGGTTTCTAGTTTCCTTGATAAAAGACGAATACGTGTCGTAGTTGATGTTTTTTCAAAAGAAGTTAGCATTAACGCGGGCGTACCACAGGGATCCGTTATAGCGCCTACACTTTTTCTGCTGTACATAAATGACCTTATTTCTTCAACGACTAACCCCATCCATTGCTTTGCTGACGATAGCACTCTTCACTGTAGTTCATCTCAGTCTACTCATAGTGATAATCCACCTTCTATGTCAAATCAAGAAATTAAAGCTGAAATGGCAAATTCAATCAACAAAGACATTCAACGTATTCTCGAATGGGGAAGCAATAATCTAGTTAAATTTAATGCCTAACAAAACTCAGTGTTGCCTTGTGTCCGCCAAAAAGATCCGATCATTTTCTGTTGTAAGTATGAATGGCTCAGTTCTTAAGTTTTCAGACTCTATTACTCTGTTGGGTATGACTGTATCTTCAAATTTCTCATGGGTTGACCATCTTCTGTCAGCTACCAAAACAGCTGCTCGTTAAATAGGCTTTTGTACAGATCTAAGCAGTACTTTACTCTCGACAACTCCTTCAGCTGTATAAGGCCCAAATTCGGCCTCATCTGGAATATAATTCTTACCTTTGGGTTAGTGTTCCCCAATACGCTCTCGATATCGTTGATCGTATTCAAAAGAGAGCGATTAGGCTTATAAATGATCCGTCCGTTAACTTCTCACGTACAGTCCCTTGAGCATAGAAGGATGGTTTCAGTTCTTCTTTGTATTATCGTTATTACAACGGCTATTGTGCTGCTGAATATATTCTTTCGTACCATCTCGGCTATCTTCATGAGAAACACTCGGTTCGCTCATTCACATCATCAGTATGCAATACAAATCTCCACTTGTCGTACCAAACGGGTTCAATCCACATTTTTCTACACGGCTTCTAAACTCTGGAATGATCTCCCTAGTTCCTGTTTTCCTCTCACTTATGATATGAGAAAATTTAAGGTAGCTGTTCATAGGCATCTATTGGCAATTCATTACCCCTATATCCATCCTCCTAAGTGTTCCTGAGTGCTTCAGCACGATAGGCCTAAAATAGCTATTCAGGTCCACAATCATAAAAAAAGAAAGCTGAATTATTTAATTATTTCTTTCTTATAAGTTTAATAAGTTTATTAGATTGGCCTTTTAGGCTAATCTACATAAGATCTTACGCCGGTCAAGGAGTATTGTTTGTTTTGGTATTCTAAACTATAAATTCTTGGGCGTAAATGCAAGCTCACGACTTGCCTCATAAACTTATTTTAATTTATATTTTATTTTCTTTTGTGTGAATTGTGGGAATAAACGTACATAATGTATATAATTTATTTCGTTTATTATTCATGTTTTTATAGCTATACATTAATATTTGGCTTATTGCCTCCTTTGTTTGAAATTCCAGGAAGGAAATAAATTTACGTTTGGTGAGGGAATTGTTCACTTACTTATTATTCCTATTACTTACTTCTGTTTCAAGCTTTACAGGTCTCCTCTCTCAAGGAATAAGAACCCATTTTCTGTTCCTTCTTTCGTTAAAGCTTATGGCGCCTATTTCGGTTCTTTCTCTCTAACCAAATTCTCACTCCAACTTTATTATCGATACCTCCAAAACAACCATGCAATCCGAGTGCTCTCGGTCTTCAGACCGTTGGATTAAGTTTTAGCCGAGCTCACTCATTTCTCCTGTATTGTGCCGTGTGGTGGTTAGACCCGTGGCAATCAAAATATCAGGCCTACATTCCGTAAATCCAGCTATTTAAATAAAATATCATGAACATATAAGTGGATCCAATTGTTGAGTTCTGCTTCGGTTTAGTTACTGTATGGTTAACTTAATTATCAAATAAATTGCAAACACTATAATTATTTTTGCAGGACGCAACCTTTGAATTCTTCACACAATATAAATATGAAATACAATATGAATACCTTTTATCGTTGAATATGCTTAGACCATTATCGATTATCACTTCTTAATCTTTAAGTTCTCCACTACGATATATGCCAATAACTTGCTATTTCCATTCTTTCTTCTTTCCTTCCTATTTTTTCACCTATATTTATAACTTCTCATCCCTAAACTAGAAGGTATAATGTACTTAACCAATGAAAATACATAAATTGAATTATAAAGACGGTCTTGTTCCTTGTTCTTAAAATTTATCGCTTATTTGTAATGCGCACTATACACAAAATTTTTCCTAAATTCAAATCAGCGCAATGTTTTCATGTGAAACAAATGTGCAATTCTTATTCCTCACAATGTGCCCTTCCCATTGTTACATAATTTTCTCAAACCGTTTGCAAATTTTGGTATATTTATGTTAATTTCACTGACAAGTGGCGCCTCTATTTGTTCCCCTTGAAACTAATACAAAGTCGCACATAAACAGTGTAGACTCGTTATTGCAAAAAGCGAATGTTAAATTTTTATCTTACTAAAAACATTACTTCAAATTTTGCTTAAAACTTCATTTACTTTTTGGATATCATATTGCATCCTAAATTGGAACTGTTTAGGTGTTACGTTATATTCAAATAAAATATATCAATGTAATTAGAATTCAATTTAAACCACTAACAGTAGCGTAGTTTATATTTTTATATATTTAAATATGCCAAAGTATAACGTTTATACATGAAATTTGTTATTGAACTTAATGAGCATTACCCTATCTTTAGCGTTGATAGAAGCAGTACTGAACTTATTTGAACCCTTCAACCAATATTGCATAACTTGCATTTCAACCATGCAACGTACTGAAAAATACGCTGCTCCCAAGACACACGTCCCAGAGCCGCCACTAACGGTGTGTGGTGAAGAATGGATAATCTCCATTCTACACCAGAAAGACGCGATAATTACCAACATAACTGTGCAACATCACCAGCACTATAACACAGTCGAAGAGTATAGGGCCCCGAACTTGAAACACGGTGGGTAACAACCACACCGTGACATGGACTGGCCGAGAAGCGATCCAAAACCATGGGGACAGTTGGTCCTAAAAAGGGTCAACATCCACCGCCGAGGCGGGGTATTTAAGACAAAGAGCTTCCGCTCTGCAGCTGGTGAGAAGTCAGCCCCACCAACTACTAACATCGGGGGTCAGCCCCACCAACTACCACCATCTTCACACACACTCCCTACGCGCGGGACTAAACTCGTTGACGCTGGGAGGGCGATAGCCGTGTCCCACGTGACTACTTTTCAACCCAACGTAAGCTCTCTGGTTTTCAACATCATTCATACAAAAATAACACACAAAGAAAACAACACATTCACCAAAAAAAAAAAATATCGCAATCATCAACAAAGCAGCGTAGTCAGACTCCCCAAAACTGTCCTAAACTAAATAATCCTACCTAAGGAAAATAACTAACGTAACGTTACCCAAAACCCAGGATAACTAAACATGTCGTCCGTAACTAGAACGGTCGAAAACTGTGGTAATCTTACTATACTGAAATGAACTCAAAATAAATATGCGTTACATATATCTACATATATCTACATATATATGCATGTACCTATAAACACAGCCTAAATAACCCAAAAGAAAGAACTCAAATAATCCGCGGCGAATAAGAACTCTAAATCCTAAAACAACCGATGACGTCTCACCATGATGAGACGACCTAAAATGAACGACAATAACCCACCTTGGTCCCAAACATAGGTGCAACCAACCCAAAAAGGTACGATGGCTCTGCCCTATTCTTAAATAGGAACGTAAAATTAAATAATTCACATTTTCACGATTTCACCTGCTTTGCGTCATATTTTACATAACAATCACGTTCCTACAATTATACTTCCACTACCCACGAACTCTCGTAACCGAGGAAAACCTGTTCATAGATTACATGATAACTCTACACCCACCATACTCTCGTAACCGCGTATATTTTTCAATGTACCCAATAGAATTTCCGCAAGGAACCCAATTCTTCCACACCAACACCTCGTCCACTTACGCCACCCACTCTACCTCAACGCGCCCCCTTGATTATTGGCCTCTTACGACAAGCAGTTGGCCTCTGCTGTAGGAAAATTTTAAGGCCGTCCCTAGACAGCCAAGGATTCACTTAAACTCAATACTGCATTATAATTGGTCGTATATCCAATTTAAAACACACAAAGGGACAAACTATTTTGACAAACAAAATGTTGCACTTCATAATGACTACAGAGCTTATTATTTAATTGAATAAAAATTGTGCATTCTTAATCTGTACATAGTGTAGTTGACACAAACTTGGTACCGTAAATATTCTTCATTGTTGGGTAATTTAAGAAATTTGCTTGTTAATTTTTACGTCACCACTAATTTTAGCTAATGTGGCACTTATCTTTTTTTACACCCAGATGCAAAAGTGCTCCTGGAGTGAAATTTTTTTGGGCGATAGAACAACATAAATGTGACTCAAATACCCAATTTAATAAATTCCATTTCACACGCAGACTTAAAGAAAGATTATTTTAATTTTTTCAAAAAACTGTACATTTACCTAAAAATTTTGAAATTATGGGATGGATATTTTGATACATTCTTCGAACTTTAACACTACTACTGTATTCTACATTAAACTTCAACACCTTATGATGAGCCTAAATCTAATTAACACAACCACTAATTAAATTGATTAGAACTTAAAAAAAAGTGCGTATACACATGTTTCTTTTGAAAAATTGCTTGACAGTAGCAAATGCCACAAAAACTGCTACAAAATCTAAGCTTTCAGAAGACAGGATACAACATTTTATTCCTCACCTTCTAAGTACAGTTATGCGAGTTTGAATGGTGCAAAACGTGGTTTGAAAAAAATAATGGTTCAACTCTATCAAACTAAAAAGCACACATGAATATTTTTATTATTATAGCTAAAACTTACGGTTACAGCTAATTCTTATAGCCCACCTTATGATGAGATGAGGTATCTCGCTCAGATGTTATGCATTTCCAGGTATTTCCGATTTTAAAACGACATCTTGAGATCAATGCCAATGAGCAAATGATCCAAACGCACTAAAAAAACTGAATCGAAACAAAACATAACATATGTGCGTGATACCTTATCTCATCATAAGGTGGGCTATAAAAATTAACTGTAATCTTATGTCATAGCTGTAATAATAAATTTTGGGTAAATGTACAGTTTTCTTGCAAAAATCAAAATAATTTTTCTTTAAATGTGTGTGAAATGGATTTTTTTTAATTATGTATTTGAGTCACATTTATATTGTTCATCACCCAAAAAAAATTTTAACGCTAGGTCTAGACCAGCCTATATAAAAAACAACTTCAGAGTAATGGTACGCAATAATAAATTAATGGTGATGCGGTGAGGCCAATTCTCCCCGATATGTAGAGGTCATTAAACTTGTTTTCGAAATATTAGATTTCTTGACGTTACATTTATCAAAACTATCTCTAATTCACCACTGTTAGTTTTAAATATTAATTTTCATTTTTTGTAATAAACGCACGATCCCAGCAATATAGTGAACTATAAAAATAAATCACTTAATGCTTTGTCTAAATCGTAAACAAAGTATATATATATATATATATATATATATATATATATATATATATATATATATATATTTGCATGACTGGTGAATAATTTTATCATTGTGAGTCGGGCGGAAATCGCACAAAATTATAATCGAAGTAATACGCTTAAATGTTCTATTAACACACTTATGTTAAAATTTAAATATTTTGAACAATTGGTTTAAAGATAACGTTCATATATTAACTTTACACGTAAAAAATCCTCTCTCAAGGTTTCTAGTTTTAATTTTTATGGAATCTTGCAAAATCAAAATAATAATTTGGCAAATTATCGCAACCTTTATCTAAAATAATCATTTACCTGAATTCATGTGGCAGACATAAAAATACGTGCTAGAATAATCTCACCAAATTATTAAGGCGTAAATACGAATACACAAAAAAATAATAAACAAAATAAAAGGGGCCGGGTAAACCTATTATGGAAATAAAATATCTCTTATGTTATATAATACATGAGGTAGGAATCGTTCCGGCAATTTTTGTCAGTCGGATCACGAATACTTGTTGTCATGAAAATCGCTTTTCTAAGACAGCTACGAGTGATTCTGAGTGACTAAAATTACCAAATGATTCCTACCGGGAGTTGGTTTCAGCAAGACAATCCAAACAAAACTCACCACGCACAAATAATAAGTAAAATGAGGAAAGAGGAAAAAGTGCAAACTATGTTGAATAATTACTGTACTAAAAACGAAGAAAGACCCAAAATTGTTTATAGCAATTGTGTTATAAATACTAATTATTATTAATAGAGTTTATTTTTGAATTTTTTACTTTTATTCTACCTGTATTATCGCTATAAGAACTTGCTCTTTGGTCTAGAAAGATTGCCAGTGTATTCAGATTCTAATTGGCTCAAATTAAAAAAATAAACTGTTTTGATCGGTTGTTAAAGTTTGAGTTGGATTGTCAGTAAAATGCATTATCACGCTTGAAAGACGCTTACTCAAATTACAAAACACAAGTGCTGTCCACCTGTTTCAAAGTAAATACAGAAACGTCAACGACATAAACTCACTAGATTACCTCAAGTCTGCGGCAGTTAACAGATTTCTTTTCGCCCTAAGTCACAGCTACAGGGCATATGAATGGTACAACCCTCGTTAAAATCATCCATATAATTGATCAGAAACAATAATCGGCTGGAATCAGCCAATTGCTTAACCCTAGCCCAGCTGCTCTTTAGTCACTGTTTTCATTGATGCAAATTCAACTACTTAATTATACGTAAATCTTCCTTATATACTTAGCTAATTTTATACACAATCAACGATTGTTTTAAAGAACAGTGCGGCGTGAGATTTTCTAAAAACGAAATATCAGAACACTACACATAATTGAATCCGCTTCAACACGTAAACTGATCCACGATATAGGAAAGTACTGAAGATATACAATTTCTCTTCTCGATGAAAACGATGACAATTGACAAAACACAAACTCAAATATTACCCCGTGGTGATTTAACTCTAATTACACAATTAGTGAAAGGTTAACCGCTTTAACGATATCTTTAGGAAACCAACGGGTAACTAGTAGTATTCTTGCGCGCACTACGTTGCTACTTGACAACTTAAACTCAAGCTCCGAACTCTCCCAAGCTACTTCGTAAACTAACAAAAAAACCACACCCTCTGGCTCCACTGCTTATTACGTCATTTTTAACCACCCACTATTAAAATTTTCCATAACAAAATGGATACTCAATGGCTTCTACCAAAATTACATCACCAATCTTCCCAAACAAAATTTTACGACGGCAACAGATATAATAAAATTTCTTAAAAAATCCTTTACAACAATAGGAACAAATTTTATTCCCATGAATTTCCCGGAAACGTCGATTTTGGTTTTTAATTTGTCCCAAGTTTAAAAATTGAAATGCGTAGAATTTTAAGCGAAATGCTTAGACTGATAGAAGAACGAAGTTGATAAATAACGGCGTTGTTGAACCTACCTAAGTAATATCGTATAAATAGTTTCAATCTATTCACTATCAAACACAATTTAGTGGAGTTAGTGTGTTATTATTTCAAGATCGAGAAATATGGGTAAAATGAACCTTACTGAACCAAAATACTCGATGGGGTGAATTCCAATATAGCAGACAAACTCATGAAGAAGTTTTTGTTTTGTTCTATGAAATTCAGCTAAATCGTCCACAAATACCGCAATCCACGCTTGAAGACAAGTTTCAAGATTTCAGACATGCACGAGATAAGCACAAATTTCAATTCAGTAATTTTTGTTGTTAATCTTCCTAACACCGGGTGATTTTATAACAGTAAATACCGGGTGGGGTCCACCCCAGTGTTTTCCATTCAAATCAAACATTCTCCTGGAAATTACACCCCGTGCGTGTTTTGTCATTTAGTAGAACGGATATCAATGGTTTTTGCATGAAAAAGGTAGTAAAATGTTTGATAAACGTATATTAATGAAAAGTATGTATATACAACACATATTTACATTCAATTTTCGCAATCATTACACACAGTAACCTTTTTCCCATGTGATGGACACACTTGCTTCTTACACTGGGAACATTGTGCTTTAACTTTTGTCTTTGCTCTTCGGGCACATATGGCATCTTCCTTTCTCGGTTGATTCGTTTTTGTTCCGTTTCGTTCATCCGACTTTCGAGTACCAATCGTTTCTAGAACTGCAACAATGCTACTTTTGGTTGATTTAGAAAACCTGGGTCCTAGAATAGGTCGCTTATCTTATATCGCAGATGAGACTCTATTAGTTCTTTTGCCAATTCTAAGAGTAAGAGCCGTCTCTATCTAAATATTGGCTATTCCACTCCGGATGAAGCTTTGTTCATAAAACAAAAGCATTTATGGCTGCAATGTCAGCCAGGTTCATAAACAGCGCAGCTGGCCACCGCTTTGTCTGTCTGTTGCAACTATACTTGCGAACATTTTGTCTCGGGTATCCATGGCACCTTAGTGGCATTGCAGTATAATATAATCTCCGGTTTCTTATTTCCTTCTGAAATAGCCGCATCGCGATGTTCGGTAGAAAGAAGTATGACACTTTTGTTTATTTTTGGCACGTGCTAGACTATGGTGACTTCTGGTTGAAATGCAAAATAGATGAATCTATAGGCCGGTTTCGAGAAGGAAGAAACTCTCTAGGGATGCAGGCCTTATTTCTTCTTAGAGTTCCGCATAAGGTCAGTTTCTTGGCAATCAATTCCTCTGCCAGCTCCAAAGACGTGAAGAAGCTGTCCACTGTGATACCATGACCTGGATTCATCCCGGAAACCAAGCCTAACACAACCCTTTTCCTTAGTCGCGTTCTGGAGTATTGCCTGTTTTATCAAGATGCACTTGCAAATTCTTGCAGTATGCAGTTTCGTCGGCGAGCCCCAAATCTTCATGCCATATTTCGCAGGCTTACTCTTCATATATACCTTGAAGAGGCACGTTCCACGAAATGGTACTAGTTGTTCGTCTACAGTAAGATAAGAATTAGGATTGTACCATTTATGGAAATTTTGGTCAAATTTCTCAAATACGTCACGTATTGGTTCCATTTTGTCTATTTCTTTCTTTTCTTGTCTCGTATCGATGTTATCAAATCGCATCCAACTGGATATTTGGCAAAACTATTTCGGGGCATTGATGCTTAATATATGGGTCGCTTAAAACAGATGTCGTCTTGCCATAGCATCCTCACGGATTGCTGTTTAGTGCCTCAGAAAATATCAACAATCCTATGAACGCGTAAATTTCTGTATCATTTTCATTTCTCCACGCCGTATTATTTTCACCATTATTACGGCTATCAATTTCATGAGCCCTTTGATTGGTATGTCAATGTCTTCCACTATCTCACGGGAAATGAAAAATTTGAAGATATCTCCTATACTACTGGATTCGATTATTGATCCATGTGGACCTGGTGGGTATCTAATTACATTCTTCGAACGATGTCTTCTATGAAATGGAGGTTCCTTCAGCCAAACGGTCTCATCTTTTACGTTGCACATACCATCGAAATCCACTTTCATAACTTCCCTTCATTTTCTGATTCGATGGACATCTCATCATCCTCAAAATTTCCTCCAAGATATCTTCTGCGTTTGATATGTCGTGTCGCGTTTCTTTATTGTCTCATCCACAGTAGCAATTCTATACCTAGAATAAGTCTTCATCTTGAGATAAATCAGTCAAGTTCTTCTCGGAAATTTGTCGTCCATATATTTTTGTTCGGTACTGAGCATCTTAGCAATCCGTCATGTCGACATTGCTCATTCCAAATTCTTCATATAGAACTCTAAAACGTTTTGTTTTGATGTTCCTATTTCTCTAACAATAACCGAAACGTTTACTCGGCGGTCAATCAGCACCAAATCTGCAACTTTCTTAGTGATTTCGTCAGTTTGTGTTTCAGAGGTTTTCCACTTTGGGTTACCATGAATAGATTACCTGCTCTATTTGAACTGCTCGCACAAATATTTAACTTGGAAATAAGACTGGCTATATTCTCCATACACTGCCACCATTCCCATGGATATCGGTCCGGCTACTGCCTTCTTTCAATAAAAATTTCATGACGCTTGTGTGTGAAAATTGCAAATCACTCATTATATTATTAAACTGATATACAAATTATAAATGTTAAACGATTGGATCACTACTTGTCACAGAAACTTGACATAAAAAATTTTCGCGATATCATATTGTATTAATAAATAAAACATTTAAATTTTGCAATGGCTTATCTAAAATAAATGTAACCAACGTTCATAAAAAGTAACATATTACTCGAACTATCATGATCCTTTGTATTACTTTACACATAAAAAGGAAGAAATCTACACTATGGCTTTGCACAATAAATTTCGTGTTGGTTTGAATAATCTTAAAGATACATTTGTTGGTGGAGGATCCAGTGCAACGCAAACAAACTAATGAGTTGCATAGTTAACTCTATTAAAGCAAGCTTTTAATTTTATTACAGATATGCATTGGCTTCCGCCATGAAGCAACACAAAAGAATATCCTAATTAGGTTAATTCCTACTGAATCTTGTTCTAGTCTTAAACCCGAAACACATAAAAAGGTATTAATTAGAATTGATTGTCGCAATTAAAATAGTGCTACCGTATACTGTCCCATTTATATAGAAATCTATTTTCACGACGCAATAATATAAAAATTGGTCTTACTTAATGATTTCCTTATCCTTGTGTCTAAGTCTTATTTAACAGGATTGAGCACATTGAATTAGACATTGCGTACAACCAGCTTTATCTCTACTTGTCCTAACTTAAATATTTCGCAAACACTTACGTCCTTCAATGTATCTATCAGTTAGATACTTTTACTGAATGCTTTTGTTAATTCTTGTAAACGAACTTCCTATTTTATTCATTTCGTGACCAAACCCTTATACGACTATACGCGCAGATTTACGTCGGCAACAGTATTAATATTTATAATATCCAAAATATCGACTTATTTATAAAGATCACTTTAAAAGATTATTTTACTACTGTGCGGAATTTGGAATTTTATTTGTACACAATAGTTACTGAGACGATAGCGGCGGGGACCGTGATTAACGATCACGATTAGTGTTAGCTTAAGGGCTGGAAAACTATAAGGTGGAAATATTTTCTGATTAGACGAAATGTACTATTATCATAAAGTAAGACGCAGAATATCAGAGATTAATAAATTGTCTTGAAGACGACAGGTCAGTGGCGTACTTATTAAGGGCATATACTATAAGGTCTGTAAAGATATTGACTTTTCAGTTTCTAATTGTGATTATGACGTAATAATGCATAAAAGAAAAAATTAAATGATTTAATATCTAAGTCTTTATCTAAGTAACCTGTAAGTTTTTTTATCAAACCAAATAATGTTTGTTAACGTGCATTTAATTTGTTTCAAGTTTCAGCAGAGAAGCCGTTTGTGAAGCCATTATCATGTTTTTATTTTAAATTTAGGTAATTAATTTAGCATTTCATTTAATAATAAATGAGCGACAGCTCTATCTTTATTAGTTACGTACAGATTTTCTAAGATTGTATTAATACAAATGTCACCTTTACTGAAGAAGGTAATACATTACTGTACATGATAGCTAGGATCGTCAGAAATTCCAAGAATATTTGTGTAAGTTTGGAAAGTACTGATTACACTATTATCTAATTATATGTAAATCAGAAATATGACTCATTTAATTGGGGACACATTAGGACTCAATTAGCACATTTGTTACTTTAAAATTTAGTGTTGTTCAAATATCTTATTAGTTTCCACTGCTTTTCCTCTGCTAGTAAATCCTATAAATAACCGTTTCACCTTCACTCATTCTATTCTGTTTCAATTCGATTAACTTCCACTTGATCTAGAGCGACCTATCCTGACCAGTGAAAATCAAACGCATTTCCTGTCTGTTTATTATAACCTGACCGTCTTTAACTCGATTCTAACTTACTAAATACAATCGTAACATATTTCCTGATCTCTAGATCTCCTAGTTCAGTTACCAAAATATCCAGCAACGTAAGTTCCTATTTACACTTTCTCGGTGTTTGTACCTTGAGAGTAGTAACTAGTTGCCTAGTAACGTTAATAACTATACTGACGGTTTCGGCCCCAAGAAGCAAAGCAACTTTA
Organism: Vesta saturnalis; assembly: GCA_036346205.1. Lineage (NCBI taxonomy): Eukaryota > Metazoa > Arthropoda > Insecta > Coleoptera > Lampyridae > Vesta > Vesta saturnalis. The sequence goes on along the minus strand of JARFJB010002353.1, from coordinate 1,249,750 downwards.
CGGAACCGCTGTTCTCTCTAGCTGTAATGGGCTTTCAGTAGTGGCAGCTGAAACTTGCCCTCAACGAAGTCCACCACAAAATTAAGACTTATTTGGAAATTATGTTTATTAATTTTAACTTATAAGTTACGGTATTTTATTTTATGTCGGTGTCAACTCCTGGGCGGTATGCGGATGACGAGTTCTTCGTTCCAGGGTTATAAAACGGATCCAAGCGCCACCCAATGATAAACTATCGTTAAGGCGGTCTTTGGGTACACTTCTGAACATCTACAGCTTCCCAAACGATTGCGTCGGGTCTTCCAGTGGTGGATAAAATTTAGGGTCTGGTCCTTATGGTAGAATATGTACCTAAAACTTAATTAGTACGGACGGACGGCGGATACAGTAGGCAAAGGTGATAGGTCCCTTGACAAACAAAATTCCTTCACCAATGATGGATTAAAATGAATGATTCTTAATAAATATGAACTGAATTATTCAGATTTCAATTATTACGGTTCATGCAAAACGGTGCTCGGTAGCAAAGTAACTAGGTTTCAAACATAATTACAGAGCGAGTCTTTATTACGTTAAATTGGATTAGTTAATTGTTAAACTATTCTTTACCTCATATCAATTCACAATTGCAGCTTTGTCTATACGTAACGCAGTGAGAACGAGAAAGACAAAGATTTTTGTGAAACACTAACCTATATAAGTACTACATTTAAAAGTAGGAATGGCTGAAAATACCATTACTTTAACGATCAGGCGACAGCGTAACAATTTGTTTTAATTGATATTAAATCAATCAGTGAGCTGGTATTCATTTCAACGTGCTATAACTATTATTTGTAAAATAACAAAGCCATTGACATAAAATTCGTCCAGTTTCTATTAATAGAAATTAATTATAACACTTATATCAACTCAAATGTCACGCAATTCCAGAAGTTCATTACTGTTTGACACATCTGTCGGTGTTCGCGTTATTCAAACATACAAAATTTTATACAATAGTAAAAGATTAGATACATTCTTTGTAGTTGGAATTCATAGAAAGTATTTCAGATTTAACTAATTCATGAGGACGCTGTTAATTATTACTTGTTTGTTTTAGTTTAAAACTCTCTTAATTAGATTGATCGGATTTAGAGTCAATTCGAATGCTTTGGTTTCTTATCGGTGAATGAATATAAAAGGTTTTGAATGTAATTTTCCCTTCAACATGTGCGTTTTAGTATAATCTAAACTATTACTTATCAGGTTTTAATTTCGGAATAACAAAGGAACTTGTATTTATATAAACGGTTGTTTATAGTACTTGATAAGTTTTAATTTTGAAACAAAGAAAGATTTCTATTTACAATTAACGGCTATGTTTTAACATTCCTCTTATCAATATTCAACGGTGCATAATTAATTAATTTACGGACCTAATTATTGTTTGTTATTAGTGAAGTGAAAGGAAAAACTAATATTCACATAGTCTAACGCCTGAGAAACAATCTCACATCTGTCCCTTCACTGTACACCTCGAAGGATAGACAGAGATTGTTAATAGCATTACTTTATTCATGGTGGTTTCGATCTCAATTATAAGGTAATACTATACTGTGACATCCCTAAACTTTTACCTTATATAATTGTGCAAACTTATACCGTTCTGACATCCACTGGAAGTTACAACCACGATGGGTGTATAAAATACATTACTTAATTAATAAATCCAGATTCATCAAACAAACCTCATACCGTTACCATCATATCCTAAATCATATCCCTGTAATTTTCCCTTATGTAATTGTACGCTTTATCCCGTTCTGACATCCATTCGGAGTTACAACCACAAAGAAAACATTATTTCATTAATAAAGCTTAATTCACAAATAAAACTTATACATCAATATATTATAAACATACCACATACCCTATATAATCCCTCCTTTACACACCCTTTTGAACTCCTTTCCAATCTCCTGTTACCGTTTATATCACATTGTCCTGAAATATCAACGTAATATCACTAGAATAAATTCACTACACATGATTAAATATACCAGATGTTTACTCCATCTCAACTATTTCTATTCAATTTGTTTAGTCTTTTCTAAGTCACAAAGATTCCAACCCTATGATTTTCATTGCCCATTATTGCATTAATTCAAAAATTAGTAAAAGAATCACTCTTACCTGAAATATAAAATGGTAGTGGCTGCTTCAAAGATTCATAAGAAGACCACACTGTCCCTTTACATCACCTACTTCATAAACGCAACTCGAAACTCATTATTATTAATTTATTATCACACCAAGAAAAGAAAATAAAACCCGCGGAAGATAACACTTGTTTAATAAGAATTTGTTATAGTTTACGACGAAAACCATCTGCTTCGAAACCCGATCCGAGCATTAGATTGGAAACTAGAAGACAGTTTTATTTTAAGTTTTACACGCCAGAATAACATTTTTTGTTTTATATTATTTAAGAAAGTATTTTATTATAATTTGTCCTTAACCAGTTACGTTGAAATAATATATTTTTTATATTTATTGTGTTAATTTGCTTTAACCATAGGCAATCCAACATACATTTTAGTGTTGAAAATTGCCAAAACAACTTCCCATGAGAAAGCTGAGCTAGCAAAACAGGGAAATAATAAACGTTTTACTGCACACTCACTTAGGGTGTTACAAAGTCGCGCTTTAAAGGGTCGTTTTTGTTTACCTTTACCTGTACCGTCTTTTATTTAGCACAATATTTTGCCAGCGGCACATTTAAGCATCTTCATTTAAACTAACCCGGTTTACCACTGATCTCTGTTTGCCACTTCCATGGAAGAAACGACACTATTTCACTAATACCATGATTTATTGCTCGAGGTTCTGAGACGTATAATAGTCTATAATAAAAATGAATCGTGTAAATTTTTAAATAAAAAGTATTAAATCATGTATTTTTATTTATCTTTATGTAATTTTATACGTTTCGACAACAATTACAGTTACCGTCATCAGTAAATGTTAATACCTTTAATAATGATTTCAGGTGTAAAAGTATATTATATAATGAACACGTTTGTTTGAAGTTTTGCCAAAGAATATTAAGATTAGTACTCCTTCTAAAATCCTTGAAATATTTAACTTGCAGTATTAATAAGTACAAATACCAGTGGAGATTATAAATTTCAAAACTCACTTGTTGTTTTTCCTTCTATTAACCTACGAGCAAAACTGTTTACACTATCCCTATTCTTTGATGTATTGATCGGTCCACCTTAAAACAATCACCTTAAACACATTATGGAAACTTCCATACACGTTATAGGGTAATTATCAATATTTATTGTTCAATCTTATCGCACAAAGCAGTTTCGATCGGCTAAACTTGCAAGCACTGCACGTACTTAAGGTCATAAATTTAAGACAAGTTAAGTACCCGTATATTACCTATATATGTAAACAGCTTTAAAGTCATTTATAAAAGATGACAGTGTAAATAATTGTAATAAGTGCAAATTAAATAAAAGTGGAATAGAAACAAGGAATAAAATAAAAATGAAACGAAAGTTGGGGTGAGAATAGAGAGCTATAAACGCCCTAGGTTATTATGGTTGCATCCCACAAGTGTCATAACACCCCAGCTAGTAAAGTGGAAAAATCTCATGCCTACCACCTATATAGTAGCCACATCCTGAAACCAGGATAACACGAAATAACATTCTAGCAAGATAACGATGTATTTTATACAAATATCATGTCTTTGCTTACTCAGGTTTTTCTTTCTTTTATCGTATACGTGGTTTTCTTTCAACGAAATTTTATTAAATCAGTCAGATCATAAATTCCTAAATATTAATATAATTCACTTGTAATAAAATAAATATTTTATGTGATTTAAATGATTTTTTTATTACGTTTAAATTTATGGAGAAAGCAGATTTCGGGTGAGGTAAATTTGACGATATATTTTTAATGTTGGTACGTTTTTATAGGTTTGGTCATGATTTTGAAAATGTGTGGGACCGATTCATAAATTTAATGATCCATAAATACCTGGGAAACGTTTTTATAATCGGAAGCCTTAAGAGTTCCATTCAGTTAATGTTCGTAAATTACGAGGGTGTTTTTATATGGTCAATATGACTGTATTTATTTAAATGTAAAATTTAATGAAAAAGGAGATATTTGACAAACAGACATCTGAAAAGTGCTCAAGTCTATTATTTTATGTTGTGAATCTAACCAACAATTAACAGTTAAAACGTAAAAATAAATGTGGTGATAAAGAAAAAAATAATCCTAATTTATTATGAACGAATGAGTTCGATAGCGCAGTTGTTTAGTGTAGTACTCTAACAAAGTACAGGTCGTATGTTCATATCCTACTCGAGGTAAACTTTTCATGTATGCATTTAATAAAATTGGTCATAATTTTTAATAAATAATCTTATTTTCCAAATACATACACATCATCTTACGATTTGCTGGCATAAAATAAATATTATTAAATGTAAAAAGTTATTACAAAAAATTAAAAAGTAAATAAATTTATGTCAACATATAATAGCTATTAAGGTAATTAGATATTAGTAGAAGAGGCTCGGTATATCAAACGCTAAACTCCTTTGGGTTAAGTACTTCTTGAAAATATTATCAAACTTAACTGAACGTTAGTAAACGTACTCCCAACAAATAATAGACCAATGCGAATTTTGTCTTTCGATATGATTATACAGCTTTAACTCACTGTTCATCACATTAAAATAAAAACAGACCTAATGATCTGTACTTAAATTAAAATTGTATTTAAAAAATTTTATCATTAATGTTCTAAACGTTTATTAAAAAATTACAATAATGACTATTAATGTAACTCAAAATACGAGGAGAGTTTTCTATGTTATCTATCAAGGTATGAAAACAAGGAGTTATTGCAACGTTTTTCTAATAAAGATATGCCTTCAAAAAAATTATTTTAGTAATTCTGCAAAGAGAGCGAGATCTGGACTGGAAGGTAGTTGTTGCAATTCCTCATAGATTACTTCGTGAACAATTCGTGCTTTATGTATCGTGTAGTTGTGGTGCAGCAGCAGAGTTTTCTGAGCATAACCGTGAAGTCTTCTTTGGCGTGCAGCCGCTTTCAAGTTCTAAATTGTGTCTTCCCCATTACTGTAGGCCATATACTTAATTGAGATAATCCCCTCAGCGTCTCAAAAAGGTATGGTTCTAACTTTTCTCTCAGCAAAACTGCGCCTTTGCCTTCTTGGGTGGTGGATACCCTTGTTTCGTGGGAAGGTCATAATGTTGTATCCAGGTCTCATCCACAGTAGCAATTCTGTACCTAGAATAAGTCTTCACCTTAGATAAATCAGTCAAGTTCTTCTCGGAAATTTGTCTTCTATATATTTTTTGTTCGGTACTGAGCATCTTAGCAATTCATCATGTCGACATTGCTGAATCCAAATTCTTCATGTAGAACTCTAAAACGTTTGTTTTTGATGTTCCTATTTCTCTAACAATAACCGAAACGTTTACTCGGCGGCCAATCAGCACCAAATCTGCAACTTTCTTAGTGATTTCATCAGTTTGTGTTTCCAGAGGTTTTCCACACTTTGGGTTACCATGAATAGATTACCTGCTCTATTTGAACTGCTCGCACAAATATTTAACTTGGAAATAAGACTGGCTATATTCTCCATACACTGCCACCATTCCCACATGGATATCGGTCCGGCTACTGCCTTCTTTCAATAAAAAATTCATGACGCTTCTGTGTGAAAATTGCAAATCACTCATTATTGTATTAATAAATAAAAACATTTAAATTTTGCAATAGCTTATCTAAAATAAATGTAAGCCAACGTTCATAAAAAGTAACATGTTACTCCGAACTATCATGATCCTTTGTATTAATTTACACATAAAAAAGGAAGAAATCTACACTATGGCTTTGCAGCACATAAATTTCGTGATGGTTTTAAATAATCTTAAAGATACATTTGTTGGTGGAGGATCCAGTGCAACGCAAACAAACTAATGAGTTGCATAGTTAACTCTATTAAAGCAAGCTTTTAATTTTATTACAGATATGCATTGGCTTCCGCCATGAAGCAACACAAAAAGAATATCCTAATTAGGTTAATTCCTACTGAATCTTGTTCTAGTCTTAAACCCGAACACATAAAAAAGGTATTAATTAGAATTGATTGTCGCAATTATTATTATATTACTCTGTTGGGTATGACTGTATCTTCAAATCTCTCACGGGTTGACCATCTTCTGTCAGCTACCAAAACAGCTGCTCGTAAAATAGGCTTTTTGTACAGATCTAAGCAGTACTTTACCTCTCGACAACTCCTTTTGCTGTATAAGGCCCAAATTCGGCCTCATCTGGAATATAATTCTCACCTTTGGGTTAGTGCTCCCCAATACGCTCTAGATATCGTTGATCGTATTCAAAAGAGAGCGATTAGGCTTATAAATGACCCGTCTTTAACTTCTCACATACAGTCCCTTGGGCATAGAAGGATGGTTTCAGTTCTTTCTTTGTATTATCGTTATTACAACGGCTATTGTGCTGGTGAATTACATTCTTTGATACCATCTCCGGCTATCTTTGCGAGAAACACTCGGTTCGCTCATTCACATCATCAGTATGCAGTACAAATCTCCACTTGTACCAAACGGGCGCAATCCACATTTTTCTACACGGCTTCTAAACTCTGGAATGATCTCCCCTAGTTCCTGTTTTCCCTCTCACTTATGATATGAGAAAATTTAAGGTAGCTGTTCATAGGCATCTATTGGCAATTCATTATCCCTCTATCCATCCTCCTAAGTGTTCCTGAGTGCTTTAGCACGATAGGCCTTATTTAGCCTGTTCAGGTCCACAATTATAAAAAAAAAAAAACAAATACTGTGCTACCGTATACTGTCCCATTTATATAGAAATCTATTTTTCACGACGCAATAATATAAAAATTGGTCTTACTTAATGATTTCCTTATCCTTGTGTCTAAATCTTATTTAACAGGATTGAGCACATTGGAATTGTAGACATTCGCGTACAACCAGCTTTAACTCTACTTCTCCTAACTTAAATATTTCGCAAACACTTACGTCCTTCAATGTATCTATCAGTTAGATACTTTTTACTGAATGCTTTTGTTAATTCTTGTAAACGAACTTACTATTTTAATTCATTTCGTGACCAAACCCTTATACGACTATTCGCGCAGATTTACGTCAGCAACAGTACTTAATATTTATAATATCCAAAATATCGACTTATTTATAAAAATCACTTTAAAAGATTATTTTACTACTGTGCGGAATTTGGAATTTTATTTGTACACAATGGTTACTGTGACGGTAGCACAGCGAGGACCGTGATTAACGATCACGATTAGTGTTAGCTTAAGGGGTTGGAAAGCTATAAGGTGGAAATATTTTCTGATTGGACGAAATGTACTATTATCATAAAGTAAGACGCAGAATATCAGAGATTAATAAATCGTCTTGAAGACGACAGGTCAGTGGCGTACTTATTAAGGGCATATACTATAAGATCTGTAAAAGATATTGACTTTTCAGTTTCTAATTGTGATTATGACGTAATAATGCACATTAAAAGAAAAAAATTAAATGATTTAATATCTAAGTCTTTATCTAAGTAACCTGTAAGTTTTTTTTTTATCAAACCAAATAATGTTTGTTAACGTGCATTTAATTTGTTTCAAGTTTCTGCAGAGAAACCGTTTGTGAAGCCATTATCATGTATTTATTTTAAATTTAGGTAATTAATTTAGCATTTCATTTAATAAGAAATGAGCGACAGCTCTATCTTTATTAGTTACGTACAGATTTTTTAAGATTGTATTAATACAAATGTCACCTTTACTGAAGAAGATAATACATTACTATACATGATAGCTAGGATCGTTAGAAATTCCAAGAATATTTGTGTAAGTTTGGAAAGTACTCATTATACTATTATCTAATTATATGTAAATCAGAAATATGACTCATTTAATTGGGGACACATTAGGACTCAATTAGCACATTTGTTACTTTAAAATTTAGTGTTGTTCTTATTAGTTTCCCACTGCTTTTCCCTCTGCTAGTAAATCCCCTATAAATAACCGTTTCACCTTCACTCATTCTATTCTGTTTCAATTCGATTAACTTCCACTTGATCTAGAGCGACCTATCCTGACCAGTGAAAATCAAACGCATTTCCTGCCTGTTTATTATAACCTGACTGTCTTTAACTCGATTCTAACTTACTAAATACAATCGTAACATATTTCCTGATCTCTAGATCTCCTAGTTCCAGTTACCAAAATATCCAGGAACGTAAGTTCCTATTTACACTTTCTCGGTGTTTGTACCTTGAGGAGTAGTAACTAGTTGCCTAGTAACGTTATTAACTATACTGACGGCTTCGGCCCCAAGAAGCAAAGCAACTTTACGGAACCGCTGTTCTCTCTGTAATGGGCTTTCAGTAGTGGCAGGTGAAACTTGCCCTCAACGAAGTCCAACACAAAAATTAAGACTTATTTGGAAATTATGTTTATTAATTTTACTTATAAGTTACGGTATTTTATTTTATGTCGGTGTCAACTCCTAGGCGGTATGCGGATGACGAGTTCTTCGTTCCAAGGGTTATAAAACGCATCCAAGCGCCACTTAATGATAAACTATCGTTAAGGCGGTCTTTGAGCACACTTCTGAACATCTACAGCTTCCCAAACGATTGCGTCGGGTCTTCCAGTGGTGGATAAAATTCAGGTTATGGTCCTTATGGTAGAACATGTACCTAAAACTTAATTAGTACGGACGGACGGCGGATACAGTAGACAAAGGTGACAGTTCTCCTTGACAAACAAAATTCCTTCACCAATGTTGGATTAAAATGAATGATTCTTAATAAATATGAACTAAATTATTCAGATTTCAATTATTACGGTTCATGCAAAACGGTGCTCGGTAGCAAAGTAACTAGGTTTCAAGCATAATTACAGGGCGAGTCTTTATTACGTTTAATTGGATTAGTTAATTGTTAAACTATTCTTTACCTCATATCAATTCACAATTGCAGCTTTGTCTATACGTAACGCAGTGAGAACGAGAAAGACAAAGATTTTTGTGAAAGCACTAACCTATATAGAGTACGACATTTAAAAGTGGGGAATGGCTGAAAATACCATTACTTTAACGATCAGGCGACAGCGTAACAATTTGTTTTAATTGATATTAAATCAATCAGTGAGCTGGTATTCATTTCAACGTGCTATAACTATTATTTGTAAAATAACAAAGCCATTGACATAAAATTCGTCCAGTTTCTATTAATAGAAATTAATTAATAACGCTTATATCAACTCAAATGTCACGCAATTCCAGAAGTTGATTACTGTTTGACACATCTGTCGGTGTTCGCGTTATTCAAACATACAAAATTTTATACAATAGTAAAAGATTAGATACATTCTTTTGTAGTTGGAATTCATAGAAAGTATTTCAGATTTAACTAATTCATGAGGACGCTGTTAATTATTACTTGTTTGTTTTAGTTTAAAACTCTCTTAATTAGATTGATCGGATTTTAGAGTCAATTCGAATGCTTTGGTTTCTTATCGGTGAATGAATATAAAAGGTTTTGAATGTAATTTTCCCTTCAACTTGTGCGTTTTAGTATAATCTAAATTATTACTTATCAGGTTTTAATTTCGGAATAACAAAAGGGAACTTGTATTTACATAAACGGTTGTTTATAGTACTTGATAAGTTTTAATTTTGAAACAAAGAAAGATTTCTATTTACAATTAACGGCTATCTTTTAACTTTCTTCTTATCAATATTCAACGGTGTAATTAATTAATTTACGGACCTAATTATTGTTTGTTATTAGTGAAGTGAAAGGAAAAAACTAATATTCACATTGTCTAACGCCCGAGAAACAATCTCACATCTGTCCCTTCACTGTACACCTCGAAGGATAGACAGATTGTTAATAGCATTACTTTATTAATGGTGGTTTCGACCTCAATTATAAGGTAATCCTATACTGTGACATCCCTAAACTTTTACCTTATATAATTGTGTAAACTTATACCGTTCTGACATCCATTGGGAGTTACAACCACGATGGGTGTATAAAATACATTACTTAATTAATAAATCCAGATTCATCAAACAAACCTCATACCGTTACCATCATATCCTAAATCATATCCCTGTAATTTTCCCTTATATAATTGTGTACACTTTATCCCGTTCTGACATCCATTCGGAGTTACAACCACAAAGAAGACATTTTACTAATAAAGCTTAATTCAGAAAATAAAACTTATACATCAATATATTATAAACATACCACGTACCCCTATATAATCCCTCCTTTACACACCCTTTTAAACTCCTTTCCAAACTCCTGTTACCTGAGACTAAAATCGTTTATATCACATTGTCCTAAAATATCAACGTAATATCACTAGAATAAATTCACTACACTTTATTTCACCTGATAATAGTATTAGCTATCAAACATAATTAGCTACACCTTCATGCCATCTCACACTTCTTAACTTTAATTTAAACCACCTTCATTTAATCTACACCATCATAATTAAAATACACCTTGTATTCTATAAAAGCATTTGATGCAATTACGTTCATTTACCTTACACGATATCACACCGTTCAAACTGTTTTAGTAAAAACCAGCAAGCTTTCTAAAGCATGCAATCAGCTATTTGCGTTCCCAACGCGTTATATAGGCCCAGGACACAACCCTAACATGTTTAAATATACCAGATGTCTACTCCATCTCAACTATTTATATTCAATTTGTTTAGCCTTCTCTAAGTCACAAAGATGAAGGCTGCTTCAAAGATTCATAAGAAGACCACACTGTCCCTTTACACCACCTACTTTATAGACGCAACCGAAACTCATTATTATTAATTAATTATCACATCAAGGAAATAAAATAAAAACCCGCGGAAGATAACATGTTTAATAAGAATTTGTTATAGTTTACGACGAAAAACCATCTGCTTCGGAACCCGATCGCAAGCATTAGATTGGAAAGTAGAAGACAGTTTTATTTTAAGTTTTACACGCCAGAATAACATTTTTTTTGTTTTATATTATTTAAGAAAGTATTTTATTTTAATTTGTCCTTAACCAATTACGTTAAAATAATATATTTTTTTATATTTATTGTGTTAATTTGCTTTAACCATAGGTAATCTAACATACATTTTAGTGTTGAAAATTGCCAAAATAACTTCCCATGAGAAAACTGAGCTAGCAAAACAGGGAAATAATAAACGTTTTATTGCACACTCACTTAGGGTGTTACAAAGTCGCGTTTTAAAGGATCGTTTTTGTTTACCTTTTACCTGTACCGTCTTTATTTAGCACAATATTTTGCAAGCGGCACATTTACAGCATCTTCATTTAAACTAACCCGGTTTACCACTGATCTCTGTTTGCCACTTCCATGGAAGAAACGACACTATTTCACTAATACCATGAATTATTGCTCTTCGAGGTTCTGAGACGTATAATAGTCTATAATAAAAAATGAATCGTGTAAATTTTTAAATAAAAAAAGTATTAAATCATGTATTTTCTATTTATCTTTATGTAATTTTATTCGTTTCGGCAACAATTACAGTTATCGTCATCAGTAAATGTTAATAACTTTAATAATGATTTCAGGTGTAAAAGTATATTATATAATAAACACGTTTGTTTGAAGTTTTTGCTAAAGAATAATAAGATGTACTCCTTCTAAAAATCCTTGAAATATTTAACTTGCAGTATTAATAAGTACAAATACCAGTGGAGATTATAAATTTCAAAACTCACTTGTTGTTTTTCCTTCTATTAACCTACGAGCAAAACTGTTTACACTATCCCTATTCTTTGATGTATTGATCGGTCCACCTTAAAACAATCACCTTAAACACATTATGGAAACTTCCATACACGTTATAGGGTAATTATCAATATTTATTGTTCAATCTTATCGCACAAAGCAGTTTCGATCGGCTAAACTTGCAAGCACTGCACGTACTTAAGGTCATAAATTTAAGACAAGTTAAGTACCCGTATATTACCTATATATGTAAACAGCTTTAAAGTCATTTATAAAAGATGACAGTGTAAATAATTGTAATAAGTGCAAATTAAATAAAAGTGGAATAGAAACAAGGAATAAAATAAAAATGAAACGAAAGTTGGGGTGAGAATAGAGAGCTATAAACGCCCCTAGGTTATTATGGTTGCATCCCACAAGTGTCATAACACCCCAGCTAGTAAAGTGGAAAAATCTCATGCCTACCACCTATATAGTAGCCACATCCTGAAACCAGGATAACACGAAATAACATTCTAGCAAGATAACGATGTATTTTATACAAATATCATGTCTTTGCTTACTCAGGTTTTTCTTTCTTTTATCGTATACGTGGTTTTCTTTCAACGAAATTTTATTAAATCAGTCAGATCATAAATTCCTAAATATTAATATAATTCACTTGTAATAAAATAAATATTTTATGTGATTTAAATGATTTTTTTATTACGTTTAAATTTATGGAGAAAGCAGATTTCGGGTGAGGTAAATTTGACGATATATTTTTAATGTTGGTACGTTTTTATAGGTTTGGTCATGATTTTGAAAATGTGTGGGACCGATTCATAAATTTAATGATCCATAAATACCTGGGAAACGTTTTTATAATCGGAAGCCTTAAGAGTTCCATTCAGTTAATGTTCGTAAATTACGAGGGTGTTTTTATATGGTCAATATGACTGTATTTATTTAAATGTAAAATTTAATGAAAAAGGAGATATTTGACAAACAGACATCTGAAAAGTGCTCAAGTCTATTATTTTATGTTGTGAATCTAACCAACAATTAACAGTTAAAACGTAAAAATAAATGTGGTGATAAAGAAAAAAATAATCCTAATTTATTATGAACGAATGAGTTCGATAGCGCAGTTGTTTAGTGTAGTACTCTAACAAAGTACAGGTCGTATGTTCATATCCTACTCGAGGTAAACTTTTCATGTATGCATTTAATAAAATTGGTCATAATTTTTAATAAATAATCTTATTTTCCAAATACATACACATCATCTTACGATTTGCTGGCATAAAATAAATATTATTAAATGTAAAAAGTTATTACAAAAAATTAAAAAGTAAATAAATTTATGTCAACATATAATAGCTATTAAGGTAATTAGATATTAGTAGAAGAGAGGCACCTTGGCCGCCATCTTGGATTTTGACGTCACAAGACCGCCCACGTGGGGGGGCCGGTTTTTCCACCCTTATTTTTACCCGCTTACGTGTAGGACGTGTTTTTCCACCCCTATTTTTGCACATCCACGTGTGAGACCGCATTTTCCACCCTTATTTTTTATTAGCTTACGTATAGGACGTATTTTTTCACCCCTATTTTTGCACATCCACGTGTGAGACCGCATTTTCAACCCTTATTTTTATATACCCTCGTGTGAGACCGTATCTTTTCTTTTCGAAGGCCCTTTTTAACCCTAATTATTTTTTACTCGCTCACGTATAGGACGTGTATTTTCACCCCTATTTTTACACATCCACGTGTGAGACCGTGTTTTTAACCCTAATTATTTTTACTCGCTTACATGAAGGACCGTATTACCCTTATTTTTATGATTTCTTTTGGGGTTAAACCTTATGGCTGTATTAAGGACCTTTTGACAGCTAGGACTTTTGCTAACGCGAGGACAGGGGTGGGGGCTGGTCTTGGCTTAGAACTGTATTTAGGGTTGGAGCTTAGGGTAGGGCTGGTCTAGGGTTAATCTTAGGGTTATTTGGTGGTATTAAGGACCTTCTGGCTATATTAAGAACAGTGCCCCTGGAGGTTAGGCAAATGCACACGCATACAATAATTGCATAATTAATAAGATATTAAGATAAGCCGGCGTCTTAGGAGAAAATACCTCGACCATAAAAGAGGCGTTTAGATTTATAAAACATATCCCAGGGGCTATGTTAGAGTGTGGTTAGGTCAATACTTCAGACATCCCCGAAGATGTCCGATTCTACCCGAACATTGACGAGCACGCTTGCGCACAAGACCAAAGGCTAGCTGCGTTCTGGCGTCTTAGGAGAAAATACCTCGACCATAAAAGAGGCCTTTAGATTTATAAACATGCCCCCAGGGGCTATGTTAGAGTGTGGTTAGGTCAATACTTCAGACATCCCCGAAGATGTCCGATTCTACCCGAACGTTGACGAGCACGCTTGCGCACAAGACCAAAGGCTAGCTGCGTTCTGGCTTCTTAGGAGAAAATACCACGACCATAAAAGAGGCGTTTAGATTTATAAACATGCCCCCAGGGGCTATGTTAGAGTGTGGTTAGGTCAATACTTCAGACATCTCAAAGATGTCCGATTCTACCCTAACATTGACGAGTACGCTTGTGCACAAGACCCAAGGCTAGCTGCGTTCTCGTTTCTCGTGTGTTTCGCTCTTTAAAGTGTAACTGTCATCGAGTGAGCATTACTATAATGTATTCTCCTGTTTATGAGCCAACATCAGCGGACATTAGAGATTTTACTGACTTGTTAATAAACTATTACAACATAACCGTTCAAGATAATGATGAAAACGATGACGTGGTTGAGCTGGGTGTATCTCACATCCAAGATGATGATTCACAGAAGAGAAAGAAGAGCGATGAGGTAGGGGGGAAGGGCAAATCTCAAAATCATGATGAAGATGATGAGGACGACTCACGGTTCAAGAAGAAGAAGAAAATCGATAAAGCATGTTATTAAATAATAATGATGTATTGTTGTTTATAATAATAATAATAATAATATATTTTCAAAACGTTAAGCTTTCCTTCGGTTTTGTTAATAAACCTGTTTTTTTTTCCTAGCGGTGCTCCACCGTCTTGATTCATGTTTGCAAGTTTACAAGTTTTTCGCTTTAGCGTGTTTTCGCTCTCTCTCGTGTGTGTGTGTGTGTGTGTGTGTGTGTGTGTGTGTGTGTGTGTGCGCATACGTGCGTGCGTGCGAGCGTACGTACGGGCGTGCGAACGCGCGTACGTGCGAGCGTGCGTACGTTCGTGCGTACGTGCGAGCGTGCGTGCGTACGTACGAGCGTTCGCACGTGCGTGCGTACGTGCGAGCGTACGTGCGAGCTTGCGTGCGTGCGTGCGTGCGTGTTTTTTCGTTTGATCCTCGTGCTAAAGCAGTGCTAGTCGATTGTATGTAGTTGTAGGCCCTATTGTGTTGACTAAGAACTATAATTGGAAGCGTTGCTTGCTATACCTGGCCGTGGAGTTATGTTTAATCAGCTTTTTTGACAGATGTATTATTTATGATAAGATCAGGCTTGCATGTAAAGTAATATAGAGGTGAAACTAACTAGCTAATGTGTTTTGCTGCTACACGTATCACAGTATTGAAGATTCTGTTTATGTATTAGAAAACGTATTACAGCTTCGAAACAGAGTGCAGATAAAAATTGAAGAAAGTGAATACGGTTCAACTTCGGCGAGCAGACTTAAAGGTTTTAAGTGTACAGCATTCCCAGAGCAGCGTTGAAACCATTTAATTTAGAGCTAACCTCGTGTCCATGTAATAATGTCTGATAAACTATTAGGGTTATTAGCTTTGCTTTATAGGTTACAATATAATCGTTCAAGGTGTAGGTGATGAGGAGATTGTATCTCAAAATCTCGTTTGATCTCGTGAGATGTGTATAGCTTTTCTTAAAAAATACCTGCGAGGCTGTCTCATTCAAAAAATCTCATGCAAAAAAACATCAATAATCGTTAGCAATGTAGCTGTATCCGATATTATGCTTACTTAATGTATCACTAGTATAGCTTTTTTGATATCGAGAGAAGAAGCAAGATTTCGAACGGTTGTAGTATTTCCAGAGCTCTATCGAAATCAATTAAATTTAAGAATAATCCCATCTCTATGTAATAATAGATGTAGTATAAAGTTACATATTTTTAAGTATTTAATATGTAATCACTGTATAATGAGTTTTTATTATTATGATGCAACATTAGTGGTATTAGACGTTTTTAAAATATTTGTGTTTTTGAATGTAAATTTTTTTGTAAGTACAACATAATTATTAAATACGAATTCAGGTTTTTCTGTATTACTTTCTAAATAGTTAATGTCCGGTATGTAATCTAGTGTTTTATATTCAGCCATTCACAAAAGCGTGTTTTAGTGAGGTACGTTGTATAAAAAATTCTGTTTAGCATATGACAGCGCTGAAGGAAAAACTTCTAAAGGTGAGCGTATTATTTTTAATCTATGTTTTTTTACCTGATATTGCTAACAAAAATGCCGATAAAGATTTTTAAAATGTATTATCATGCTTATAGGATAACGTCATAAGATCCGCTCTACAAAAATAGTAAGTACGCATTCGTGGACTTAAACTTATAGTTATTCTTAATTCAGCTATATAATAATAAACCATTAAAACCTTTTGCCTTTTATTTCCGTTATATCAACCTGATATTCTTAAAAACGTGTTAATTTTAATTTAACTCTATGTTATATATAAGTAATTATTACTTTTTAATGGGTTTTTACAGCTGTTAATGAACACGTTACAATGAAATAGTTTTGTGTGTATGTAATTAAACATGCAAATAAATCAGATATGATGTTCCTAATGTATAGGTGGTGGCTGTTTAGAGGATCTACCTATACATAAAGCATCATTCCATTAGGGTAGAAATTATTTATTATTACACGTCATATTTAATTAAACTTGAATGTATTCAGCTTCAGCTGTAATCTGATTTCCGCAAAACTGTACGACATAATTTCGGTTGATTGGTTGAGATTGATCTGGTGATCGAGCGTGCTTTGTTTGAGATTGATTAATTAATTGAATTGTTTGTGTGTGTGTGTGTGTGTGTGTGTGTGTGTGTGTGTGTGTGTGAGAAAGAGAGAGGGGGGAGGAAGAAACAAGATAGAGTAAGAGAGAGGTGTGCATTATCAGCTTCTGTTATATAAAATGTTCATTAGTCTTTACGCCGCTAGATGGCACTAAAATCAATTTTACTCAAAGGGCCAGGGGCGAAGGCCTGAGAACAAGTTGCGAAGCCCTACACGTGTCGCACAAGAACCTCCTTATTAGAAATACAACGTTTTAGGTAAAAGACCATGCAGTAGCATGTGGCCATTTTAAAGCAATAGGGTCGATAATTTTAATAATAATATCTTATTAATTATGCAATTATTGTATGCGTGTGCATTTGCCTAACCTCCAGGGGCACTGTTCTTAATATAGCCAGAAGGTCCTTAATACCACCAAATAACCCTAAGATTAACCCTAGACCAGCCCCACCCTAAGCTCCAACCCTAAATACAGTTCTAAGCCAAGACCAGCCCCCACCCCTGTCCTCGCGTTAGCAAAAGTCCTAGCTGTCAAAAGGTCCTTAATACAGCCATAAGGTTTAACCCCAAAAGAAATCATAAAAATAAGGGTAATACGGTCCTTCATGTAAGCGAGTAAAAATAATTAGGGTTGAAAACACGGTCTCACACGTGGATGTGTAAAAATAGGGGTGAAAATACACGTCCTATACGTGAGCGAGTAAAAATAATTAGGGTTAAAAAGGGCCTTCGAAAAGAAAAGATACGGTCTCACACGAGGGTATATAAAAATAAGGGTTGAAAATGCGGTCTCACACGTGGATGTGCAAAAATAGGGGTGAAAAAATACGTCCTATACGTAAGCTAATAAAAAATAAGGGTGGAAAATGCGGTCTCACACGTGGATGTGCAAAAATAGGGGTGAAAACATTCGTCCTATACGTAAGCTAATAAAAAATAAGGGTGGAAAATGCGGTCTCACACGTGGATGTGCAAAAATAGGGGTGGAAAAACACGTCCTTCATGTAAGCGAGTAAAAATAATTAGGGTTAAAAACACGGTCTCACACGTGGATGTGTAAAAATAGGGGTGAAAATACACGTCCTATACGTGAGCGAGTAAAAAATAATTAGGGTTAAAAAGGGCCTTTGAAAAGAAAAGATACGGTCTCACACGAGGGTATATAAAAATAAGGGTTGAAAATGCGGTCTCACACGTGGATGTGCAAAAATAGGGGTGAAAAATACGTCCTATACGTAAGCTAATAAAAAATACGGGTGGAAAATGCGGTCTCACACGTGGATGTGCAAAAATAGGGGTGGAAAAAGACGTCCTACACGTAAGCGGGTAAAAATAAGGGTGGAAAAACCGGCCCCCCACGTGGGCGGTCTTGTGACGTCAAAATCCAAGATGGCGGCCAAGGTGCCTCTCTTCTACTGATATTATTAGATCTTCACACAATAATGCTAAAATATAATAATAATTACGTTACATACGTATTACATCATTCTCTTATGGAATGAGTAGAAGCCGTATTTTGCTTCTTATATTTACATGACATATCTGGGACACCAGAACTGTGACACGATCTGTAGCACACAAAATACACCCACGAATCACACGAAATTAAAACACCGAACGCGTTTCGATAGCTAAGCTATCATCAGCAGCGGTCGTGGGTGTATTTTATTTGTTAGTATTTGCAAAGTTTACACACACACACACACACACACGCGCGTGCACACGCGTGCACACAACACACACACACACACACACACACACACACACACACACACACACACACACACACACACACACACACAAAATATATATATATATATATATATATATATATATATATATATATATATATATATATATATATATATATATATATATATATTCTATCAGGTAACTCCGGGAGTAGATTCTACGAGCTAAAATAATAGCAGTTTGCAAGGAAATTTTTTTTCGGAATAACTTCTGCAGTTCAAGGTCGGTTAGTCTCTCATTTGACATACTTGGATATTCGAGCAGTAATAAAAAAGTTCCATTATGCGCCGTTAGAGGGCACTTTACCTAAAACTCAAATTTTCTTTGTTGATGACTTTTTTCTCTTGCCAAACATCGCAAAAGTATGAACATTGGTATAAAAAGAAACAATATTAGAAAATATTATGTGCTCTTTATTCAAGCCGATAAATGCAACCGTTTAGTCAGAAATCGCTATTAAAGTTTTATTAAAATATCAAATGTTGATAATTCCATTCGTTTATTAACCGAGTTGGCACGCTTCAAATAACTGTTATTAATACTCTTGGTACGAATTGTCACGAACATTGTTTAATCTTCGTATAAGTTTGATTTCTTACCATAACAATTTGAAAAATGGCTCAATACTCAAGTACTGAATACCGTGACATGCATTTTTGTTATGCACAAGCAAATGGTAATGCAGAACAAGCGCGCCGTAATTACATAGATGCATCT
Source organism: Vesta saturnalis (assembly GCA_036346205.1). Lineage (NCBI taxonomy): Eukaryota > Metazoa > Arthropoda > Insecta > Coleoptera > Lampyridae > Vesta > Vesta saturnalis. Next base: position 1,230,346 of record JARFJB010002353.1, on the reverse strand, counting down.
CCTGATAGAAGAATACCACATGCACAAACATTTGTTCACATTCACAGACGTCTGGGGGAGCAAGGTTCTTTTAGAAATGATATTTATGACTCAGAAAGACCACGAACTACGAGAACTGTAGAAAAAGGAGAAAGAGTGCTGGAGACAGTAGAGGCAAATTCGGCGATAAGTACAAGAAGAATTACCGCCCATTGTTTAGTTTGGAATATTCTTCACGAGCAACTTCTTTACCCATTCCATGTGCAAAAGGTACAAGTACTTTATTATGAAGATCCCTGTGTCGTTTGCAGCTGTGTAATAGTATTATGAAAAATATGACGAAGATAATGCATTTATTAATAACATTTTGTTTACTGACGAAGCCGGCTTTACAAGGGATGGTATTATAAACTATCATAATACTCATCGATGGTCTGATGAGAATCCACATGCATACCAGGAAACAAAATATCAACGAAGATATTCTCTTAAGGTATGGGCTGGAATCGTAGAAGATCAATTACTGGGTCCTTACTTTTTAATGGAGTGTTAAATTGAGATAGTTATTCGAATTTCTTCCAAACGATCTTCCAGATTTAATTGAAGATGTTCCTCTAAGAACAAGAGCAAATATGTGACTTCTACAAGATGACGCCTCCACATTTTAGTTTGGCTGTTCGTAGATATTCAGGTGAGGTATTTCATAATCGTTGGATCGGAAGAGGTGGACCAATAGCTTGAGCACCGCCATCGCCAGATCTTAATCCAATGGATTTTTTCTTTGGGGCATTTAAAGTCCATAGTTTATAAAACGCCTATTCACGACGTCAATGATCTGCGACAAAGGATTATTGGTGGGTATCAAACAATTAAAAACAATATTGGTGTTTTTCATCTTGTCAGACGATCATTTCTAAAACGTGCTAAAAATGTATAGAGGTGAATGGAGGTCATTGCGAACATTTGTTATGATAAACTTGTAAATTGTTACTGACTCTTTGTAACTTTAATTCAATATACAATAGTTTTAGAAATGTTAGTAACTTATAATCCTTATGTTATGTGTGTAGTATTTTCTCTTGTATTGGTGTTTATGTATTAGTATTTAGTTTTATTTTCAGTTTGTCTTGTAATTGGTACTTGTTTCTGTTGGACAAATAAAATGTATTATTATTATTATCATAAAATAAGATAATCTGTCATACTTTGTTCGTGTAATTCCACTATCTAACGCTATCTCTTTGTAAAACCAGAATCGTTAATAAATAAAATAAAAATTGGTCTTTGGCAAGCTGTAACTTGCAAACAAATGACAATCCGAAAAAATTTCCTTACAAACTGCTATTATTTTAGCTCGTAGTGTAAAGAACCAGCGTCCTTTACGTATGCTTTTAGAATAAATTATTTGCGGACCATCCTATATCTAAAATTTCAAAAGTTTACGCGATATTGCACAACGAATAATTTATTAATCACTGCTGACGTGTATTTCTAAAAACCCGTAAGTTTTTGCACGTCAGAACGATTACAACCAATCGCAGAACGACATCCCCCGCACGGTAGCCGCGAAGCCGCCCACAGATGCACCTTTATAAACCCGCGACGCGCGTGAAAAGGAGATGGACCGATGAATCGAAGTAGATTCAAGTCCAGCCGATATCCAGCAGTCGCCACCGTACCGATTGCTTCGTGTAAGCACCGACCTGTTGATTGCGACCGATGAATCGAAGTAGATTCAAGTCAAGCCGATATCCAGCCGCCGACACCGTACCGATTTGCTTCGTGTAAGCCCCGACCTGCTAATAACCGTAAGAGAATGAATCAATGAATCGAAATAGATTCAAGTCAAGCCGATATCCAGCCGCCACCGTACCGATGAATCGAAGTAGATTGAAGTCAAGCCGATATCCAGCCGCCGCCACCGTACCGTTTGCTTCGTGTAAGCACTGACCTGTTATTCACCGTCGAAGAGTCCATCGCGATCGTGTGATAACGCGCACCACCTCGCACCGGGCAACCTAAAGTTTAATCCTGTACTGCAATTGATAGACACGTAAGTTGTAAAGTTATAAAATCTGACAATTTACAATCAAACACTACAGAACGTAAATAACGCCGGGCTGAGTCTCCAGGAGTTATACCAAGTACACTAACACCTAGAGTGCCACGCAGAGATCCCGACGTCAGTCGCAAACACAAAGTACACTAACACCTAGAGTGCTACGCAGGGTAACCCCGACGTAACTCGCAAACAATTGAGGGTGAAGGTTGTTACAGGGCTGTAAAGACCTGCGACCTTTCTCTTAGTCTATCCAGTTAAGACAGGCCGTCGCCTACGTCTTCTGAGTATTACTGAGATCCGCTCGAAACTCATACATATAATACATACAGACAAACATAATAACCGTACACAGTGTCTTTAATCGCAGGAGAGTACACGAAACCTGTTGTAAGGGTGGGAGGTGTTGTGTTGGGTTGGGGTGGGTGTGGGGCGCCCATGGGGTGTGTAGTGTTGTTTATGTGAGAGATAAATCTTCAATTATGTCAAAATTGGCGATTGCATTCAAATGTTACATAACCGTTAATGACTTAAATATCAAGTCGCCAGTGATCTGACATTAAATGGATATTTAAGAACATTAGTATTAGATTTGAAAGCTACTTTGTACTTCTTATTTTGTTGTAATATTTGAGCTATTTTTTCTGATAGTTTTTTTGTAAATGTAATTTTGAACTAAAGTGCCGATTATACTTGAAATCTAATCATTCCTTGTTATCCGTTTCATAATTGATATTTCTTTGTTGAAATTTAATTGGTTTTCTTTTTGTACCAAAGATCTATACGCAGTTAACTTATGTGCTTTGTGGTGGCATGAATCGTTTGGAATGGTACCCAGTATTTGTATGTTTTCTGAATATGGAGAACCCAAATTTGTTCAGGTATTAATTTTATGTTAAAATTAGAAAACTTGTAACGCCTCACTTGGTTGGTGCTACTTTTATATTGCTGCTGGTTTTGGAATTTTACACATTATAATTCTTTTGTCCGTAATTTATTAATCTCCGGTCGGGTTCAATTTCACTAGCTTGGCATAATGTGTGTTGCCGATCTGTGAATAAACCTTAGTTGTCTTTTCACACATTTATTCGGTCAGAACGTATGAAAACTATAATCAATTCTACACAGAAAGTAAAAATAATTAAATAAGGTATGCTCTAATAGACTTAATAAATAAATAAAATTAAACTAAAAATTATTCTTTAATGAATATGTTAATTATCGTGAAAACATGATAGAATTGTAATGAAGTGTGTGTAATGTGGGTTCAGGATTATAACGGATTAATTATTGGTGAATATTGAATTGATTCTTGTAATAATATGTACAAGTTACTGTTTGATAAGAAACAGCTGATTCGTTAACAGGAAGGTTCTGTTGAATACAGCTGATATAGGCAGTTTGTAACAACCCATTTTGAGTTGTAGTAAAATATACCGTAATTTAGGTCTTTCGTTCATTCAGGTGTAAATAAAAGAAAAAATTAATTATTTTTGCATTATAGCTATGAGGTAGGCAACAATTTGCAATTTCGTGTAACTTAAGTGCATATCTTCTTAAGTGTAACTGCTTCTTAAAGGTTTATACTCCCACTATAAATTTTTTTTCTGCTCAATCTCTTCGCGCACGGCTACATCATCTAATTTCAAAGCATCCATTTTTTTACTTCCTGATGAATGTTGTGTTGGTAGGAAGCATTTTTGGGTTTCCACGTAAATTTTGTGAAAGTGCCATTGATTTGATGGTAAGATATTTTAACCCATTATACTAAAAATTAAAACATTTTCTCTTTTCAGGCACTTTTATTTTCTTTTATTTTTACTTTGATTTACACTTTTATTACAATTACTTTTCTACTTTAATTACATTTTAAGTACGCATTTAATTTTACTGTTGCGTACGCTTTTATTTGAAAATGTAGAAGTAACCTAGCAGAATTTGTGGTAATTAAGCAAATCAAAAGATTGAATCGGCCTACTTTAAACTACCGGCATTTGTGGTGAATGGTTTGTATCTCTAGTTAGCTTAACGATTTGTTTACGAGAACATTTTACACCCATTTATTTTACACTGATTATATTTATGATATTATTTAAAATTTATACCATTACCATAACCACTAATTTATAAGTTGGTGTATGAATTTTGGTTATTTAAAGGTAAATTGCACAAAGGGAGAAATGATATCGAATGCAGGTAAATATACGTTTGTTGACTGGGGATTCTGGTTTTGATTTGTTGTAATAGTAATACCTTATTCGGAGTCGAAACTGCCGGCTAAGGTTGGAAGGTTGATATCGCCAAAGCAGACGTTCTCTTAGTAGATGAGCTAAGTATTCAGGACGTAACCACCGTCTAATCGACCACGTCCTTACAGAACCCTTATATACATTTCTTGGGGTATATTACTAATCAGATTAATCAGATATAAGTGTAAGGGTAATAAGTAAATAAGTGTGCTTTGAATGGAAGAAAGGAAAAGGCCACGTATTTCATTCCCATCCCACAAGGCGGGCTGTTTGTGCTTTTCAAGCCCTTCAGCTACAATTATGGATTCCCAGCATAAATACATACATAACGTATACATGCATGGTGGAATTAACGATGGGTGTGGTCAGGATAGGATCGGAAGGACGGAGCTATAGTTCTGAAGGGTGAAATCATAACTCCGTTCCTTCTGATTCTATAATGTCCTGTTTTGGATCGTAGGGGTCTGGTATTTATAAGGAAAGTTGCTGTGGAGTGGGAAGTAGTGTACAACTGATAGCATTTATGAATAATGATAAAACCGTTGTGGAAGGAAATAGGAAATACGAGTTTTGATAGAAATTATTTGAAGGGCTTGGGGAAAAGGGTAATAAGCCATACTTTTATAAAAACTCACATAATGACGCAACGCGCTCTATAATAAAGGTAACAATCCCTAAACAAATGTTGAATCTACTGAGTAATAGATGTCGCCAGTATGAATCATCAGATAGTAGTACAGAAAATTATTATGTAAGTAAACATTTATGTGGCTTATCCTTCTTACCAAAATTCATGTGGCATATATTTTGTTTAAATTATTATACTGGTTTTAATAACTAAACACTTTTCTCGTGCATGTTTTCGTTATTAAAATTACACAATAATCAAATTATATGGTTGATAGTTTTATTTTCATAAAATAGTTCAATATAATGTCACTAACCACAGTTTAGGAGCCAATTTCTCTATAATGTAGCTTATTCCCTTTTGTATTACAGGATCCTACAGACAATAAAAAATACAGACCGGGGATACGTCAAAACCCCTGAAAGAAGCCACCATCTAGATGGAGAGTTAAGAACCTAGACATCAGGAAGAAAGGAAAAGCTAAAAAGGGCGCAATTTGGGGCATGGTTATGAAACACCAAAAGGCATTCAGAAGCCACCAAGAATGTTAGATCCCCACTGTAATTACAAAATAAATGCTGGGAGTTGCTGATAGGAAAGAAAATGAAATTTTCAATTCGTTTTGGAATTTAGAAAATTACGACAAGCAAAATGCTTATTTGTTTGGCACAATCCAAGGTGCTCCTAAAAACGTACCTATCTCAAAAAGTTAAGCGTTAGCATTCTTCTAGATCCGTTACTTTTAAATATTTTATAAAAATCGACGGAAGAGACAAATCCGTATGTAAACAGCAATTTTTGTCCGTCCACGGGTTACAAAACTCAGTCAAGCGTATAAACAATATTTGCAAACAAATAAAAGAAGGAAGATCGACGCATAAAAGTGATGGTCCGGGTAAGCATCTGAATCGAAAGAATCGTGTTTCAGAGGAGACTGTAAAATCGGTTCATGATAATATAAAATGCATCCCGAAATATACAAGTCACTATAGTAGACAGAGTAACCCAAACAAAGCTTATATTGATCATCATTTGTCTATATCTACTCCTTATAAAAATACTACATTCCATGGTGCAAAGAAAGGAACATTAACCCCGCTAAAGAGGACCGCTACAGAAGAATATTCTGTATGGATTATAATATAGGATTTAAACTTCCGCGTAATGACACCTGTTCCGCTTTCGACGAATATCATGTTTTAATGGAGAAGTATAAAGATAATGAACCTCAAAGAAGAGAAATTGCTCTACAACTTCAACTTCACCAAAGACGAGCAGAAGCTATGCAATGTAACTTGAAGTTGGAAACTGAAAAAGCAAAAACTTGAAGTAGAAGTTATATCTTTGACCTACAACAAGCCCTGCCAGTTCCTCAACTTACAGTAGGAAAAGCTTTTACCTCAGAAAAGCCTGGATGTACAACCTTGGGGTTCATAACTGCGGAACAGGTGAGGGTTTCATGTACATGTGGACAGAGAACATTGCCAAACGGGGTAGCGATGAAATTGCCAGCATCCTACATAAATATTTCAGAGACAGTCCCCTAAATCTGACAAACTGGTTGTATTTACAGATAATTGCGGAGGGCAGAACAAAATTGGACGATAATGTCCCTTTGGTTACAGTTCGTCAGAGAAAAGAAATTTAAAACCATAGAGCATCGCTTCCTACTGGCGGGGCACACTCATCTACCTTCAGATCGCGACTTTGCCCACATAGAAAAGTACAAAAAGTTTTACAGCAAATGTATTCACCTGACGAATGGGTGGTAGCAGTAAAAGAATCACTGGTAAAAATCCATTCCATGTCAGTGTTTTATCACAAAAGGATTTCTTTTCTTTGAAAAATTACCAATTATATGTCAAAAAAGGATTACTGAAACGAACGATCCCATCACATTTTCAAAGATAAGGTGCTTTAAATTTGATGCGGAATATCCTAATAAAATGTTTATTAAACACCTCTTGAACGAAGATTTCAAAGGGGTTAATATAGGAAAAAGAGGCGTGAAACTCACATCAACTACCACAGTTAGTGAATTATTATTAGAAACAAAATATAAGGAACCGATCAAATTGGATATTAAAAAACTGAAAAACTTAAAGGCACTTCTTCCTTATATTCCACCAATTCACCATAAATTTTACATGGACCTGGGTTTGGAAAATGTAGTAGCGGAGGAGCAATGCAATGAGGAAGTACAAGTCGAAAATATCGATGGACCCGGAATTATTGACACTATAGACGAGTTTAATGTGTGACTTTTTTTGTTTTATTATTATTTTCATTTAAATATAGAACAATGATCCTAATTTTGTATTATTATTCCTTGATTTTTTTCTCAATTTCTCTATTGTAAGAATTCAATATGATATCCTAAGTCTCTCTAGATTTTAATTCTCCTCCATTACCATAGATTTATTAGTAATTCTATTATCATTAATACCATTATAATTTGAAAATTAAATTAAATTTTTATTCAGCAAAAGGCCATAAGCCACAAATTTTGCGTTTTAATCTCATTCGTAACTAATTTTTCTTTGTTTCCTATAAAAAAAGAAATTATAAACATTTGCTTTCAATACAATAAGAATAAAAACATGTTCACTCTTTTAGTGCGTATTTATGATTTCTGGATTTGAATGAACATTTTAACCATGAGTTTCTCAAAATAATGTAAATGTGGCTTGTTACCATTTTCCCCAAGCCCTTCATTTATTAGGATAGGAAAATTTATAGTAAGGATTTGCAGGATCATTACAAATAAATGGATACATTTTGTTCTTTCTCTAATGTATATTTTGTGTTAATTAAGAACTGATTAATAATATCTGATTAACCATCAATACATTATAAAATATTGTCAACATAACGCAACTTAAATAGAATCTTAATAATTTCGTCTTCTAAGTTATCTATAAAGTTATAAGTTAGAATGAGCGAAATTGGACTGCTCAAAGGTGAACCATTTTCTTGTAAATAAATCTTATAATTGAATGTGTTGAAAACACAGATGTCAAACAATTGAATTAACTCCATTATTACAACTATTCCAACATTATTATTAAATAAAAAATATTTACTAAACGCATACATTCTTGAGGATATATTTTAGAAAACGTACTAGAAACATCAAAACTTACAAGTTTATTATAAAGTGTAAGGCAAAATATGCATATTACCAAAAATAACGAATTTATAGGCCTTTGAAAATTTCCCAATGTTGATTATGAATACTATTTAAATGCCATACTTTAAGAAGTCGCCTGTCGAAAAAAAGTTATCTCAAATAAGCAATACAAAACTTCTCAATGAGTAAAAAGGAAAGTGTATTATTGTCACAAACAGATCACATTTTACATTACATTTTTAACACTGAGGTTGCATGAGAGTGAAGTTTAAGTATATGCGTAATCTTTCCGATTTTCTTTTGAAATGCTTTTCGTTTTTAGCGCGTATGATAATTTAAAGTAACGAAGCTGTATAATTGGTTAATTAAGACACAAGGGAGATGATGTTGAAGATGGCGAGAAATTAATGCTGCCTAAGGCAGTCTTGATAGGGATGCAGTAGCGTCGAGGCCCAACTTTAGCAGTTCGGACCGCACACACTAAATATTTAAGAACATTGGTATTAGATTTGAAAGCTATGTGCTTCCTATTTTGTTTTAATATTTGAGCAATTTTTCAAAATATGAAATTGATGTGTTTATTTTTATCGGTTCTGTGTTTAAATGTAATTTTGCAAAGTGCGATTATTTGAAATGTATTTCCTTGCGTTATCTGTTTCATATTGATATTTCTTTGTTGAAATTTAATTGGTTTGCTTTGTACCAAAGATCTATGCAGTTAACTTATGTGCTTGTGGTGACATGAATCGTTTGAATGGTAACACCAGTATATGTATGTTTGAATATGGAGAACCCATATTTGTTCTGTGTATTAATTTTATTTGAAAATTAGAAAACTTCTAACGCCTCACTTTTGGTCTACTTTTATATTGCTGATGGTGTTGCAACACATTATAATTTTTGTTCGTAATTTATTAGTCTCCAGTCGGGTTCAATTTCACTACCTTGGCTATGTGTTTATCTGTGAATAACCTTAGTTGTCTTTGACATTTATTCGGTCAGAACATATGAAAACTATAATCAATTCTAAAGTAATAAAATAATTAAATAAGATATCCTAATGGACTTAATGAATAAATGAAATGAACTAAAATTATTCTTTAATGAATATTTAATTGCGTGAAAACATGATAGAATTGTAATGTGTTCAGGATTATAACGGGATTAATTATTGGTGAGTATTGAATTGATTCTTGTAATAATATGTACAAGTAACTATAAAACAGCTGATTCGTTAACAGGTGCTTATTTTATTAAATGAATTAAATCGGTTTATTAATTAAAAGTGTAGTTTATTGTGAATGACGGTATGAAAAGTATTTTGTACACAGATTAAGGTTCTGTTGAATACAGCTGAGGCATTTGTAACAACCCATTTTGAGTTGTATTAAAATATACCGTAATTTATGTTCTTCGTTCATTCAGTTGTAAATATAAGAAAACATTTTAATTATTTTTGCATTATAGCTATGAGGTAGGCAACTTAATTTGCATTTTGGTGTTATTAATCATATCTTCTTAAGTGTATCTACTTTTAAAGGTTTATACTCCCACTATAAATTTTTTTTCTGCTCAATCTTCGCACGGCTACATCATCTAATTTCAAAGCATCCATTTTTTTCACTTCCTGATGAATGTTGTGTTGGTAGGAAGCATTTTTGGGTTTCCACCTAAATTTTTGAAAGTGCCATTGATTTAATGGTAAGATATTTTAACGCATTTACTAAAAATTAAAACATTTTCTCTTTTCAGGCACTTTTTTTTGCTTTGATTTACACTTTTATTACAATTACCTTTCTACTTTTTACATTTTAAGTAAGCACTTAATTTTACTGTTGACGCATTTTTTTGAAAATGTGGAAGTAACCTAGCAGAATTTATGGTAATTAAGCAAATCAAAGATTGAATCGGCCTACTTTAAACTACCGACTGAGTCAAAGGTATTATTTGTGGTGAATGGTTTGTATCTCTAGTTAGCTTAACGATTTGTTAATGAGAACATTTTTACACTCATTTATTTTACACTGATTATATTTATGATATTATTTAAAAATTTATACCATTACCATAACCACTAATTTATAAGTTGGTGTATGCATTTTGGTTATTTAAAAGTAAATTGGCAAAGGAGAAATGATATCGAATGCAGGTAAATATACGTTTGTTGACTGGGATTCTGGTTTTGATTTGTTGTAATAGTAATACCTTATTAGTCGAAACTGCTGGCTAAGGTTGGAAGGTTGATATCCAAACAGACGTTCTCTTAGTAGATTTAGCTAAGTATTCAGGACGTAACCACCGTCTAATAAGTCCTTAACAACCCTTATATACCCTTCTTGGGGTGTATTACCTCAAGACGGTTTGATAAAATCAGATATAAGTGTAAGGGTAATAAGTAGATAAGTGTGCTTTGGATGGAAGAAAGGAAAAGGCCATATTTCATTCCCATCCCAAGGCAAGGGGCTGTTTGTACTTTTCAAGCCCTTCAGCTACAATTATGGATTCCCAGCATAAATACATACATAACGTATACATGCATGGTGGAATTAACGATGGGTGGTCAGGATAGAATCAGAACGGAGCTATAGTTCTGAAGGGTGAAATCATAACTCTGTTCCTTCTGATTCTATAATGTCCTGTTTTGGATCGTAGGGGTCTGGTATTTATAGGAAAGTTGCTGTGGAGTAAGTATGTACAACTGATAGCATTTATGAATAATGATAAAACCGTTGTAAGGAAATAGGAAATACGAGTTTTGATAGAAATTATTTATTAGGATAGGAAAATTTATAGTAAGGATTTGCAGGATCATTACAAATAAATGGATACATTTTGTTCTTTCTCTAATGTATATTTTGTGTTAATTAAGAACTGATTACTAATATCTGATTAACCATCAATACATTATAAAATATTGTCAACATAACGCAACTTAAATAGAATCTTAATAATTTCGTCTTCTAAGTTATAAGTTAGAATGAGCGAAATTGGACTGCTCAAAGGTGAACCATTTTCTTGTAAATAAATCTTATAATTGAATGTGTTGAAAACACAGATGTCAAACAATTGAATTAACTCCATTATTACAACTATTCCAACATTATTATTAAATAAAAAATATTTACTAAACGCATACATTCTTGAGGATATATTTTAGAAAACGTACTAGAAACATCAAAACTTACAAGTTTATTATAAAGTGTAAGGCAAAATATGCATATTACCAAAAGTAACGAATTTATAGGCCTTTGAAAATTGCCCAATGTTGATTATGAATACTATTTAAATGCCATACTTTAAGAAGTCGCCTGTCGAAAAAAAAGTTATCTCAAATAAGCAATACAAAGCTTCTAATGAGTAAAAAGGAAAGTGTATTATTGTTACACACAGATCACATTTTAGTCATAACACTGAGGTTGCATGAGAGTGAAGTTTAAGTATATGCGTAATCTTTCCGATTTTCTTTTGAAATACTTTTTCGTTTTTAGCGCGTATGATAATTTAAAGTAACGAAGCTGTACAATTGGTTAATTAAGACACAAGGGAGATGATGTTGAAGATGGCGAGAAATTAATGCTGCTTAAGATAGTCTTGATAGGGATGCAGTAGCGTCGAGGCCCAAATTTAGCAGTTCGGACCGCACACACTAAATATTTGATTCAGGGTGTTTGAACTAGTTGCTCCTTGCCAGGAGAATTAACTGAAGTTTATCGTTGGAAGTCTTTCCGTTACCCATGATTTGGGGATAATTTTGTAAGTCTGTTCCCCTGATTATGTTACCGTTTGTCGTTGTCGTTATCGAGTCCTCGTAATGGGGTTAGGTTTTTATTCGTGGTGTCAACCCTTATTCCTTTGGATGTTTATCGCAATTGTTTGCGTGGTATTGGTGACTTATTTTAAGGTTATTTGAGGGTTTCGTGTGTACAGCCGATCCCATGAGAAATATGGGTTGGTGTAAATAAATAATGCTTACATAGTTCGTATAAATATAAAGTTCGTTTTAATAAATGTGTAGATAGAGGCCAAGAACTCCTTATAGTAATTTTTATATGGAAGTCAAGTTCGACCTGTTAAAAGTTTTATAAGTATAAATTTAAGAATTAAGAAGCTATTGGTGTCCATCGTTGACATACCGAGTGGAGCGATTGCCGTGATGAAGTTGTGAGAAGTAAAGGAAGGTTTTACCATTCCCTGCATTGTGAAGCTAACTACTTTTTTGAATTTACTTGTGTGATTTTAATGGTTTATTTGCATTATTCAGACGGATGAATATGCCTTTCGTATAAGCTTGTTTAAGGAACGTTTAGATATCAATTCAGTATATATATATATATATATATATATATATATAGCGGATTCATTCGTATGTCATCTGGTGTTTACCTGCATTTTGTTTGATTTCGCTAACTAAAATTACATATAACCGATGGGTTCAATGAAATTATTATTATTGTTTCGATATATTTTTGGTGTTATTCTCTTGAAAAATTTAAGGTGGATGAATTTGGGGAAAATTATTGTTGTTATTCCTATTTATCTATTAGCTATATAAAATTCTGTATTTTTTTTGTAATTACCGCATCAACACACCCAGTTTTGATTGAAATCATGCGTAATCCTATATACTAAATAATGGGGCCATTTAGTTCACGCAGATTGCGAGACAACCGCTTGGCGGATTTCGATGATTCTTTTTATGTGAAGGTAATTTTGCGTAAAAAGAAATAACAGAGGCAGAACTTTGTTTTAAGGTTTAAAATTTTTGAAAAAGTCTGGCAACCGACGCTAATATTGTTGTCCATTTGCATAAATAGACGTTTGTATTTAATTTATTACGGTTTTATCATCATCATTAAATAGAATTTTGCGGAAGGATGCTAGTTTTATTTCAATATACGAAGGTGTTAATCACCAGATAGTATTATTTAATATCTTGCTGATATTATTATAATCTTTTCCCTTTCTCACAACGCTATTTTTAATTACGTTTAATCAAAATTTAAAAGATCAAAGACTGTACAGGTTATAGTCTAGTTTAATCATTTTACGAGAATTTTTGAGTTTAGATAATTTTATAAGGCCACTTTTCAATTGTTTAATGATCTGATTATGTGATAAATAATGGTAACTTTTTAATTGTTTAATGGTTTAATTATTTGATAAAATCTTTAACGTGGTGTTTAATGAGAATTTCTATACTAGAGTACCTGCTATGTTGATTTTGGATGATACAAGTTCATTTTAAAAGACGCTTAAATGATAACGTAACGTAGATTATGAAGTAAATAGGTCGTTAACCGATCAGTTGTTCATTTTGCACGCGATAGTTTTGTGAATAGTCGCCCATATTTTTGTTTTTATAGGAATAGACTACCGACTGCAATTTATGGATTTACCTGGATTTGCCAAACAGGTTGTCAAATTTGTTTATTTGTTGTGGCGTAGCTGTGTGATTCTCAAATTAGGTATACGGCTCCAATATTGACGTTTAGTAAATTTTAGGATTTATAAAATTTCGATCGCGTTTAGTCTTTTGTGACGTATTTTCGTTCTAAATTGAATAATTAATTACCGTATTGATCAGACATTTTGGTTAGTTGAGCCAATAACTTTGACGTTGAATTTTATCGACATCTTTGATGAGTTTTAGTTTCATTATCGCAATTTTGCGGCTTTTGTATAAGCTTAAGAATTTACTGAAGGTTAGGTAAACTTTACGTAAATATCTTTGGAGTAGAATTTTTGGAAGGAGAGTATATTATTTTGAGTATTATTATATCCAGTTTATGACGTTTTCCAGCTATAAATGTGTCTAACAGGTGGCAACCTTTGACATGTTTAGCTGATTTTGACGTGTTTGGAGTGTGACCAGTCCGCTTTTGCAGAATTAAGTAAGAACCCCGCCTATCCCACTGTGCTATGCCGCGCCCACACATTGCCTTTACGGACTGAATTTCTAATGAGTGTTTGGCTTGTAACAATGTCTCAAGAACATAATAACGAGTTTGTTCTCACAATGTTAGTTTAATTCAATGTCACGATTTAAATTATTTAAATCATTCTCAGCTATCGCAGATTTCTCAGGTTAACCTAATCTGCAAAATCTCATATGTTCTTTACGTCTCGTATCAAAGCTACGTTTTGTAGTTACAATGTACAAATGGATTTGAAACACCTTTAGTTGACCCTAAATGTTCTTTAATTATTCTTGTAGGTGTAAAAGTAAATTTGTTTCAATTCTATTTGCAACATTAGCTATGAAAGAAATCAAAGCAGTACCAACATTGCGAATTGTTTTTCTTTGTGGTTATGTGCAGAAGGTGTAGTGCCGTAATTAATACCATTATGTGAATATCCATTTGGTAATAAAGAATCTGTTAAGTATTAATATTCATCTTTCAAATATTCAGGATCACTAATTAGTTTTGCTCGATCCGCTAAACGTTTAATAATACAATTTTTTGACGTGAATGGTGGTTTTATTATTTATGAAGGTATCTATAAGTGTGTGGCAGCTCTCTGTAAACCTTGAGAGATAATGAATTATTACTTTTATATATTAGTGTGTCAAATAATGGTAAACCTCCATTAGTTTCCTTGGTCTATTTCCATGGTACACTGAATTCTAGGATTAAAATTATTATTAATTTTATTAAATACATGAATAAAAAGTTTACATCGAGCAGGATTTGAACCTATGACCGGTATTTCTAAATTCTAAATTTCTAAATTACTTATATTAATGAAATGTGAGCCTGCAATATCGCTAGCGCAGTTAGTTAGCGCGGTACTCAAGCAAAGTACAGATCGTAGGTTCAAATCCTACTCGAGGTAGACTTTTATTTATGTGTTTAATAAAACTAGTAATAATTTTTAATTGCATATTTATTTTTGAACTTATTCGTTCATAACAAAATTTATAATAATGAATGCTAGGTTGTCTACCATTCATAAAATTAAAAATTCATGCAGTGCTTTTTCTCCACGTCTCGAAACAAGAAATGTGCCACCTACACATCTATACCAAACAAAAGGTATTTTAGTTGCATTTTGTAACGCTTATTCTCTTTCCGTGTAAAGATTAGCTATAGCAGGACTATGGAGACCACCCATTACTACACCATCAAGCTGTTCATAGAATATATTATGTCAGCAAAATAATTCGTAGTAAGGCAGTGCTGAAATGAATGGTGATATTCTTTGGAAAACTATAAGCAGTATATTCGATAGTTTCTTTGATAGGGAGTTTTGTAAAACGTGAAACAACATCAAAACTGACCATTATATCATCCTGTTCATTATTGAAATTATGTATTTTTTCAATAAAATCGGCATAATTTTTAATATAATGGGTTGTTTTATCTGTATGAGGTTGCAGTTGAAATGTAAGATGTTTTCAGGATTATATGTAGGAAAACTAATGGCACTAAGAAAAGGCCTTAAAAGAACATTAGGTTTATGAAATTCTCGTAAACCATGTAGTTTTGGTGAAAGAGTCTCAAAGTTATTGTTTATTTAGGAATAGATGATAATTTATTCAGGTTTTTAGTTTTTAAATTTTATTAAATTAGTACTTTGTTATGATATTTTTCACTGTTAGCCTTCGAACGTTAGAGGGTGTTCCGATTTGTCATCTTCAAGGCAGTTTAACAATATTTAATTTATTAAGTATCGTTATTTTTAGTAAAATTGTATTCCACAATTGGCTTTGTACGTTTGTCCACGACTATAGTGTAATATAGTCGTTATATGTCTCGGCAACACAATACTAATAATATGTTTCATTACAATTTTTATTAAACACTGTTATTATCATTAGAAACGGGATTAATAAAATAAATCACTGTTATTTTACACATGTCAGGTATCTGTCAAATACATTCAGTCAAGATTGCTGGTTTGTAGAAGAATTAACCTCTTTCTCTCATTTGCGAATTTTAACGTATGAATGAAATCGATGTGATCTTGGCGATGCACATTTACTTGTTACCATGAAAACCTCGATGGAACAATCATGCATCATTTTTCTGTAATTTAATTAAATTTAGTTCACTGCAAATCTATATTAAACACTAAATTTACTAAATGAACTAAAGTAAAATGCATGTTCCGTCTACTTCTAAAGAGCAGTTAACATCAACGCCACCTGGTGTTCGGCAAGCAGCTGAAATAGCATCTCAACTTGTTACCAAGTAAGTCTAGAAAATTTATTTGAGCGCATACCAGACGTTTTGTAAATAGAAAGTGGACAAAAGTGGAATTGTTCTGAATCTGCAATCCTTGCTTACCTTGCGAGCTAAATGTATAATACAAATGTTCTACATTGTTGCAACAATATTCAATGTTCAAAAGGACAACAAGCCTAAACGAAAATGTATATATTATTATAATATGCTATAACTATATGCATATTTATAAGATTATATATATATATATATATATATATATATATATATATATATATATATATATATATATATATATATATATATATATATATGGTCCAAATAAAAGCAGACACTTACTCTAAAGGATACAAATACATTATTGAACCTTGCGCCAGATTAAATATCTTCCAACAAAAGTAAGCATTAAATATTTTTACTAATGTGATCTAACCGTATATCTTTTCTAAATCGCATTAATAATGGGAATAATGGGCCGCTCAACTGAACTACATAACATGAAAATTAAACTACTTGTTACAGTCCCTAATACAAAAACAAAAATTATACGCAAATTTATAACTGGCGAGTTTTACGAAATGTGTAAAGAATATGTATTTAATTGAGAAGTGAGAAGTGTCATAGTTTTTCTCCAGATGAGAAACGTAAATTACCAAAACAAAAATTGGCATTAATTCCTTTATAAAAATGGGTAGAGATATTGCTAATTTTTGAAACAACAAAATACAGAAAGTTACTGTGGACATAGTTTCTGGAGAACTTCCGCTACGATTTTAGTTGATGAGGGTGATAATATTACTACCTTAAAGGGCATGGGGACTGGAAGTCCACAATGGTAGCAGATGATTACATTAATGACTGCACACAAAATAAAGAGAATACTGCTAACAAAGTTAGTAATGCAATTACAGATATTAGCAGCAGTAATGTTATTACTGAGGTAAATATCGGTAGTAGTACTCCGGCACTTGACGCCATCTTGGATTTTGACGTCACTTCCGGTCAGGCCCACTGGCCGACCGTATTTTCACACTTATTTTATGGTTCTTTCAGACCTTCTTCAACCCCTGCTGGAATTTTATCCCTAATTAAGGCCTTTTGTTTTTACCCACTCACGTGGAGGACGTATTTTCAACCTTTATTTTTATGGTTTCGTTTCGGAGGCCTTTTCAACCCTAATTTTTACACACCCACGTGTGAGACCGTATCATTCATCCCCCCTATGGTTTCAACCCTTTTCATCCCTAATTATTTTTTACTAGCCCCGTATAGGACGCGTTTTTTTACCCTGTTTTATGGCCACTCATGTGTGAACTGGAGTTTTCTACCCCTATGGTTTCTTTTCGGGTGTTAACACTTAATAGAATTTCAATGTTGTATTAAGAGCATTTTTGTCAGTATTTTTGTGCTTGTTCACGTAAGGGGCAGATGTAGGGGTTGGGCTTAGACCTGGGGTTGGTCTTGGACTTAGACTAGGTCTTAGGGCTGGGGGCTGGACCTGGGATTGGTCTTAGGGTTGAGTTAGGTCTAGGGGTTGGGGTTGGTCTACGGCTGGGGACTGGACCTGGAATTGGTCTTAGGATGATTTTTGATGGTCAGCTTTAACCCTAATTATGGTCCTTTGGCTGTATTAAGAGCAGTACCCCTGGAGGTTAGGCAATTGCACGTATTCTGATTGAAAAATATTTTTAGTTAGTCTACTTAAAACGAGGTTGCTGGTAGAATATCTGTTAGTATAGTTTAGCGATTCAAGATCAAGTTTAAGCATCCCTTTTCGGCGATAGTTGCGGGTCCGTCGGGTTGTGGGAAATCGTATTTTATGGTTAATTTTCTAAAAAATATCGAAACTGCCTGCGATACAGCTTTTGAAAAAATTATCTGGTTTTACAGTGAGTGGCAGCCTTTATTCAAAGATCTCTCGGTGGAATTTCAAAATGGTTTACCTGATATGGAACAGTTTGACGGGGAAAAACCTGTCTTAATAATAATTGATGATTTAATGCGCGAAACGAACGGCTCTGTGGTTGATATTTTTACAAAGTGTTGTCATCGAAATCTAAGCACGATTTTTAGAAGCATCGTACCAAGATGCTACTTCAAACCCACACGGATATTTATTGTTCGATTTAAAATAGAATACACCGGATGTGCTACGTTATAGAACAAACATATTCGGGCCTCAAGGTATCTACCAGGTATATATAGCGAAAAAAGGGTTTAAGTCTCACAGTCATAAATATTACATCATATACGATGGCTGGCGTTTTAAGCGAGAACGCTGATATCCTGCGTGCATTATGCAGATTAAGTAAAAGTCAACGTGACGCTTTATTGAAATGTTTGGATAGTAAGCAGGTAGAGTGTATTTCCGAGTGTGCACATAACATTTTAAAAGGTCGTGTACCTCTGTCAGCTGATCAGAAGCAACGACTCTCTCAACAAAAGCACACTTTAAGACGCTTAGCACAGAGAGGCGAATCTATAAAAAAGAAGAAACGGTTTCTTGTACAGAAAGGTGGTGCATTTCTACCACTCCTGTTAGGACCATTACTCGGTGGAATTAAGGGTAATCTGTTTCAATAACCACAATCTGAAGAAGATGATTATTCTACCGATGGACTTTATACAGCGCTTACAGGCACCAGATGTTACACAAAACAACATTTTAACGCAGCTGGGTAACGATATGGATAAAGTATAAAAACTAAAATGTCCGACCATGACAAATGGCAGCAGTACAACCAAGTTCTTCAAAGGTATCTACAGTTTTTCAATCAGTTACGTCAGCCCACCAGGATAACAATCAGCAGTGACACTGTTGCTGATGATATTAGAGATTTACCGCAACGCAAAGGTATGGCAGATGACGAGATAGTACCAACGCTTACGCCTTCATATAAGAGAAAAGGCGCTGCTTTGTTACGTATACTGAATACGAGCAGCGATGTTTTTTAGGATAAAAGGAGTACTGTCACAATAAAAGGCGAGATCATACCACATTCCAACATTATCGATCTGATTTACGAGACGTTAGGAAAACGAAAAACTACAAACCCGAGCGGTTGGCGTCAGTTTGCGACGTACACTAAAGAGATAAATATACCACGAGAATTTATAGAAAATACGCAAAGGCGTGATGTTTCTGTATAATTCTCACAACATCTATAGGTGAGAATTACGATGCTGATAGTGAGGCGCAGGAAACACCGAGAAGAATCTCTCAAAGAAGAAGAGGAATTTTACTAGATTGGGATTTGTGGCGGCCATAACATGGATGCTGTATACTATGATCCCGCTCACCCAGCAGGGTTCGCTGGTACAACACCTTTAACTAATGCTGTAAATGGTAGATATGGTGAAGTGAAAAATTGGCTGGAGGCACAGGTACATAAACCAATCAGAAGAAAATTTCCACGAAATAAATATATTGTGAGTAACCTTTACGAGTTGTGGCAAGCGGATCTTTGTGATATGCGAACTTTAAGTAAACACAATAATGGATACAACTACATACTAACGGTAATTGATGTATTTAGCAAGAGGGCATGGGCGAGAGCACTTAAAACGAAGACAGCTTCATCTGTAACTGAAGCATTCGCGGATATTTTTAAGGATTGCGACAATACTCCGGCAAATCTACAGACGGATAAAGGCAAAGAGTTTGTGGCGAGCAGTGTACAAAACTTTTTCAAGAAACAAAATATCAATTTCTATGTAACAAATAACCCTGATGTAAAAGCATCTGTAATTGAAAGATTTAATAAAATATTGAAAACAAACATGTGGTGTTATTTCACTTACAAAACTTCCTACAGGTATATTGATGTACTCGAAAGACTTGTGACTGCTTACAACAACAGCCCTCATTCAAGTACAAAGATGGCCCCCGCGGCTGTAAATGATAAACACATTTTGGAAGTGTGGAATAACCTGTACGCGAAAGGTTTAGGTCCAGTATGCCATCCTAAATATAAAGTCGGTGAGCATGTCAGAATCGCCAGAACTAAGTACACCTTTGAGAAAGGATATGAAACGAATCGGAGCGAGGACGTTTTTACAATTAGTGCGGTGATAAAAAGAAAACCACCAGTTTATCGAATAATCGATCTTAATAACGATCCTGTTGAGGGTACCTTTTACGAAGAAGAATTACAAGTTGTTACGGTTCATAAAGATACTTTGTTCAAAGTCGATAAGATTCTGACAGAGAAGGGCCGTGGGCGATATAAACAATACCTGGTTAAGTGGCGTGGTTACAGTGACAAATTTAATAGCTGGGTGTTAGCTTCGCAGTTGAGAGATATATAAAAATGGAGTGTTATCTTACCTTATTGAGTAATAGCTCTATGACGTATTTTCCAGGTAATATGACGTCAAGTTTTATTACGCAACTGCCAAAGCGAATAAGATTAACGGGGTCGTGGGTTGTAGGGACATTGGAAATTCAGTACCCATGTTCTTTTGCTGCTGTAAGTGCAACAGATATTTTAATTTATTATAGAACAGAGCCACCTGGCGAGAACGTGTTAGAAACGATATTAAAAAAGGCCGCAGAATATTTTCAACGTGACAACGAGAAGATCATTTATATTGAAGATGGCTGGTACGTGATACGATTCCCTTCGGGAAATTATGCCAACATAGAAGAAATTATCAGCGAACTAAGTGACCATGTACTAATAAGTAAATAGCTAACAATCGAATATCATAATCTAACTAAGCGCGTCACTAAGAAATTAAAAACTCAGCTCTCGCTATTCGGATTCTACAACTTCTAGCCTTACAATTGGGTAATCATCCGTATCAGAATATAGCTATGGAACCAATACCCCCCCACCCCGTTAGTATATGGATAGGATTACCAACTCAAGTGTTTGTTTATTGCGACATCGTTGAACCGCAAATTGTGGGCGATGTTTTATCTCCGCTTATGCGTATAATAAACATTACTTCATAAAACTATGCTTACGGGAGTCATAAAGATGTGTTTTTTTCGCCTGCACACTACATACCGGTAATGACACGGGAATTTGAATACATCGAGATTAATATAAAAACAGATACGGGTGCAGCAATGCCATTTAGGTTTGGAACGTCGTGTCTGAAGCTACACTTTAAGAAAGTGCAATAATGGTTTGCCCTTATCAGCAATATTACATGAATCAGGCCGGTAATGGTATCGGCTCTATCTACAGGGGCGCGCCATATCATCGTGGTCATGGAATAGGGAGTTGGTTAGGTGGTATATTTAGAAGTATAACACCGTTATTTATGTCAGGCGCAAAGGCTATTGGAAAATAAGCTCTTAGAACGGGTGCTAATATTCTTGGTGACATCATATAGGATCGACCTATCAAGGATTCGTTTGAAGAAAGATTTCACGAGGCAAGTAGAAACCTTAAGCGTAAAGCCGACGAGAAAATCGATAAAATGATGGAGGGTTCGGGTTATAAAAGAGTACGTCTGCTCGATAATAACCAGTCTCTACCGAGAGTTATTGCTAAGAAGAAGCCTACTTACGATGATATATTTTCAAGATAATGGCTTTTCTACATGCCCAATCGTGTGAATGCTAAATTATGGAAAGGAGGCCAAGAGTTCACATCTAGGATGTACCTTATGGCACAATGATACAGCTGGACAGATGAATACACTGGGAAACGCAAATAACGGTTTCTCAAAACCTCAAGCACTTTCGGCTACCGGGAAGCAGATAGAGATGATTGGTCCGTGCACTCGGATTTGTTTAATCAATAAAAGTTTCTCATAAGTGGTGTTGAGCTAAAGGCTAAATTTTTACGATCAAGAGATACCTTTAGCCTTATGGCGGCGCTCGCTTCAAATTACAAGACGCTAATTATAGACCTGGTTTACTGGTGAAAAATATGCGAGTCAATCCATCTATACTAATTGCGCACGCTAAAGCTTTAGAAATAACTGCCGCAAAATACCCTGTTACAAGGACCGACGTAAAAGTGTTAAGTACCTGCAGGCATACAGCGAAAATCATTGGATAATGTTTTCCTGAGTCAGTTACCTAAACGATGCATCGTAGGCTTTGTAACAAATAAAGCCTTCAACGGTGGCTACCCCTCAAACCCCTTCAATTTTCATCACTGCAATATTAACTACATGTCGTTATATATTGACGGGCAACAAATTTCATCGAAGACTTTACAACCAGACTTTACAGCTAATGGTTTATATATAAGAGCGTACCACACCTCACTCTCTGGTACGGGTATTCATTTTTTGAATGAGGGTAACGATATATCGAGAAGTGATTACCCCAACCTGACTTGTCTGCAAACGCTAGTAGGCACTGGAATTTAGTTAGAACCGGCTGCTTTCGGCTGGAAGTCGGGTTTGAAGAAGCGCTAACCGTAACCGTTAACTGTTTAGTGTATGCAGAATTCGATTCACGCACCTAGGCCGCGTGCAATTGTCGTAAACACGAATCCTTCAAACAAACCAGGTCAGCATTGGACCCTACCTACATTGACGAGAATGGTAACGGAGAGTATTTTGATTACTTTGGACGAACACCGCAAGGGTATCATTTACGTTTCCTAGAGAGGCTACGGATGTGTGCGGACTTTATACGTTAATGTTTCTATATTTTAGATTACATAGCTTATCAATGATTGATTTCGTAAAAAAACTATTTTAGTACATGTTGAATTGTAAATGACGAGATAATCAAATTATTGTTTAACGCCTGTTACCCAACCATTGTATTTTGATAAATAAAGATATTTTTAGTACCTTACTTTTTTAATTAAGAATTGCGTAATACCTACTGTTTTTTTTCTTTCTTTTTAATTCAGCATGTGTGTTTTAAAAATCGTGTTATAAAATTTATGATTTAGTGTTTTTTAAAAGAAATTATGTTAACCATTTATATTGGTAATCAATTTTTTAGACTATTAAATTTAACAGATTTATATAATTACACGGTAATTAGCTAAAAGTAAACATAAACAATAGTTTCTTACTACATATTGTGAAATTTAAAACATGTAATTATTACTTTCCAAACATTTAATGAGGTTTTTTATAAAAACAATTTTGCATGTCCGTATGTACAATAGGAATTTTTTCAAATCGCTTTGACAAAATCACTTTTGCTGATAGAGAACCAGTTATATATCAACTATGCATAAGTAAAAACGTAGAAAGTTTGATTAGACGAGCAACGCAAAGCAGTGACTCGTAAACCAATTCTCCAAAACGTTCTTTAAGTACAAATCTGGTAAGTGTGCTTTTAACCTTTTATTTGTTTACTTGTACAGATTTTTAATTACAGTTATAAAACACATCTAAGCTATACGTAATAAGCTTTCCTTTTAAAAAAATATTAAGGTGTACAACATTTTAACGGTCGGATGGATATGAAATATATTTCAATGAAATCAGTGCAGGTAAACTATGTTTTAATATTCGTTTTAGAAAACAAAGCTGTTATGTAATTAATTAACTTAATAAACAATTTTTGTTTCATTAGAGAATAACCTGAATGTCAGTAATTTTTTTTTTATAACTATAATTAAATTTTACTGTGATTTAAATTCCCCCACGCATGATCAATCCCTAACACAACTGCTGTCTTACAAGAACCACCTTATTAGAAATACAACGTATAAAATAAATTTCTCGTACAGGTAAAAGATCATCCGAACGTACCCAATAGCATATGACCATTTTAAAAACAATAGGATCGATAACTTTAATAATAGTATCTTATTAGGGTAATTGTGCAATTTCCAACATTGTATGCGTATGTGTTTGCCTAAACTCCAGGGGTACTGCTCTTAATACAGCCAAAGGACCTTAATTAGCGTTAAAGCTGACCATTAAAATCATCCTAAGACCAATCCTAGGTCCAGCCGCCAGCCCTAGACCAACCCCAACTCCTAGACCTAGCTCAACCCTAAGACTAAGTCCAAGATCAACTCCAGGTCCAGCCCTAGCCTAAGACCAAACCCAACTCCAGCCCCCAGCCCTAAGACCTGGTCCAAGTCCAAGACCAACCCCTACATCTGCCCCTCACGTGAGAAAGTACAAAAATACTGTCAAAAAGGTTCTTAACACAAGATTGAAATTCTAGCAAGGGTTGACCCCGAAAAGAAACCATAGGGGTAGAAAACACCAGCTTACACGTGAGTGACCATAACAAAGGGTTGAAACCATAGGGGGGATGGAAGATACGATCTCACACGTGGGTGTGTAAAAAATTAGGGTTGAAAAAGGCCTCCCAAAAAAAAACCATAAAAAATAAGGGTTGAAAATACGTCTTCCACGTGAGTGGGTAAAAAACAAAAAGGCTTTAATTAGGGATAAAAATTACAGCAGGGGTTGAAAAAGGCCTTCGAAAAGAAACCATAAAATAAGGGTGAAAAATACGTTCCCCACGTGGGTCTGACCGGAAGTGACGTCAAAATCCAAGGTGGCGTCAAGTGCTGGAGTACTACTATCGGTGAATTACAGGATATTAAACTAGATGAAGTGCGAGCATTAAATATAAACAAATGTTCTAAATTTACAATTAATGTAAATGTTAATAAACAAAATTTCCTTATAATCTATGGTCAATATTATAAATGTTAATTCCTCTTAAACTGGTGTGTTTTTGATGATAACTAGACTAATTAGGATTTTATGAAACAACTGAAAACAAAACGTTTACATTTTCATCATATTTGATAGATCAACGTGTCCGTGTTAATTTTAAATTGAATAAGTATTTGAACTAAATAAAAAATACTTGTAGTCGTGGACAAAGCATAGTATACAACTCACATATAAGGGCTATTAATCACTCGAATGATTTGCTCCACTCGCCTGCGGCTCGTTCCGCAAATATCGTTCTCGTGATTAATAGCCTCTCTTATATGCTCGTTGTGTAATATACTATTATCACACTGTTATATTAATAACAGGCTTATGTATGCGTTTTCACTTTTTCAGATTTCATTTAATTTATGTTTGTATAACATAAATATACACCATTTAAAAAAAACCCAAAAAGTTAAATATTTTAAATATGTGCTTTAATGGTGAAATTTTACATGTTCATATTACAAAATAGGTTGCATAACTATCTAAAAAAATTGTTGTTGTTCCACACCCGATAGTTTTAGTTAAGCTTAAAGCTTGAGCCTACAAAATGTTTACGTCAATACTAAATAGCGTTTGATGTAAGTTTCTTCGGAATATTCGTACACAAAATACAATTCGAAGTTGTAAATCTCCAAATTATTTCATCCATGTTGTTTTATAGCATTTAAGGATTTATGTATTACAATAATAGTAATATCTCAAATCGTAAAGCTATTAGAGTTTAACACGATACGCTTAAGTAATTGTTCAGAAAGCGGGCATTTGCTGTTAAAACTTGAAAAGAATGATATAAGACACAAGTTACAAAAATGATTAAGTGTGTTACTTGAACTGGCCATTGAACCAGAAAGTACGGTTATCTGCGATAAATTGATTTAGTAGGTAATAAAAATGGATAACAAAACAACTTAAAGGTTATATATCAATTTGGAAAACTCAATTTCATTTATATGGAACAAATTTAACGTTATGATAAGCCACGTTAAAGTGTTGAAAAGCGTAAGATTTGTTTGCTTAAGAAAATTCTTTGGAAGAAACGACTCGACCTAGATATATACTACAATCAGGGAGTGACATATTTCAAACAATGGACGCCCCAGCGTTCAGTTCCTCTATAAACTACCCTACTATGTATGCAAATCAGAAGAGCAAACTTTTTTAGAATAACCTCAAACTGGGACCTATAAATTGTACAGTTCACCGCTACGTGTCGGTGCCATATGTTACTGTAATGCCTCGTATCTTGTTCCTACAAGCTTTTTGTTATCATTAACATAAACAGTACGCGAATAAGTTGCAAATTTCGAAATTGTATCTAAATCTTATTGAAGTGATACTTTCGGAGTTTAAATCGTTCCGGTCTACCTCTGACATATTCAAACTTGGGAAATAAGGAGAAAATGTGATGCTTCCACAAACGATTTTCTATTTACCTAATGTGTAAACTATAAAATGCTAGTGACCCAAGTTTATCCCGCAGAAAACCGCAAAACTAAAAGAGATTGTTCCGGATGTTTAACCCTGGAGCCCGGTTGTTCCGGTCTCTCCCTACGTAGCCGTTCCATCCATGCCCAAGTCTAAAATATACGATCCATGCTCATGTGAATTTATTAGATGGATTTGAAGTTTGCTGGTAATCTTGTGAGAGAATACAACGACATTTTGCTATTTTTTTATTTATTTATACACACGCAAAGCAACGGCGGCGGCGACATCTATTACATTTCCATGTTTGTTCTACTCGTACTAGAGCTATTGCTTGCACATACAAACTAAATCAATTTACTAGAAACAACTAATGTTTCTCAGCTGGTTTCCAATAAAATACAAAGAGATTAAATACTATATCACCAGGCGTTTGTAATTGAACTTCGAACAGAATTTCCTCCAAAGCTTAAAGGATGATAAAGATAATTACCTTTTTTTTCTAATTATCGTTCTACAAACAAGAAAAGATGGGCTTTTAATCATAATCTAAAACATCCGTTTTTCTTATAACTCGATTTTCATTAATAGGTAAAATAAAATATACGTGTATAAAGTTTTTTTTCAAAGAAAGTATCTTCGAAATCAAATAACGGAATAAACGTCGTTAAAACGCTTTTGGCGTAACACGTAGAAACGTTGAAAAAAAATTACCAAATTTAGAAAACGTTTATTGCGCTACGGTTTAGATTACTAATGGCTTCAAATAACTCATCAATGCTTTGAAAATGGTAAATGCGTGTTCGTTCAAATATTTACGTTAAGCATTCATTAGTGAAATGAAATAATTATCTTAATTGGAAGACTTGACACATTTTATTGAGTGTCAATTATTTTAGAAATGTGTACAAACAGTTTGGACACAAAGTACACCCAATAAAGTTAGCTTCATTGAACTCATTTTAGGCACTGTTTCAATAAAAATGGATTTTGAGATTAAGTAAAGCTGAGTGCCAAACTGCAACTTGAGCCTATGAAAACTAGAAGGAGTTTTAGTCAAAAACAGGTTAACAAATCCTAACAGCAGTACAGAATTTTGTTGAATGTAATATTAAAAAATGTAATATTGTTTGTCTAAGAATAATAGAAACATTTGGATATAAAAAAAAGGTTTTTAAGTTTTGTTCCGTTTATGGTTATTCGTATGACTTAAACACTGCAAAACGATAATCAAATTGTCCCAAAATATCTGCGTAATTCCAAAATTGATTTGGAAGTGGTCATTAAGGTTACCTGAAAATATTTGACTTAGGGTTTGTATCACAAATTTCCTACAAGGGACGATATGTTGAACAAAATAAACATAACAAAATAATGGATATCTGCTGTGGAACAACACACAGTCTTCCATCGTACACAGTGGAAATTAAAAGGAATGACATTTTAATAACAATTTTTTTGAGACAATTATGCAACCTCTTTTTATAATAAGTTTGTTACGAAAATAGGCGATATTGTAAAAACAAAAACAATGATATATGTCAGCTAGATGTTTAAAGCTTCATGTCAGATAGTGGTTAATTGACATCTAGATGCTCCTTTAAAAATATCTGGAGTGGAACACCACACCACCTTCCAACCTACAAAATCGAAAATAAAAGGAATGAATCAATTTTAATAAAAAATTTTTAAGATAATTATGCAACATCCTTTATAAGAAGCTCAAAATAGAAAATATTATAAACTCAAAAACAATAATCAATGTCAAACAGGCGTTTAAAACTTCATGACAGATAGAGGTTAATAGACATCTAGACGCTAACCTAAGTTAAAAGAACTGAAATAATTTTAATTTAAATTTTTTTAGGATAACTATGGAACCTCTTTTTTATAATAATAATTTGGAATGGAATTTTTGGAATGTGTTTATTTACCAAGTAAATACATTATGGGGGTCCAACCAAGTTAAGGAACTTATCGGTTGAAACCCAAAATTACAATTTAATACTATTTAACATTTCTATTTCACATAAATTATTATACATTTTATATTATATTATTGGTCTTTCGCAATTACACTTTGAAATGCAATCATAATGTATCATAATAATTAACTAATTCCATTCTCAATACTTCCAGAGTTTCCATACATTCGAGTCCCTATCTTGTTGTCACCCATTTTCCTTACATTTACTTCCATTATTTACTCCATACCGTTGTATTTCATAATATAATTTTCAAATTTTTCCATTTTCTTCATTTATGTATCACCATTTTCCAAATGTTTGCTCTTTTTTTTCTAATTCAGTCTTCCATGGAAATCGTTTTGTATTTTGTATACCATTTTATTTTGGCCACTTGTGCTTCCATATTACCATTCTTCTTTGTGGTAGGTTTCGTTTACCATTAGTTGTTCATCATATATGTTCCATATCTTCTTTTCGTTTTAATTGTTTCCACATTTATGTCGTTCTGTACTATCATTTGCAATTTGTGTAAGCCGTTTTCCATTGTTTGTGTATCATCTTTTCAGTTTTGCTTGTTCATTTTGCAAGGTAATAATTATTTTCCTATATTCATTAACCATTATCTCGTATCCATTTGCGCAAATTTGTTTTAAATGCACCTATGTGTGTTGTTTCCAATATTTCCGTCGGTACAGAGTTGTATAACAATGGTATTGTACACTCCATGGTTCGTTTTCCATATTTATTGAAGTAGAATGGCACCACATAACTTGTTCTTCTTGTCAAGTAATTATGGTCCAGTGTAATCTTATACTTGTTGTCATTGAGGCAGTTGAGTATATTCAAATACTTTTAGTATCCATTAGGTGTCAATGTATTCGTCTTTTCTAAAAGTTGTTGTTTATTTAGGTCACCATATCCTGGCATTATCTTAAGTAACCTTAGCTGTAGCGTTTCGAGCTTTCTCAAATGCGTAGGTTCAGCACACCCCCACACCTTTACTGCATACCTAAGAATAGAGTCAACCAGTGCTTTATAAACAATTTCCATTGTTTTTGCGTTAACGAATCTGCTCAATAAATAGAAACATCCGGATATGCGTTTCATTCTTTTATGTATATACTCTATGTGTTTATCGTAAACAAGTCTTGAATCGATTATCAGTCCCAGATAGGTAATTTCAGTTACGTTTTCGAGCTTTACACAGTCACATCTCTTCGAGCTGCTACTAAGACACTCACAGTTATGCATGATAATTTGTATCTCTTTCGTTTTCGTCATATGAGAAGTGCTGAATAACACAGCTTTGGTTTTTTCAGGATTAGTGTGAAGTTTTCTACTATGCATCCACCTACATATATTATCTAATTCTTCCTGAGTTACTTTTTGACAATTAACAATATCACGACAGGAGTACATTAAAACGGCATCGTCTGCATACATATAAAGTTTAGATAATTTTACTTGGTCGAATATATCATTGATATATATTAAAAATAGGATAGGACCAAGATTACTGCCTTGAGGCACTCCATGTTTAACGCTTCTTACACTACTAAGTCCATTATCAACTTTCACCACATATTTCCTATCTTGCAAGTAGCTTGTAAACCATTTCAATTCTTTACCACGGATTCCAATTTTTTGTAAACTTTTGATTAATATGTTGTGATTAACCGTGTCAAACGCTTTCGATAGGTCTATAAAAATTGCGATTATGTAGTTGTTGTGATTCAGCTGGTTATTTATGTAGTTAGTTACTCTTGTTAAAAGTTGTTCTGTGCTTTTACCTTCTTGAAACCCATATTGGCGTGGATTTATTATTTCATTATCTTTTAAATACCTTTTTAGGTGATTAACCACATACACTTCAAGAACCTTTTCAATTATAGGTAATAGGCTAATTGGTCTGTAGTTACAGAACTCTTTGGGGTCACCTTTTTTAAATATTGGTCTTATAACCGACGTTTTAAAGCTTTTAGGGAAAATTCCTTGTTTTAGAGAATTATTGATTAGGTTAGATAAAATGTCTTTGAAAACGTTTATGTTGTTTTTTATATCTACAACTCTTATATCATCTATGCCCGGTGATTTATTAATATTCATTTTTTTTACAATCTTCTCAATATCGTTAATCTTACTAGGGGGAATGAAAAAGTTGTGCTTCGTGTTATAATTTTGGATATACGGAGTATTGTGGTGTTGGCATGTTTGTAGCAATTCCTCGATTTGTTTATTAAAAATGTCGGCGAATTTATTCGGAATTTCGGTATGATCATAAACTGGTGTCATTGCCGTTAATATCTTTTCGTCTACATTTCTCGACTTTTTCTTTGCTAATAGATAGTTTATCTCATTCCACATCATTTTCGTATTGTTAGCTTTATCGGCGAATCTTTTTTGAAGGTAAAGATTCTTTGCGTTTCTAATGTCATTATTGAGTCGATTCCTGCATTGCTTATATATGTTACGGTACTCTGTGTTATTGGGGCATGATTTCCATTTTCGAAACAGCTTATCTCTTTCTTTTATTTTGATAATTATTTCTTCCGTTATCCACCCTTTACCTATACCTCTCCTACTTTGATTGTCTTTACATACGAGTCTATTTTTATTATAAATTCTTTCAAACGTATTTATAACATTATTAATAAATACGTTAACGTTTTCGTTTTCTGTTTTTTCCATTCAGTGTTTTGTATTTGTATTTCAAGTCTCCGTTCTTTGTACTTTTTCTTAGTTACGCTAGTTGTACATCCAGATAAACTAACACTTTCAAACTCAATCATAGCGCATATACGATAGTGATCAGATATTTTGTTGTGTAAAACTGATGACTTTATTCTCTTAAACTTAGATCTTATAAATATGTGGTCTATTAATGACCCTTTCAGCTGATTATCTCTGATTTCTTCCCGCGTTACGTCATGTATAACATTACTAAATCCGTTACCATATAGCACATTTTCATATTGGTACACTCTGTTATTTTGTTTGTCTAATAAGTTGATGTTTACGTCACCTATTAAAATCATGTTAGTTTGTCGATTGTTGCCTGTTAATACCTTGTCTAGTTCATCAATAAACATTAATTCATTCTTATTTGGTGGTTTGTATACGAATAATATCTCCAAAGGGTTGTTCCTATTATGAGGGTATATAGTAATATTCAGACTTTCAAACATCGACGTCTCTAAGTTGTTAATTTTGTAGCGAGTATTTGTTTTAATATATATTGCCAATCCACCTCCAGTCTTATTACATCGATGTTTCATAACACAATTGTAATTTTGTATTTGGTATAGCTGTTCATATTCCATTTTAATGTTAATTTCCGATAATAGTATTATGTAATAATAATAATAATAATAATAATAATAATAATAATAATAATAATAATAATAATAATAATAATAATAATAATAATATCTGTTGTGTGAACGTGTTGGTACACTTGCACACGTCAGGTTTAATAACACTTAATACAAGAATAACACATACCGTTACAATAACATACAAACACAGTACAGGGTGTCCTATTTTCGATGTAATTGGGGGGTTTTAGGTATTTCCCAAATAGATAGAGTAAAATCATGGTCGGGACCCTTGGACCGATTTTTGAAACAAATTTTATAATCTAAAGAACATTTCAGTATCTCGACTCGTTTGGGAAATATAGGGTGTTTTTCGTTTTATGCCGTTTTCTTTAAAATCCCGTAACTTTTTTGTTTGTGAATATTTAAAATTTCGGTAAAAACATCTTTTGTGACTTTTTTTATGCACAATTTAGTGGCGTACTCGATTTTTTTCTAACTTAATTTGTTTCCGAGTTACAGACCAAAGTTGCATTTTTTTTTTGTAACCATAGATGGCTATGACTCCATTAATTAGAGATTTCTTTTAGCTTTCTGAAAATATATAGTTTCATATATTTATCTCGGTAAATAAGAAAATTATAAACGATTCTTTGAAAAATACCTCTTGATCAAGTCATCTATGAAACTTTGTTTACTGCACGCATTCGTTGCTAGTTATTTGACATTTCACGCGGTTGTTTCATATAAATAAATGGTGGAAACGTAAATGTGATTAGATTTATTGTTTCAAAACTTTGCTTAAATAATTAATTATTCAAGTTGATAACTTTTTTGTGATTGCTGTCAATAATACGAAGTATGAAAATTTTGAAAAGCTAGATATGATTGGCATATACTATCAGTGTAATTTTAATGCAGACTAAGCTGCAGAGGCATATTAAAGTAGGTTGTGCGTTTAATACTTTAATAATGCTAGTATTTATAAAAACGCAAAATAATAAAGCTACTTTATTGAAGATTCCCTGAACGAAGACATCCCAACAAGAATATATTCGCCAGATTAAAAGAACATCTATTAACTTATGGATCTTTTGAGAAGCCTAGGATCAAACATTATGCAAAAATGAACCAACAAGACGACGAAATAACTGTTTTAGCAAGAGTTGAAGAAAATCCTAATACCTCCTGCCGACAGAAACAGAAGTTGGCGTATCTAAATCAAGAGTATAAAAAATCTTAAAAAAATATAATTATACTCCGTACAAAAAAAGAGTAATTCAGCACCTTAATGATGGTGACTTAGAACGGCGAATTATTTTTTGTAATTGGTATTTAGAACAGATTAGACAAAATAGGAATTTTCGGCGCTATATCATTTGGTCTGATGAGAGTCATATTACGAGTGCAGGAATTTTTAATCGCAGCAACAATCGATATTGGTCAAAAAATAACAATTTTGTACATTAGCACGCCAAAATCAAGGTAGATTTGGTTTTAATGTATCATGCTTTATTATGGGGGGTAGATTTGTTTACCACATTTTTGACGGCAACCTTAACGGTGAGAGGTATATGGAAATATTAAACATTTGTCTTCCACAAGTGCTAGATGAGATTCCATTAGTGCAGAGGGTAAATGTTTATTTTCAACAAGATGGTGCGCCTTGTCATAATACTGTTTTAGTCCGAGATTACTTAAACCGAAACTTTGACAATCAATGGATTGGCAATAACGGACCTATTCAGAGGCTAGCAAGATATCCAGATCTTTCAATACTGGATTTCTTTTTGTGGAGATTTTTAAAAAATAAAATATATCATACTCGCCACGAAACATACGAACAATTGGTCAATTCAACCAGGGCAGTATTTGAAGATTTAAGGCATACATCTGTTCATTTCATTAAGGCAATTGAGTGTATTTCGCGCCGATGTGAAGTTTGTTTAGATCATCAGTTTGAACAATACCTAAAATAAGAAAAAACTGTTATAAAATAAAAATGTTGTTATTTTTTTCTAAATCAACAAGTTTTTAATATGGCATAAAATACTATGAGAACATTTTTATCTAGTTTTAAAATAAGTTCTGCGCATAGTAATATACTTCCTTTTGAATATATGAAACTATACTATACATAAGTGATTTGATCAAGAGGTGTTTTTCAAAAAATCGTTTATAATTTTCTTGTTTACCGAGATAAATATATGAAACTATATATTTTCAGAAAGCTAAAAGAAATCTCTAATTAATGGAGTCATAGCCATCTATGGTTACCATTAAAAAAAAAATGCAACTTTGGTCTGTAACTCGGAAACAAATTAAGTTAGAAAAAAATCGAGTACGCCACTGAATTGCACATAAAAAGGAACAAAAAATGTTTTCACCAAAATTTTAAATATTCACAAACAAAAAAGTTACGGGATTTTAAAGAAAACGGCATAAAACGAAAAACACCCTGTATTTCCCAAACGAGTCGAGATATTGAAATGTTCTTTAGATTATTAAATTTGTTTCAAAAATCGGTCCAAGGGTCCCGACCATGATTTTACTCTATCTATTTGGCAAATACCTAAAACCCCCCAATTACATCGAAAATGGGACACCCTGTACAATCGATCTACAGTATAAACTTACATTTCGCTAAAAATTCATCCATTCATTCATGCATTAAAAATTGGAGACTCTTTAATTTTAGTTTTAAATTCAGAGAAAGGTAAACATTTAGTGTGACTAGGAAGTCGATTATATAAGGAGTGCGATAGATAAACAGGTCCATTTTGACTTTTAGCTAATCTGCACAGTGCTAAACGAACATTTTCCTTATGTCTAGTATAGTGATTATGTACATCAAATTGATGCTTAGCTTGCGTACTGTGTTTTTTAGCATAACAGAGAGATTCTAAAATAAATAGACAGGGAAAAGTTAAAATTCTTAATTCAATAAAGGCCTTTCGACAAACCTCCCTAAATTGAAGATTAGCCATAATTCTAACAGCTTTCCGTTGAAGGCAGAAAATTCTTTGCCATGAGGCACTGTGTTCCCAAACTAAAATTGCATAAGACAGAGTAATTTGAATTAAGGCAAAGTAAGCTGTACGTAAAACTCTTCTCGAGGTGTTGTTTTGAAGTCTTTTTAATAGGAAGACTGATTTGTTAATCTTTTTCGAAACATTACTACAGTGTGACTCAAAATTTAATTTATTATCGATAAAGCATCCCAGAAGTGATGTACCATCACCAAAGACTATATTAGTATTTATTGTCGATAGGGATAACGGCACAAAGGTTGTCTTAGCGTCATTCAATTTCAATTTATTATTAATACACCACTCGTTTACAGAATTGACACTCTCCCGAGCATTGCAAAACGTAATATTAATATCAGAGCTAGTTGCAATCAGAGTTGCATCATCTGCATAAAGGATGCAGGATATGTTAGAAGAAATCGACTCGGGTAAGTCATTAATATAAATTAAAAACCGAATTGGGCCAAGAATTGAACCTTGAGATACCCCGTATTGTATGGGAAGAATAACAGATAAAGCGTTGTTCCAAAGTCCCCTCAAGTAGGAAGCTATCAACGCCACACTCTTATCCCCAAAATTATACACTAATTTTAGCTTACGAATCAGTGTTTCGTGTGAAATGCAATCGAAAGCTTTGGAGAGGTCAATAAAGGCAACCATGTGACATCCCCTCTCAAAGCATTCCAATGCATCATTATAATTGCATCCGATGTACTCCTTCCCTTCCGAAAACCGTACTGCTGACGATAGAAAAGATTATTAGTTTCAAAGAAATTAGCTATTTGGTTATAGATAATTTTTTCAACTATTTTACTAAACGCCGGTAATATAGAGATAGGTCTGTAACTACCTAATTCGTTATTGGGATTCCCTTTTTTGAAGTAAGGTAACACTAATGCTGATTTAAGAGAATCAGGAAAAACTTCTAAATTAATAATAATGTTGATCAAATATGTTAGCGGTTTAACAAATACGTTAATATTACGCTTAATTTCTATAGGTGGTAGGCATGTATACTCCATGCCAGCCGGGAAGGTACCACCACCCTTACCATGGGCTCCTTAATATTGGGTCTCCGATTTTCTGAACTCGGTAAGGGCTGCCGGTTACCTTTTCCATCATCCTTAATCTATTCTCATCCTTATCCTTCCTTCTCGCCCTCACTGTCTTCCTATCGGATTAAAAGTCCCGAATTAAAAAATAAGATGGCTGTGGTTTCTAGGGTTATAAATTCCGGACGTAAAATCCTGCCCCACTCGGATGTCCGGGAGGGCAGGGCCCGAGCGACCTCGGTCATCGAAAGTATCAACTTTCTGATTCACTACTGCAACATCCGCGGTATCAGGTCTAATCTTAATGCTATTCACCAACATCTTGAACAATTACAACCTGATATATTGTTTCTATCTGAAACACAAGTCTCCTCTGAAAGCTCCGAGTCACCCGACTTGCAATTTCCTCAATACCACCTTCACTCTAACTTTCAAGGAGTTATAAGAAGATTGAGGGTTTCTTCCTTAGAAATTAAAAATTTTGACGTGATTTGGTTTAAACATTCTGGTCCTAATTTTGTGAAATTCTACTGTTGCATTTATAGGTCTCCTAATGACAGCAACTTTCAAGACTTCTTCGATTACCTTAGTATGAAAGTTGACTATCTCCTGTCTCAGTTTCCATCTTCGATATCTCATTTGTAGGCGATTTCAATGTTCATAACTCTAATTGGCTTCAGTTTTCATCTACTACAAATCCCGCTGGTCATAGTGCAGAAACATTTGCTATTTCATGTGATCTCACACAAATGATTTCTGAACCCACAAGAATCCCTGATAACCCTAACCATACTCCACATCTTCTAGATCTCTTTCTTACATCAAACCCTCTTGTTTATAAAACTTCCGTTCTTTCGCCTTTAGGTCTTTCCGACCATTGTCTGATAAAAATCATTTCTACTGTACCTAATTCCACTGTTGTTCGCAAAACCGATAGAACCTTGTGGTGTTTTAAATCAGCTCGATGGAGTGATTTACGGGATTTCTTTGCAACCTTTCCATGGCGTGAATATTGTTTTAAGTCGTCCTCTTCTTCGTACATCGCTCTTTCAGTATCTGAAGTCATCCTCATGGGAATGGAGTTATACATTCCGAAAAAGCAGTACCGTGTAGGTCATTCACGTTCCCAACCCTGGTTCAATAAGGATTGTTCTGACGCAATATCTTTAAAAAATAAATGTTACATTAAATGGAAATTTAATAAATCGGTAGAATACGTTGGTGCTAGAAATATCTGCAAAAGTGTCATCACTAAAGCTAAAAAGTTGTTCGAACAACGAAAATGCAATGAACTAGCTACATCTCCTTTAGGCAGTCGTAAATTTTGGTCTTTAGCAAAAGCCATTAGTAAAAACTTTCGAACATCTTCATTTCCCCCCCTGACATCTATTGACGGATCGGTAGTTACTGATTCTGTAGACAAAGGCAACGTTTTTGTGGATTCGTTTGCATCAAACTCGTGTCTCAATGATTCTGGAAAAGATGTGCCCCTAGTCAACTCTTCTTCATACGCTATGAAACCAATTCATTTTCGGTACAAGCTCTTGGAATCGATCTTCAGTATGCTTCATCTCAATAAGGCGACTGGCCCAGGGGAATTTCCTTCATCATGGAAGTTAGCAAATGTTCAACCTATTCCCAAAAAAGGTGATAAGACCGACCCCTCAAATTACAGACCAATTGCCATCACTTCCATTTTGTCTAAAATCATGGAAAAAGCTATCAATCAGCAACTGCTCACGTTCCTTGAAACTAACAAACTCCTTAGTGACCACCAATATGGGTTTAGGCAAAGTCGTTCAACAGGAGATAGGCATCTATTGGCAATTCATTATCCCTCTATCCATCCTCCTAAGTGTTCCTGAGTGCTTTAGCACGATAGGCCTTATTTAGCCTGTTTAGGTCCACAATCATAAAAAAAAAAATTAACGTAGCACTAAGCCCGTAAATATCTTTCGAATTAAACATTAAATGTAAATATCTTTCGAATTAAACATTAAATGTGCAGTGACTGATAGGATCAGCATCCGAACTGGGGAGATTAAACATTATGTCAGCTGTGACATTGGCAAAATACATATTAAACTGGTTAGCCGATAGGTCAAATGCGGTTCGATATGCAAATTTCTTGGCGAATTTATTATCGACCACATTGCGCTGATCGGATTTCCAGCATTATTAATGAATCTATCATTAGCTTCAATTTTGGCTAGTTTAATCTCTTTAGCGTAAATTGCACGAAGAGATTTTCTGATTTTATAAACATTGTCTGTGCGGTAAATGACGTATAACTCGCAGATTAATTGTAGATTATTTCTTAATTTACGCAGTTTATTAGTAAACCATCCCCTATCAGATAAGCTACCTTTCCTTATCCGTTTGACTTCAGGAAAGCAATACAAGTAACAACTAGATACAAAATTTAGAAAATTCGAGAAGCGACCATTGCAACCATTTCCATTATTATGTTCAATGTCACTGTCCCAATCGCACTCTGATAACATGGTAAAAAATAAGTTAAATCCCAGCATAGTTAGCGGACGTTGGGTTACGGCAACGCAAGTATTTGTACAATGAGTTTCAAAATCATTTAGCACTACATTTTGTCCTAAGTGATCGGACAAGCCAGATTCACTGGTACTTGTGAAATACTTATTGGTGGAGAAATTGATAAATATTATCCAAACAGTTATCTCCGCGAGTAGCACAGAAAACAGTTTGGATGAAACCATAACTACTTAATAGATCGCAAAGTATGCGTGACTTTTTATCTTTATTAAAATGAACATTGAAATCTCCCAGGATCACAATCCTGGAATTATTCAGTTTGCCAAGCATTACCTCAACATTATCGTAGAAAATATCAAAGTCGCCTATAGGTGAGCGGTAGACACATATTACAGCTATGTTAAAATCAATCTGTACACAACACAATTCACAATGTAATTAATTAATAAAAGGTAATGGTTCAGATGTAAAGTTCGATTTACGCAAGATAGCTACGCCGCCATGAATCTTAGTAGTTTCACAGTAAAAAGATTTCACTGTCCATTCCCCAATTTGTAGACCGTCCAACTGTTCAGAATTGGAAACCCAATGTTCACTTAAACAAATAATATCAAAGTTTTTATCCCTTATAAAGGCTTCTAATAAATTAACTTTATGAATCAGAGCTTGAATATTTATATGAAAAATAGACTCTTCCTTTTGCACACATTACTAGATAAAGTAGGTGTTAAGTGGTGGTCATAGCCTTTGTTCTTCGGAAGAAAAAACGGTTGATACATGTACCTTTAGGCCAAATTGAGGGATCCATTATTTTATCTAGAGATGTTGAGTTGACGGACACCTTAAAAGACGAGTAGTACTCAGGATACTAACAAGAAACATCAGAAAAGATACGTTCATAACGAAAACTGTAAGGTTATTTTGGGCACATCGTGTATGTGTAGTATTTTGATAACGTATGTAACGTGTTTTGAATGTAACTGAAATGAGTTTACATGGAAAGAATTTTTTTGTGTATGCGTAATGTAAGTTGGTGTAATTGATACGCCACTGTAATTTAGTGAGGCATTGGTTACGCGTGAAGGAGTATTTGAATGCTGTAGCGAAATGTTTGCGTTGAAAGTGTTAAATTTGGTTGATAAATTATGTTTTGAGTAAATTTTGATTGATATGGCATTGGTAAAACTACTGGTCTTTTTGCTACTGTGTATAAAGAAATTTGGACAAAAGAAATGGTTGTAGACGTATGAGTGAGTGAGTTTATGGTATATTGATATTTTATTAACGTACAATAAGGAATATGGGTGCATATATTTGTTGAAATATTGT
This sequence comes from Vesta saturnalis, assembly GCA_036346205.1. Taxonomy (NCBI): domain Eukaryota; kingdom Metazoa; phylum Arthropoda; class Insecta; order Coleoptera; family Lampyridae; genus Vesta; species Vesta saturnalis. Next base: position 1,190,872 of record JARFJB010002353.1, on the reverse strand, counting down.
GCAATAGAAAAATCAGATGCATGTTCAACAACGAAGTTGATAGAATGTGAGGGAGTTCGTTAGATTGTGCGAAAATAGAATTCGCGCAGGGCTGAGATTTGCATAAAAAGTTGAGGGATAATCTGGTTAATCTCCACTGTGAATGAAATTGCAATTGATGATTTCTTCGGAAAGTTTTTAGTGAATTTACAAATTAATTCAAGATGGCTACATCTATTTCGCATCGTTGGCACCTTCTTCCACGATGAAACATTTGACGCGGCAAAGAAACGCACGAAATACTCAATTGGGATCGGTGAAGTTTCATCTTAGCGCAAATTTATTGTGACGTATTAGCAATATGGCGGGCAGAAGGTATATAAGCGAGTGTCAAATTTGAGGGGTTAGTTAGCTAGTTGGTTAGAGGTTTTAGATAGTTCAAGAAAAACTTGGGTAAGAGTCGCGCGCGCGTTATAACCATTAGAATGGTTAGCGTGGGGGTTTATTTGTGAAAACTATAGTTTAGCAGGGCGTGTATAGCGACTGCATTAACTCACAAAAGAATAAATCGTATAGACGTTAACAAATAAATAATTTAATATATTGTGAGTTTAGTGACTTTATTCAAGAAATAAAAAATGTGCTTAGACAGATTAGAAGTTAACACAGCAAACAATTTGTTATTACTGTTCAATTGTGGGACGCATGACCTAATATTATTATACATAAAACTGAAGGTAACAATTTATTACTACTAATGAATAATTCTCACTTTTCCCTTTTCTAGCTCAGTCGGAATTTTGTACTTGCAAAATAAGGATCGGGGTTCGTTATTCAGGTTCTCAACACGTTGAACAAATAGATTACAAAGGTCCATATATATATATATATATATATATATATATATATATATATATATATATATATATATATATATAACTTTATTTCCTATTTAGTTTACACTTCTATATTATATGGTTATTTAAATTATTTAACTAGGATGGATACAGGTAATGTACGGAACTGTGACCCATGCTCTCGGGTGCCAAATTGTAACGGTAACGCCACCTCCCTCTTCGGTATCTTTAAGTAGACATCCTTCGTCCAGGTACTAATGGTTAGGTGGTCCTCTGGAGTTTCTGTAATGTAACATTAATAGAAGGTTTGGGGTTTTGACTTTTAGTTTTCGTCCTTGAACTGTTTCAATTTATACTGGCTAATTGCCGAAATAAATAAATAATTTTACCTGAATACGTCCCTGTATAAAATACAGAAGCAGGTAGCCAGATAACGCGGTATAAACACGTGCGCGATAAGACACTGAGTTCAATACTCTGCCTTTAAAGAAATAATCAATATTTTAAAGCGGTCGGTTATAAGTGTATAATTTTATACCTGCTTTTCTTATGAAAATAAACTCATTCACATTTACATTCCATTTAATGTACGATCTTTAGTTAAATGAAAGCTTTTCGTTTATTTAGGTAGCTGGTGTACGGTAGCGGCGTATTATTTGTTTCCTCTTACGAGATTAATTTTAGTATACCGGTTTTTATTTAAACAAAAAAAATAACAAATAAAAGCTTTTTGTTATGTTGGCCGTTTTTAAAATATAAAACCTTCGTTTTATATTTTAAAGTAAATTTTTTTCGCGTCTAACAATTCACGATTTGACTTATTTAACACAAGAAACTATCAGATAGTTTCTGGTTTACGGGTAACAATCTTAGTACTTGTCAAAGGTGCAACTTACGTTTTTTTTTTACAGTGGCGGCAGTGGTGGTTTGTTTACTTCACAGGTGGTTATTTAATACTGACGGACACGTCTAGTGTTTACGGTTACGTTTCTATATTACTGGATTAACGGCGTTAACGAGGTGTTTAGTTTAATCTTCCGACGAGGTTTTAATTACAGGTATCTGGCGGTCGCTGGTACGTTTGTCGAGGTGTGTTGTGTTGTAGTGTTCGTGTAAATTTGTGTAGGTGGATTTCTTTCGTTAGTAATCTGGGCAAACCACCCGTTATACCAAACAATAGGTTCTCCGTCGGTCAAATGGAATTCGGCAACTACCTTCAAACTCCACAGTGTAGGTGTGTATAGGTGGATCTCCTTTGTTAGTAACCTGGGCAAACCACGCGTTAAACTAAACAATAGGATCTCGTTCGGTCAAATGGAATGTCGGGCAACTACCCTTCAAACTCCACAGTGTAGGTGTGTACGTCTAGTAACAGAAGAGTACGTCTAGTAACAGAAGAGTACGTCGGGCTTACAACCCTGCATATGCCTATCACCAGGTATCTCAACTTACGTACTTTCACCGTTCGATCTCTGCAACTCTAACCTTCTAACTTCGGTGATGCTATCAAGTCGCGGAGTGGCGATTTCTACTCGGACGGCGGTTACAAGCGGATGGTTTACAACAGGTAGCAGTCGGCGCGAACGCGACGATATAGCACACGGTTTCGATTCGAATTCTTCTGGTAGCGCGCTTCTCGTGGGGAGCTTCTGGTAACGAGTGAGATTGAAAAAGGATTTCTTTCTTCTTCTTCTTTAAGACTTAAGACTTTTGACTCCTTGACTTCTGACTTCTTTAACACAAGACTTGACTAGACTAGACTAGACTAGACTTTTCTTCAGCAGCGCGTGCCGCGTTTTTATATATAATTCGCGAGGGTGGTTACGAAACTTTTTTGGTGAGCTCCCGTAAGCCCGTGTTGGTGGAAGATGCTCTGACGTATATAAACTTTTAAACGTTTTGGGACTTTACGTCTGGAGGGAGGATGCATGATTAATTATTGTGCAATTTTATGCAACGTTATGAAATCTGTTTAACTTTTACTAGAACTTCTACGAATTTTTATAATGGCTTGCACCTGTGCATTCAGCGCGTCACGTTATCTTACTAAATTCCGTGAATCAGTACTGGTATTTTACTTAGCAAATAATTAATCATGATAGGAAAATTTTTATAAAGGACGGCGTCTTGCTAATAAACTTTGGGAACTAATTAAAAATAATAAAAAATCGGGATATCTGACGGCGTCCCTTTACAACCGAAAGACGAGTTTGTAAAATTTAGTTAAGTTATTGGTGACCGTCATTGACATTGAATGTGTACAATCGTTAGCAATACTGATTTGATTGTATGAAAGCGAATAAGAACTTTAATGTAAGTAACCATTTTCTATTATGCTAAACGTTTTAAAGGGCAAACATCACGGTATAAGGTGATGTGATGATAGAGAATACGGCTAACTCTTGTGTTTTGTGCATAGTGTATCTAAGAATTTAAAAAGGATTACCGAAAGCAGATCATATGGGCTACAACTACAGCACCGAAAAAGGATCAATTAATGTAATACGTAAGAATTAGATTTAAACTTTATTGAACCAAGACAAGTACGACTATCTCTTAAATAGGTTTTTCTAGTTATTGTCGCGTTACGGTTGATTCAAAGAAAAAAAGGTAATCGAAATTATTTTGTTGTTTTTAGTGTTAGGAATTGAGTAATTTTAGTTTTAATGTATTTATGTGTTTGGTGATTTCTGTAAACCACACCGTTGTATATTACATGCGAATTTGTCAATATACATCCACTGTTTAATTTATTTTGTCATTTATTTGTGTCAATTGTGTGCCTTACTGGTTACACATTCTGATAAGTGAAATTAGTCTTTGCATATTTTAGAATTTAAGGCTTGATTGTATATTGCGTACTGAGCCAGATCGACCCAAAATTTCATTCTAGCTTTGAAATATTAATGCACAACACTACTAACAAAGCACTTATTTTTTTCATGCAGCGTAAATTACAGTTTTGAAGTACTAAGGTTTAAACCTATTAATTAATGACTAAATACGATTTTAAAGATAAGTATTAATAAAATATAACCATATTATTGATGATACAAGCAATTACCACTCTATGTTTGAATTATTCAGCAATCAACAGACATTTTGTTGAGCTATTCGTTTATTTTGTTTAGAATTTTCTGAATGAATATTTAATGTGAATGGACTGCAATCCTGTCTTCCATAGTTAGATAAAATTAATTTACCATCCCGCCTAAGACTATTTATTTTAGCAAAATTTAAGATTGTGGTGGCGCCTAGAGACAATTTTTCTCGGACTGAGCTTTGTGAATTATAGATTAATAGCAAGTGTAAGGTGTTTGAAACTACTCTTCAATCATTTTACTCTTTATGTCGATTACGCTCATTTCCACTGTAACTGGCTTGGCAACCCGCTTGTTTCAGTAAGCATACACGACGCTTAGTGCGGATTGGACGTGTAACAAAACAGGCAACATCGTAGAAACAAAAACAATAATCTATGTCAGAATGACGTTTAAAACTTCATGTCAGATGGAGGTTCATAGACGTAAACACATGTTAACGTAAAAGAAAATTCCAAAGCCGCCCGCTTCTATAAAAATATCGATAATACAGCTTCAGCATTTTCAGTCATATTTATTTAATTTTTACATTTATTACGCTTTACATTAAAAAACTGTAAACAAACTTGATGTAAAATTAAATTTTCTTTTTTCTTTTGTTAAATTAATTGTTATTCAGATAATGAACAGATTGTAAACTAACACTTAAATTGTACATTAGGATTTTTTTGCCGCTAAATTACGTGTCATATCCAAAAATTGCCAATAACATAATTAATCGATGTGTTTAAGTTATATATGCAGGTATTTTTCTGTCTTCCAAATATGCAGCTTTTTTAGAAATACTTGATATAAACCAAAAACTACACCTAATAAACCCTCCTCTACGCCACTGAATTTCTCCCAAAATCTAATCAGCATTAAGCCAAATGAAAACAAGCATAAATATAAAATTTTAAACACGTAGGTATTTTCGTTCTGGAGGTATTGTGGATACTAGCATACATCCATACACACACACACGCGCGCGCGCGCGCGCGCACACACACACACACATACACAATTATGGCCGATCATGGCGAAACTTGGCCAAACGTTGTAAAATGAGCAAATAAGTCGTTTAACGCTAGTGAAAATTATAGCATAACCTTTATACCTAAAAATGCATATGTAGGTTAAAATTAAAAATTAAAAAGCATTGTGACGTACGTAATCTGATTTACCGTACTTTACTCCATACTCATAATTTTGTAGTTATATGGCAGTATTCAAACATACATAATAATTTCACAACAAGTAAAGCTTCAATGTTACACTATTGGCCCTTGCATATCACTCGTATTCAATATTCTCTACTTAAATGGTATAAATAGTTATGTAGCTCATCGTTATGCACCGTTATTTGTTACGTTAAATTTAATTACTACGCATATAGCAATATTAAGTATAACCCGAAATAAGTAATTGAAGCAGATGTAATTGGAATTGATTGATACGTTTAAGGTCTGTATATGGGTATTTTTATACCCTTGAAACATACAGCTGTTTAAAAAATTGCGCGTAATAAACCCTCCTCCGCTAGATTTTTTTTCAAATCTAGTCACCCCCTGAAGAAATGAAATGAAGCTCTTACACGTCACTCGTATTAGATATTCTCCACTTAAATTCTATAAATGGCTATATATCTCATCGCTATGCACCTTTATTTACTTATTTCCACATTCGAATTATGCCTTTCACTTATATACTTTCTACGTTAAGTTCTATTAATAGTTCATCTAGCTGTGATAAACGTAACCCGAAAGACATGTTTTTGAAATTAATTCTTATTTTTAAGATCTATAGGTATCTTTGTAACTTTGAAATATACAGCTGTTTCATAAATATTTTTTAGAATAAAAAATTGCGCCTAATAAATCCCCATCCCCTAGATTTTTTCCAAAATATAATCAACCCTGGAAAAAATGAAATGAAAATTAAATACAAAATTTCCAGCGCATTCAGTTCAGGAGTTATCGTGAATAATAGCATACATCGATTCACACAAAACACATGCAATCACGCACACACACTCGCAAAAGCACACACATACACACATGCACACATACACTTACACACACATAGATATGATAAAACGCCACAAACTTAGCTAATAAGTCAATTTAGCGATAGTGAAAAAAGTCTACAAAAAATGTATAGGTATTCAGGTTGGGAAGTAAAAATAAAAAAGCTTTGTGGCGTGCGTAATTTTATTTACCGCACTTTACGCCGCACTTATAATTGAATATGCAAACATACATAATAATTTCACATTAAGTAAAACCCCCATGTTACACTATTGGCTCTTCCATATCACTAATATTAGATATTCTCTACATAAATGTTATAAATAGTTACACAACTCATCGTTATGTATCTTTATTTACTTATATCCACATTAGCATTAACCTTGCGACTTACACTTATACATATACGTTCTACGTAAAATTTTATTACTACGCCACTAGCGGTGATAAATATAACCCGAAATTACACCTCAGTTTTAAATAAGAAATTGATTCAGGACCTTTCCCGAAATTTACCTCTTCTGTACCCACTTTCTGTACTGGTGATGATATCAACATTATAGCCATATCATTGTGCATTGAATGAATTTTACAATTTACACTCAAATTGCATGGTTACTTGCTGGCGATACTTACGATTACTTCGTGAAAATGTTCCATCATTTACACACTACGGAGATAACTCTTACCTGTCTCTTCGAAGGTATGTCGTGCACGTTAGTGTACAGCTACATCTATTCCACCTGCTGATTGTCATGCACTCACTCTTTGTTTACCAATTGTACAATTATACAAATTACTTAGTTCACATATTATGTGGATAACTTGTAGAGCTTATGTAATTCTGCTTGGAAAGTTTGGTTGCGCAGGGGTCTAAGTGGGCCGTATTAGAGCGTTTAGGCTAAGCGTAATCCGATTACACTCTCGTTTTAGAGGATTACAAATGTGTAAATGCTACTTTTTACTATTTCAATTTATTCATTGTTTTAAGCTTTTTGCAGCTGAAATTCCGTACGAAGTAGATAGCTTTTTTAATTAATCATTAATGATAATAATATTTATAATAGCAGGTAATTAATATTTATTATGAAGCAAGTGGATATGCTTCCTGCCCAACATTCTAATTGTATAAAACTGCATTTAATGTACTTTCAACAACTTTGTTTACATATCGATCTTTACAAAAGAGTGTGTCATTAACAAAGGCAGTAACGTACGTAGAATATAATATATAAAATTCGAATGGTTAACATCAGTTTTGTTTTAATTACTTTCAGTTAATGTTGGGGTTTCTGACAGTGATCTTCGACCTTTGTTACATGGTATTAATGTATACATAAATAACGGAATAAAAAGTTGTCTTGCTCAATATTCTCAAATAAAGCAATTTAGATAGACATTAAGTTGCTTTTGCGTACTCCACTGAGTTACTGGCGAAAAGCGTCCGCATCGCCTGCGCGTTTTTCCGCCAGACAGAATGACTCAGCTCTATTTAATAACTATAAGTAATTATTTACCTGTGTGTTTTAACTGTCACTTTTCATCTACAAAATATAACTGTGGCGCCTGTATCACTAAATTTCTAAACTATTTTCGGTGACTCAACTACAGCCAGCGTGTTTAGGTTTCTATACACAGATTTAAATTCTATTTTATGTCTGTATAAGTATTTATTTGTCATTTACGATTGAGACTTAGTACCTTTGTGCTCAACGGCCTACGTCTATTAGTTTTACTTACAATTATTTCGTAGTTAAATCAGTATAGTTTACAATTAACGTATGACTCGGATGTGTGACGAAAACAGTATTTAGGGTGATTCAAACGTTGAATTTTTTCTTTTTAGTTTTTTTTTCAGTGAATAAGTTAATTATTATTTACTAGATACTTAATGTCTTGCTTTGATCTGTCCGTCTTTTTATACATGCCAAGTAAATGGCTTATATTTACCAACCTTATGCTAGTTTAGTGGAAATAATAAATTTTCTGACTATGTTGCAAAAGAGGTTATTCCTATAGACATAAAATGGTACCTAAAACACTTTGGTGTAATTAAAAAAACAGTTTTCTATCAAAAGTTATCTACTAGTTTCTTTCGCAACTGCATTCCCGTCTTGTTTATAAATCAGTTGCAAGTGCTTTTTTCACTGCCGTCTAGTTTCCCTTATAAATAACCAACCGCTCACTTCCCACTTGAATAAAGAGTTGTGACACATAATGATTTGTTAAAATTCCGGTGACGTAGCATTTACACCAATTTACATACTGCATACACATGTAGCAATTTACATCCAAAATATGTTCCATACGTTTACACACGACTGCATATAGCCAGTGCGTCAAAATAGTCTTACAACTCATGGCTGCTCCCACTTATACGTGTACTCGAATTAAGTTATTTGCTAATCTTCAATTAAATGCCCTCTCAAAATTGCTCCATTGGTTAAGTATATTACTATAACGTTGACACCAGCGATGTGTAACATTTGTTAAAAAACCATCTTTTCGTTCTAGTGTAATGACCTCGAATCGCTGGTTTCTTAAAATTCCCACTATACTTATCCATTTCGTAATCGTAATGCAATGTGGATCTTAATAACCATTTCCTGTTTTGTTTTGGTATGTGGAATAGTCAAGTGGCTTGATTGGAGAATCCAAACATACTACTTCGCTAAGGAAGTTTACAAGGTTTGGAATACTTTAACGGCAGCTATGTTTTATTCTTATTTATGGTTCCGACCACTGTAAATCTATGATCTTTTAACATTATCTGTAGAAGAGGAATAGACGTGAACTAATCGTCACATTCCCACCAGAGCCATAAATGTGTCCCAATTGCATTGCCGAGTTGAAATATTTGTAGGGACTATCAAACTGTTGTTCTACATATACCGCAAACGCGCTAGTATGAAACAGTTTAGCGTCACATAGTGCTAAAATTGTATAAACTGTACTATTATTAAGAGAAAATATATAAGTAAAATACGGTAAATTAGGCTAAAACTCGAGGTAAACTAAAATTCTATATTTAAAATGATTGTTAAAACTGAGTCTATAATATCAACCTGTTCATTCATAAACTATTTTCTGATTATGTTTATACATTTCCAATACTTCCAAAACAACTAACCTAAAATTGACTTAAGTCAAAGTTTGGAGGAAAACAGGAATTGAGTAGTGCAATCTGGTCGCTATGTGGAAAAATGTAGATTGCGCCGTTTAGTGTGACACGATGGAATATTTAGTGTGAATCGACAAACCGAGTGTTCCTAGCGAAGATGACCTGCGAAGGTATCAAGGTGAGTATTTCGGAGGCTCACTTACCATGGTAATAGCGATAGAACAACGGAATAACCGAAACAATTCTTCTGTGTTCAAGAGACTGTATATGAGAACTAACAGACGGATCATTTATAAGCCGTATAGCTTTTTTTTAGATGCGGTTTACCATGTCAAGGGCGTATTGGGGAGCAGTGACCCAGAGGTGGGAATTGTATTCCATATGAGGTCGAATTTGAGCCTTATACAGTAGAAGGAATTGTTGCGATGTGAAGTACAGTTTAGATCTGTATAGAAAGCCCTCTTTACGAGCAGCTGTTTTGCTGGCTGACGAAAGGTGGGCAACCCATGAATGGTTCGATGATACGGACATCCCTAACATAGAAATAGGATTTGAAAACTTGAGTTCTAAGACATTCATATTTACAGCAGGCAATGATCGGTCTTTCTTGGCGGTCACAAGGCAAGGCTGGGTTTTGTCGGCGTTGAACGTGAGTAGATTATTCCTTCCCCATTCAAGGACACGTTCTAAGTCACTGTTGATTGAGGTTACCATTTTGATATTAACGTCCTGACTAGACTAATTTTTGTGGGAAAACTGAGAAGAACCACAATGTAAAGTTCTGTCGTCTGCAAAGTAATGGATCGGGTTAGTTGATGAGGAAATGGGGTCATTTATCACTGATCATAGGGGTACTCCCGCGTTAATAATAGTTTCTTTCGAAAAGAAACCATCGACGACAACGCGTATACGTCTTTTGTAAAGAAAGCTAGATATACAATGATGAGCGTATCAGACAGCTCAATCAAAGTGAGCTTGGCAAGTAGGCACTTGTGCCAAACCTGGTCGAAAGCCTTTGAAATATCTAAAGCTAATAAGACTGTTTCACCTCTCTAATATGCTATTCCACCCTCTAATATGTTATTCCACCGTTGGGGTAGCATCTTTTAAGGACGATAGCTGGAATACCGTCAGAGCCGGTGTCCTTATTTGAGTCAAGTTTATTGATAATTGATTCTAGGAGCTTGTAACGAAAGTAGATAGGTTTAATAGCGTATTGGGTAGCTTTAGGCGACGGCACAGTTTTGCCAGAATTATTTAGACATAAATTTGATGCAAAGTAATCGACAAAGAGGTTGGCATAATTTGATTTGTCTGTGTTTATATTTGTAACATCTAATGTGTCCATTGTGTCTAATATCAAAGTTCCTAAGTATTGTCAATTAAAATAGAATTACAGAATGTACAGTTAAATTTATAAATACCCGATTGCAAAATGTGGTTAATTAAATCTTTGGCGTTAAACAAACGTTTAACAACATTGATATTAGTTTTGAAAGCTACCTTGTATTACTTGTTCTTTTGTAATGTGTAAGCTACTTTTTCTGGTATTCTCCGAAATATTGTAGTGTTTATTTATTTATATTAAGTGAGTAAATGTTTTTCATACATAATTTGTACCCTTACATTTAACTAGTGTCCATGTTTGAAAAGTAACCATTTGTTTGTGCAATTTGTTTCATAATTGCTATTTCGTTATTGAAATTTGTTTGGTTTAATGGTAGCGACATTGCTCTATGTGTTTAGTTGATTTTCATCCATGACCTTTTACTATTTTTCCATGGTGAAGCTCTCAAGCTTTTGAAGGTTAACAGTGAAAATGAGATGTATTTGGTTTGATGATCTACGGTTTTTATTAATTCGTGTTAATTCTTGTTTAACGCATTGTGTTCCTATAAACTTCACCATTCACCTCAAATATTGATGTCTTTTTACATTCCTCTTTTCCTTCTTGAGTGAATAATTGTGTGTATTCTAGCTTGTATGTCTAGACAGTATGGCAGTATAGCTCCTTGCGGGGTATATATTCTGATATGTTTGCAGGTTGTTGACATAACTTATGGAATCCTTATGTGGTGTCTATTGCTCCCCGAATGTTTTTCTGTGGGAATGTGCCTATTGCGCGTTACCTATATGCCCAATGTATAATCCTGGATCTGGGTACATAATTTTAAAATTGACTCTAGCAGCTTCTGTCAGGAATCCAAGTGCTGCTTGCAAGACGCGGGGTTGCTTCAATTTACTCAGCAAACTGTGGTCTTTCTGAATGTAATCGTTTCAGGCGTCGAATGTGTCTTTTACTGATTTCATCATCGGGATTGCGGGTTGTTACAATGCGAACAATTTCATTTTTTGCTGGATTATTTGTACTAATTGCGATTTAGCTGAGTGAATGTGGTCTTCTTTTACTGACACTATCTCATTGTTTGCTATGTTGTGCTTGCTTTGCTTCACCTTGCACATGCAGACTACTTAGATACCTTGATGGCTATGTTTTTAGAAAATCTCTGTTCATCTTCCAGATTAGTCCCCATATTGCACATAAACTGTCCTGGATAGTGTTTTATCAGACCCACTCATGGTTCTTAAATTCAGAAACGACAAGGAGCAGTTAGTATTATGCCTTCTGGTTCAGCGATGATTGTTTTTAATAGTCATGAATTTAAGCAAGCCTCTATCTGGTGAGTGAGAATAGCCAGTTCCACGTAGGGTTACCTTGTTTCTCCAATAACTCGCAACATGTAATGTTTAAATTACCCCAGCTTCCCACAGACCCCTTACCTGTGGCTTCGACGGCGGTGTGAAGTGCCATTTTATACCAAGTGTTTATTTTTCGAGGACTCCAGGGCCTTCTAACATTTCGTGAACTTCCGCTTGTATATGTGACAATGGCATTTCCTAGATGTGAATCTTCTTAATGCTGCTAAGAACTTTTATACAATCATGTCACTCACTACTTTCAGATGGATTGCCGTGGTTAACAAACGAATGATTATCACAATTTAACCTTAATATGCCGTGTATCCTCCTCTTTTATACGATCTTAATTGGATAGGTCCGGAGTAACCTTTCCCGGTATGTGTAAATGATTAATTTGGCGTTATACTGGATAACGCCAGGTAACTCTCCCATTAGCTGCTGGACTGTCTGTTTCCTATGAACGTGTTTATTGTCGATACCTTATTGATCTGCACATGATGTTGTGTTTGAAACGTTTGCTGCTGCTGCGTCGTTATGATGACTTGTTGCAAGGCTCTGGTCAGTTCTATTCCTAAATGCGTTCGTTAATTTCGATATCCTTTACTCGCTTCGATGAATTGGTTGCAGTAAGCGATCACCCGTTGTAGTCGTAATGGCGATTAAAATCGGTCTATGAATCTACAATCCATTTCTATTTTTGTGGATGTTAGACAGCCTTTCACTTACAGGTTTGAAGCAAGTTGGAAACTTTTATATGCTTCCTATTGGTTTGTTTTGAACTATTCTGGGCCAGTTCACCAGATGGATTCGTCTTCACTTTTGATGATGTGCATCACCTTGACAGGATGTTGGATATATCTTCTTTGCGTGTATATGGTTCCACAGCTGATGTGACTCGAGTTTGTTGATTTATATAACTCAACTGACCACTAATGCCTTACATCTCGATGAATCCCCTTTGATGCATGCTATTCTCATCATGGAATGGCCCCATTCAAATAATGTGATATTTGAAATCTCTAATGTCGCTGCTACCCTCTTTAATACCCTTGCAAATAATAATGCTGCACACAGTGCCAACTTGACTGACGCCACTTTAGATTTTTCTGTGAGCAGCTTTACTTTTCTTTCATCAGTTCCAGTTATAGGGTTTTAGTTATATTGTTGATCCCAGTTGATTGAGCTTAACCATAACTATTAGCTTAGCAGCTTAACTGTTATAGTCACTGGGCTGTCCCACGCCAACGGGTGGATTATTTTCGCTATTTCTGATAATAGACTCCTTTTCGTTACTGACTTCCCGCTGAGTTTGTCCTTGAATTTTAGGCTGTCCCGGTCTGGTGGCCATCTAACACCTAGAACATGGCATCATTTAGGCTTTTCTTGTCTCTATTTTTCGAAGATGCATCAAAAACCACTCTCCGTTTTGTTATTGAACTGGGCGTGCTTATAATTGCCTGATAAGGAATGCATATTTGTTTCTCTTTAAGGTTGCTAGTTAGTTACATATGTGCCAACTACAAGTATTTTTCAATGAATTTTTTATGTTCCTTCTCTAGCTTGGCATTTGACGTTAAAATTATGTTCCATGCAACTAAAGCATGTGCGCTTCTCTTTCACGAAGGCGATTTATAGTAACAATATTCTATTCTTCCATTGACCTAGTGACGCTGCTGACTAATGTTTAATTATAGCTAATTACGAACGATGCCGTTTAACCTATTTAATAATGATGGTGGCAAATGTAGCTCTGTTCAACCTGAGATTTAAATTCAGGTGTTAAATTTGAGATTAAGCACTACGTATTAATGATTTAAGTGCAGCTAACTTATGTGTTTTATGGTGATCTAAATCGTTTGGAATTGTAATGTCTGTTTGTGTAGGTTTTCAGAATATGAAGAACTCAAACTTGTTCTGTGGATTAATTTTTATGTACCTAGAAAATTAATGTGCACCATTTTTTTAAAACTTTAAAATAATTTTGGACTAAAAATTTTAAATTTTCAGCCGCCAATCATTGAAAATAACATCGCCTAAATTTATTAGTGATTTTATATTATTGTTAAGTGCGTTTGTAAGTCACACATAAAAATATGGCCACCTGGTGGATAATATTATACTAAAGCATTGAATTTAAATGAGTGATGTTTAACATTTACAAGTGCTGAATTTAATACATTTTAAAACGAGCAATAATAAGCACAGTACATTAATAACTATAAATTTAGCTGAATAAATGACTGACTTATTTGACAGTTAGTTGGAAGTAACAGGAAATACAACAGAATGGTTAAAATCGTGTTTAACGTAAATAATAGTAAATAATAAGCTAAAATTTGAATAACTTATGCACTTGTAAGTTGAAATCGAACAGTATTGTAATCTAATAGTGAAAGTGTGCTTAATTTTTCCCATACAACAGTAAGCGAGCAAAGATGTATAAATTTGGAATTAAAGAATTATGTGTGACTTGATTACCGGAAGGGAAAGGAAACGATTACTCAAGAATCTATTAATTTCAAGAGGATTCGAGCATATTTGTTTTGGAAACATATTACAACTGCATTTAAAATGGATTACATATTGTCTAATAAGTAAGAGATTTTTATATTTAATGCATAATTTTGAGATGAGTCAATGGTTACGTACTGAGATTAAATTTAAAATTAAAATACATTATAAAACATTTGCTTGATTAAGTAAATTAATTGATTGTCGGAACTTGACCATTGAATGATTATTCACCTAAGTTTTAGAGCTAGATGCAGGGCTGTTAGGATTTATTTAGAATTTACGTTGATTTCGTCATGAAATAAGGTAAAGCTGTGTTGCTTAGTTTGAAACTATGGTGATATGAGTTTACCCTTATCATTCATTTGATTTTATGCTCGTATAGTCCAGCTTAGTTAACAGTTCATTGATCCTAACATTGTCAGTTAGGAGACAAAGTTGAATTAAAAACTTTTCATTAATTCATTGTTTATTAGAGTAATCAATAAGTAACGTGAACAACAAAAATAGTTATCGTCCTTAGTAAGAAAAAGGGTTTAGCGTATTGGTTGTGTAAATAATTATTAATTACAAATTGATTCAGTTATTTTGATCAATTAAAATTTAAAGTATCATTATTATTTACAGTCAGTGATAAATTAAATAAAGTTAAGAGGTTAAACAGAGTATTACATGAACCGATAGCTCGAGTAACCTTATAACTGTGACTCTATTCACACACTTCCTAAAAGTAAAATTCAGATTTATTCAATTTAATTTTTGTTGTCATGATTTAAACCATTCATATAGAATGTAGATTATAACTACATTATAGTCATATAAGAGCTAATGTGGTCAAATAATAAATGTTTTATCTTACACAATTCGCTATAAATTTGTCGCCAAAGTGAATGAATATTTTAAGTCTTAACCTCTTCTTTTTCAACAGAGACTAAGAATAAAATGTGTCACGGAATGTGGGGCCTGTAAGCCGTTACAATTTTTATCCCAAAATGCGGATCGATTTATCATGTTTTAATTATTTTACTTGCATAGTTTCTCTTGATAGTAATGTATATTGTATTGAAACCCGTTGAGAAATAAATAATAATATAAAAGAAATTATAGAATGTTACTGTATTTAGAACGTTAGTGCTATTAAGTATGGAGCTCCACGAAGTAAGGTTAAAGAATATACATTTAATTATTGGTTTTATTTTAGTAATATTGCTGCCGATTTTGCTTTGAGCTTTACGTACATAATAAGTAAAAGACCTAATTATTGTTTTTATCACTGTCTCACTTTCAAAGTAACTGAAAAGTACATTATTATATGATTTACGCCACTTAGCGTCTTTAATTTACTCACTTTTTGCTTTTCAGTTATTTACGATTATGTTTGTTCTATACATTAGGGATAAGTCAAAGATCGTGGTTTCAATTTGCTGGCATTTTTTTTAAAGACAGCCTTGACGATTCTTTCACAATCATTGCTGTACAGCATTGTTACTGACTTTCAACTAAGCTGCTGGCATTATTCTTGGTTGTGTATTCAAATGAAGCGGCTCTCACGCGACTTTAAGCTTCGACTTTGAGAAGTACGAGAGATTCCCTCTTCACCTTCAAAAGCCACCAGCGTCACCGTCCTCGAAACTGACTCCCCTCCCGAACCAGGCGAACCCACGGTCGAACACTTCCTCCACACCGACCAATTCCTAGAAGCGATCTCCCTTACTCTTGTGTAGAAGGGTGAGCGAATCATGAAACTGAACGACAGGGCAGCAGCGGAGTTTTTGAACCGACGCGTGTATTCTGCCTGGGTGGGTATACGAGTCGCGTTCTCCGCCCCTTTCCTCGGTCCATCAAACAACTCATGAATACTATCCCATACCTGACCTACAAATACAATGGTTCTGAGAATTGGAACAGTTAAGGCAAGGGGGGTTCGGCGTAAATGCCCCTTACTAGATAACTTTATAACTAACGACAAAGTCCAAATACTCGCCATAACAGAAAGAAAACTACGCACGTGATGCTTTTGTCAATATAACACATTCATCAATAATCATCAAAACAGAGGAACCCGAGGTATAGCTCTCCTAATCCACACTAGATATCCCACAACCAGTTATGTACTACCACAGATCCTGCAACACCTAGAGTGCGTTGCAGCTACGGTGCACCTTCCAGCCACTCCAATAATATCCATCTCCTAGTACAACCCACCCGGAATGAACATCAACTCATCTGGATTACTGGAATACAATTCCACCCTCCCTTATGCTGTACTATTAGGGGACTTCAACCCTAGACCCACTCAACTCGTTGACACACTAACCAACCCCAATGGAAACATATTAGCCACTAAGATTCTCCGCTTGCCCCTTTGGCGAGCGGAAAACACCATGCCTACATACTTCGGTCACCAATGAACCTCCATCATAGATCATACGATATGCTCCGAACCACTAATCCAATATTTCAACAAACAACCAGTGCCACCTAGGGACAACAATAACATCAGATCACCTCTCACTTCTTATCAATACTACATTAAGACCAGCCCCTCCACCTACCCCAACGACGATTACAATACGAGACTTCAAAAACGCAAACTGGGACTTGTTTAACGAACACATCACCAACAACCTAACCAACACCAACCTTGACTCACCACAGAACATAGACAAAGCAATATGAGAACTCACATACCTCATAACCGACGCAACAAACACGGCAATATCGACAAAAACCATTGACATCAAAGAAAACCACTACTAGACGACTTACTAAAAGACTTCGACAGGATTTTAGACGGCACCCCTTACCTACTTCGCGATCACCGCTTACGAAATAAGAGTTAATTAAGCAAATTAAATATAACAAAATAAAAGAACTTTTTTTTCTTTTTTTATACCACACAAAATATACAACAAAATTGAAACCATAAACAATTCCAACACTAAAACACTCAAAAACAAGTAGACCAAGGGCTGAAGAGGGAGAAGACCACTAAACTGCCTACAGAAGAAAACTGAAGTGACGAGACGCAAACTACTCTTTTAGATTGCAATTTATTAGCACCATATTGCCCTTTAGTAAGTATTAGAAGTTTTCGATTTAACTAAAAGGCCGATTTAAGACTGTTGAATACTTTCTAAAATACTGAAGAGGAATAGTTTAATGAAAGTGAACAAACAATTATTTTTTGACTATTTGCAAAGTGTTTTACTTTCCTTTATGATTATAAGAAATCTTTATGTTGTCTTATGCAGAATTTATGTGCTTTTATAATGGAAATTATTGCAACCTCAACGTTGAAAATACCTTTCTTAAAATTAATGGTTATGGGAAAATGCACAGTTTACAACTGCGTAGGTGAGGAAATTGATAGGAAGGTTCCTGGCCAACGCTACAATAATAATGCCTAAAATAGTAATGTTCATGTTAATTTGGTTATGTCTATCACACTTAAAAACGTGAGCATGTTTATTAAGTAAACTATTCGCGGCTTAGTATCGAAATTAATAGAGACTAAACCTAATAAAAGACAGGTTAAACAAAGGCTTCTCTAAGAAACTTGTAACTTTAAAGTACCTTGTAGTTTATGTAAATAAGTCAAAGGAAGTGCGCACATTTTCCGGAAAATTTATCAACTTATTACATAAAGTTCATTTAATATAGTTCATTTCCTTCTTGTCTACATTCTCATCTGATACTACTATTTTGAGGCCAAGTGTTTAGTTTTACTATAAATTGTTCGCTAATGCAGCTTAATAAGCTTGGTCTCTGTAAAAGACAGTTTTAATTCTAAAGTTTGGAAAAAGCGAATAACAGACAACTAAAAACTATTTCTAATTTGATTGGCGTACTTCATAATAAAGTTTGTTACTATAAAAAGATAACGAGAACTTTTTAAAAATTTTTATAATTAAGTTTTGCTATAAACTAGATTTTAATTTAACTTTGCCGTAATCTCTATTAGTTTTAACGTTGTTTTACTTTTAAAAAACTAACAAAATGTTCAATCTTCTATTTGTAGTAAAATGGCTACTTACTAGAAAATCTTAAAAGCGCGTTTAATTACTAACTGTTAAATTCTACAGTTTTGTCTTTAATTTACTCATTAATAACAAAGTCTGTTTTTTTTTCTTAATCGTAACATAAATCATCATTGTAAAAGCGGAATTTAATCAATTTTATCATTAAAAGTTTTTTGTACGCATCATGTTTTATATGAGTTTTTTGAAAGAATAGGAATTTATCTTCACTAAAGTTTATTTTGCAAATACAAAAATCTTTTTATGTAAGTTTGCAAAGTATATGATGAAATATTACTTTTCATCTTGCATTCGATCTCTTTTTCCTTTTTTTAAATTATAAAGTGACAAAATTTATAATTAAAAGTGTAATTAATTTTGATTTTTCAAACTTTAAAACTCTTAAGTTAATTTAAATTTATTTGTTGGCGAAAAACAAGATTAAATCAACTTCTGTTAAGGTCAAACTTAACGATTTGGCGTAAGAAACCCTTAACAAATATTTAGATGTATAAATTATTAGCTTTTTGGGTTTTTTAAACGGTGTATTTTTCTATTTATATTATATAAATTAACACGTTTCGATAATAATTACAGTTATCGTCCCCAGTGAATGGTAACATCTGTAAGAATTTCTTGAGATGTCAGAACAGATCTATGAAACATGAAATAGAAGAAAACGCAAACATAAGTTTGCTATTAATATAACAGCTTGATAAGCGTATAAAACAAACTTGCTACGTGTCTAACCAACCACAATGCATAAAATGGGGAGTTAGTTAGCTTGACTAACAAATCAGCCAAACGGTTTTGAGACCGCAGAGCACTCGGCTAGCGTGGGTATTTTGAAGTGTGGATAAAAATAACGGAGAAGGTTAGAAAACAAAACGAGATTATAGACAGACAGATAGGGAGAACAGACAAGAAATAGGCGCCACAATCTTCAAAGAAAGAAAAGGACAAATTATTAACTCCTTTTTTTTATTAGTATGCTTATGCTTATGGTTAGTAATCACTATACATATATATATATATATATATATATATATATATATATATATATATATATATATATATATATATATATATATATATATATATATTATATACATATATACATATACAGGGTGTTCCAGTTTTTTGTAGCAGGACTTTAATAGTCGATAGAGCTTTCAAAATTAAGACAAAAAGTTCATATAAACATAGGTTACTAAACGCTTAGTTATGGAGATACAGGGTTTCAAAGTTTTACTTTTTTTTCAGTTCTTTTAATTTATCTTCAAAACTATTTAAAATAATAAATTCAAATTTAGTACACATAATACACTCCTTAAACTCAATATTAAGGGCAGTTTAACGTTTATCAATATCTACAGGGTAGTACATTTTCTGGGGTGGTACACCCTTTATCCCCCCGAACTTTTTTATGCGACGCCTCTAACTCTTAAAAACCAATAATTTAGATTGCCCATTTGATTTAGGAACTTTATTGTCTTCTGATTTTTTTTCGAAAAATGTATAGTTTTTGAGATAAATTAGCTGTAATCCATGAACAGCTTCCAAATGGTAAGTAAAGAACGTCTGATTCTCCCGCAAAAAATAGTGTGCCATGAAAACAACAATAAAAAAAAAGAATCAAATTATGTCAAATCTCACGTTTTATTTTAAATACGACTTGTGCCTAAGAAATAATTTATTAGCATATTTTATTGTGTTAATTTTTGTTGCAAAAGTGATCTTTTAAAATACCATTTTTGTTTTCTAATTAAGAAACAACGGATATCTATTTTATTTATGGCTTTGCAAATGGAAGTTCAGCAGCAGCAGTCCGTGAATATAGGAGAAAAGCTCCTTTTAGA
Organism: Vesta saturnalis; assembly: GCA_036346205.1. Taxonomy (NCBI): domain Eukaryota; kingdom Metazoa; phylum Arthropoda; class Insecta; order Coleoptera; family Lampyridae; genus Vesta; species Vesta saturnalis. Next base: position 1,170,719 of record JARFJB010002353.1, on the reverse strand, counting down.
AGAGCTCCGCATCCTTCACCATTTGTAACAAATTATAAGTCAGGAGTTAAATAATGTGCATGGTCGTCAAAATAATAATCATAGGCAGCAAAGAAATATTGCACGACGAATTTTGCGTGAATTTGTCAGAGATCCCACAACTAGCATTAGAAGAGTATGCGTAGCTTTAGGTGTAGTCTCAAATACACCTAACATTAAGACGGGATCACCGATATCCTTGCCATCTACAACCTGTTCAAGGACTACAACCAGGGGATGCAGAACGTAGAGTTGCGTATTGTCGATGGATTCTTGCTGAAAATAATAACAATTCAACCTTTTTAAATAATGTTTTATGGACCAGTGAAACTGCTTCACTCGCCGTGGTGTGGTAATATTTTCACAACCAGCACTTTTGGGCACATGAAAATCCACATGTAGTTCGCCCGAGACATTTCCAACAAGAATTTAGTGTGAACGCCTGGATAGGTACTTAGAATAATCACCTTTTTGGGCCCTACTTTTTACCACCTCGGATGAATGCTGCGGCTTTCTTGGAATTGTTAGAGAAGGAACATGGGAATATGTGAGAACATATTCCCTTAAATTTATGAAGAACGGCTTGGTTCCAGCTTGATGGTTGTCCAGCTCATTATAGCAGAATCGTTAGAAACTGGCTGGATAACCATTCTCCAGGAAGATGGATCGGTCGTATAGGCCCAGTTCCCTGGTCGCCAAGGTCTCCAGACCTAAATCCCTTAGATTTTTTTGTGTGGTGGTATTTAAAAGAAAGGGTGTATGCAACTCCTGTGACAACAAGAGATGAACTCATTAATGAGATTAGGGATGCGTGTAATAAAATAAGACAATTTTTAGTTAATACTCCACATGCAATTATTCGTCGGTGTGAATTATGTATTCAACAAAATGGTTCACATTTTGAACAGTTTCTTTAAATTTATTTATTATTACGATAGCCTTTTTGTTTTGTTGTTATAGGTTAAGTTTATTTGCTTGATTTATTTATTTCGTTCGTTTCGTTCTTGTTAAAATCCTAAATAGAAATCCTTTCCAATTTTTTCCAATAAATACGTATTTTCCTAATATTTAATTTGTTGTTTTACTTTTTTTTCCTTTATTTAATTCAACTGAAAAGTTAGGAAAGATCAGTGGAGTTACTTTTTATTAAGAGACAAAAAAAACGTGAGAATTGACATAATTTGATTTTTTTTATTGCTCTTTTCATAGCACACTATTTTTGCGGTACATCAGACGTTCTTAATTTACCATTTGGAAGCTGTTTCTATGGTTTACAGCTAATTTATCTCACATAACTATGCATTTTTCGAAAAAAAATCAGAATGTAATATGTGTACTAAATTTGGATTTATTATTTTAAATAGTTTTGAAGATAAATTAAAAGAACTGAAAAAAATTAAAACTTTGAATACCTCTATCTCCAAAACTAGTTTGGTAACCTATGTTTATAAATGAACTTATGTCTTAATTTCTTGAAAGCTCAATATCGTACTATTAAAGTCTTACAATAGAACTGTCGATATATAATATATATATATATATATATATATATATATATATATATATATATAATATATATATATAATATATATATATATATATATATATATATATATTAGTATATATAGTATATATTATATATATGTCTCTAGTAAACATTAATACTTTGATAAGCTTGATTTAAATTATTTTCTTATAACTTTCCAATCTTCCACTGATCAGAAGTCGTTATATTGCTGACTTGTTTACACTAATTTGGTTTAAAATTTCTTTATCATTTCCTCAAAACTGAAATGTTTCATAACAATAAGAACTTTTTTTCAATTATCAAGATTTGTTCAAATTTTGAATGACGTTTTGAATGTCACTTTGATTTTGTAAATTTCAAATAGTTGTTATTTTTAAACTTGATAATTTAATAGAAGAATTCTTTACTATGGACACATTTTAGTTTTAAAATTTCATATCATCTGATTCTATGGAGAAGCAAGATGTTCAATAGCATAAGCTGCACGATCTACGCTGGTCGGTTTCATCGTCGCCATCCAAAATCGTCAAGATTATATCGTTTATTACACCTTCGTTTAAGATTCAAATAGTGAAATTTTAAACGAAATGTTAGGTAAGATTCATAAAGAACATTTGTGAGATTGAAGAAATATTACGATTTGGAAGAAATCATCTAGCTATTGCAGTCTTGCTGTCGTAAATCAGATGCATCATCCCATGAAACATTTCAGTTTTGAGAACTGTTGAAAAGGAAATTTTAAACCAAATGTAGGTACAAGTCAGCAAAGAACGACTCGATTCGGAGTGGAGATGATAGGAAAAAACATGAATTTGTTAAAAGTCTATCACATGAAGCTTGTTTTACAGAAAATTTTAAAGACCGAATACATATTGAGCAACCAAAATCGTGTCGGATGGAAAAAACAAATTTGAACAACTAATAATGAATTGTTTTATTGTTCTTATTTAATAACATATTAAAAATACAAAAGTCGTAAATGCGAACATTCAATTTTTAACATTCTTCGTCTAGTGCCTTAACGACTCATTTACAATTTATAAGCATAAGTTACTTAATTCATCGGCCTTTATAATAAATGTTTGCAACATGTTTTAGACATTATATATAATATATATATATATATATATATATATATATATATATATATATATATATATATATATATTATACATATATATATCATACATACATAATGGGTGGTCCTTTTGAAGTGTTACAAAGCGATATTGAGAAAATGGCTGAATGAAAATATCTAGTGATACAATGGGTGGTTGGGGGACACTTTTTGACAGGGTAAGTAATGTTTCAACCCTTTCTATTTTTTGGGGGTGGGGGTAACTTTTAAATGTTAAATGGAAAGGTATAGTTTTCTTGCCAGATTCGTAATCTCCAGAAAAAACTACGTTATAGTCAATGAATAATTTAATGCCAATGTCAATGTCACTACGCTAAATTTAACAAAATTAAAAATAAAATCAACTAAAGAAAAAACTGATATTAGGTACATTATTTTATTATAATAGGTGTTCAAAATGACGACCATTTTATTCTAAACATTTATCAACCCTCTTTCGAAAAGAATTCCGCACTCTGAATAACATATATGGGGTGATTTCACGAACTGCACGCGTAATCCTTTCTCTCATGTCTTCGGCTGTAGTTGAAGTAGTCACCATGACTTTTCTTTGACGAAACCACAAGTAAAATCAAAAGTTAAGTCTGGCGATCTTGCAAGCCAATTTACTGGTCCCCAACGTCCAATCCATCTGTTAGGGTGTTCATTCAATATAGCACGTGCTTCTCGACAGAAATGTGGTGGTGCGCCGTCCTGCTGGAACCAAATTGCTTCAAGTTGTTGCTCTGGAATATTTGGCATCAATCTTTGCAAGTCATTTCGAAGGAAATCGCAGTATCACTGTCTATTAAGATTACCATCGAAAAAATGAGGTCCAATAACAACATCGCCAAATATCCCACACCAAGTATTTATCGACCAAGGGTGTTGATTAGCGACTGTTCGCATCCAGTATGAATTTTCTTGAACCCAATAATCTATGTATTATAATAAAATAATGTACCTAATATCAGTTTTTTCTTTAGTTGATTTTATTTTTAATTTTGTTAAATTTAGCGTAGTGACATTGACATTGGCATTAAATTATTCGTTGATGATAACGTAGTTTTTTCTGGAGATTACGAATCTGGAAAGAAAACTGCACCTTTCCATTTAACATTTAAAAGTTACCCCCCACCCCTAAAAAGTGGAAAGGGTTAAAGCATCACTTACTCTGTCAAAAAGTGTCCCCCAACGACCCATTGTATCCCTAGATATTTCATTTATTTTCATTCAGCCATTTTCTCAATATCGCTTTGTAAAGGACCACTCTGTATATATAGTTTACAATCATAAGTTGTGGTTATTTTTGGTGTAAAAAAAAAGATTTATGTCTATTTGTATATTTAATAATGCGTTAATTGGTTTAATGTTGTGTGTATGTTGTTTAGTGGGTGTACGTGCTTAGTATTATTCAATTCGTTGTCCGGTTTCTTGCTAGGTCGTCATCGAATAGACGGAGGATCGGAGGCATATGGGATGTTGTCTCAGAATTCTTCTATCTCCTCGGTAGATCGAAAGAGTTGTGTAAGGACCAGCATGCTTGAATTTTAATTTAGGTTTTCTTGGAGAATTGGGAAAATAGTTGTAGTGTGCAAAGGACCTCTTTGGTAGGGATAGTGTCCAGAAAACTCTTTTTATGTGCAAAGTATTTTTAGTATATTGGATTCTATGATGATTGTATGTCTGCGTGTTGTGTTGTGAGGTCGATAACCTGAGAGGTAACTATGTATGCGTCTGAGTATTCGTTCACAGGAAGCAATAGAGGAAAGTGATTAGTTTTTGTAGCAGGTATTTAATAGTCGATAGAGCTTTAAAATTAAGACAAAATGTTCATATAAACATAGGTTACTAAACGCTTAGTTATGGAGATACAGGGTTTCAAAGTTTTACTTTTTTATTTATTATTATTTCAAAACTATTTAAAATAATAAATTCAAATTTAGTAATATAATATCCTTAAACTCAATATTAAGGGCAGTTTAACGTTTATCAATATCTACAGGGTAGTACATTTTCTGGTGGTACACCTTTATCCCCGAACTTTTTTGCAGCTCAAACTCTTAAAACCAATAATTTAGATTGCCCATTTGATTTAGGAACTTTATTGTCTTCTGAATTTTTTGAAAAATGTATTTTTAGAAATTAATTAGCTGTAATCCATGAACAGCTTCCAAATGGTAAGTAAAGAACGTCTGATTCTCCCGCAAAAATTTACTTTGAAACAACAATAAAAAAGAATCAAATTATGTCAAATCTCACGTTTTATTTTAAATACGACTTGCTAAGAAATAATTTATTAGCATATTTTATTTAATTTTAGTTGAAAAGTGATCTTTTAAAATACCATTTTGTTTTCTAATTAAGAAACAACGGATATCTATTTTATTTATGGCTTTGAAATGGAAGTTCAGCAGCAGCAGTCCGTGAATATAGGCGAAGATCCCTTTTAGAAGAGCTCCGCATCCTTCACATTTGTAAGAAATTATAAGTCAGGGGTTAAATAATGTGCATGTCGTCAAAATAATAATCATAGGCAGCAAAGAAATATTGCACGATGAATTTTGCGTGAATTCGTCAGAGATCCCACAACTAGCATTAGAAGAGTATCCGTAGCTTTAGGTGGAGTCTCAAATACTACTATTCACCTAACATTAAGACGGGATCACCGATATCCTTGCCATCTACAACCTGTTCAAGGACTACAACCAGGGATGCAGAACGTAGGTTGCGTATTGTCGATGGATTCTTGCTGAAAATAATAACAATTCAACCTTTCTAAATAATGTTTTATGGACCAGTGAAACTGCTTCACTCGCCGTGGTGTGGTAATATTTTCACAACCAGCACTTTTGGGCACATGAAAATCCACATGTAGTTCGCCGAGACATTTCCAACAAGAATTTAGTGTGAACGCCTGGATAGGTACTTACAATAATCACCTTTTGGGACCCTACTTTTACCACCTCGGATGAATGCTGCGGCTTTCTTGGAATTCTTAGAGAATGAACATGGGAATATTGGAACATATTCCTTAAATTTACGAAGAACGGCTTGGTTCCAGCTTGATGGTTGTCCAGCTCATTATAGCAGAATCGTTAGAAACTGGCTGGACAACCATTATCCAGGAAGATGGATCGGTCGTCAGGCCCAGTTCCCTGGCACCAAGGTCTCCAAACCTAAATCCTTAAATTTTTTGTGTGGTGGTATTTAAAAGAAAGGGTGTATGCAACTCCTGTGACAACAAGAGATGAACTCATTAATGAGATTAGGGATGCGTGTAATGAAATAAGACAATTTTTAGTTAATACTCCACATGCAATTATTCGTCGGTGTGAATTATGTATTCAACAAAATGGTTCACATTTTGAACAGTTTCTTTAAATTTATTTATTATTACGATAGCCTTTTTGTTTTGTTGTTATAGGTTAAGTTTATTTGCTTGATTTATTTATTTCGTTCGTTTCGTTCTTGTTAAAATCCTAAATAGAAATCCTTTCCAATTTTTTCCAATAAATACGTATTTTCCTAATATTTAATTTGTTGTTTTACTTTTTTTTCCTTTATTTAATTCAACTGAAAAGTTAGGAAAAGATCAGTGGAGTGCTACTTTTTATTAAGAGACAAAAAAAGAACGTGAGAATTGACATAATTTGATTTTTTTTTTATTGCTCTTTTCATAGCACACTATTTTTTGCGGGTACATCAGACGTTCTTAATTTACCATTTGGAAGCTGTTCATGGTTTACAGCTAATTTATCTCACAAACTATGCATTTTTCGAAAAAAAGCAGAAGACAAAAGTTCCTAAATCAAATGTGCAATCTAAATTTTTTTAAAAGTTCGGGGGATAAACGGTGTACTACCCCAGAAAATGTACTACCTTGTAGATATTGATAAACGTTAAACTACTCTTAATATTGAGTTTAAGGAGTGTAATATGTACTAAATTTGGATTTATTATTTTAAATAGTTTTGAAGATAAATTAAAAGAACTGAAAAAAAATTAAAACTTTGAAACCCTCTATCTCCAAAACTAAGCGTTTGGTAACCTATGTTTATATGAACTTTTTGTCTTAATTTTGAAAGCTCTATCGACTATTAAAGTCCTGCTAAAATAATGTACCTAATATCAGTTTTTCTTTAGTTGATTTTTTTTAAATTTTGTTAAATTTAGCGTAGTGACATTGACATTGGCATTAAATTATTCGTTGATGACAACGTAGTTTTTCTGGAGATTACGAATCTGGAAAGAAAACTGCACCTTTCCGTTTAACGTTTAAAGTTACCCCCACCCTAAAAAGTGGAAAGGGTTAAAGCATCACTTACTCTGTCAAAAAGTGTCCCCCAACGACCCATTGTATCCCTAGATATTTCATTTATTTTCATTCAGCCATTTTCTCAATATCGCTTTGTAAAGGACCACTCTGTATATATAGTTTACAATCATAAGTTGTGGTTATTTTTGGTGTAAAAAAAAAGATTTATGTCTATTTGTATATTTAATAATGCGTTAATTGGTTTAAGTGTGTGTGTGTATGTTGTTTAGTGGGGTGTAGCGTGCTTAGTGTGATTATTCAATTCGTTGTCCGGTTTCTTGCTAGGTCGTCATCGAATAGACGGGAGGATGCGGAGGGCATATGGGATGTTGTCTAGGGATTCTTCTATCTCCTCGGGTAGATCGCAAAGGAGTTGTGTAAGGACCGCGGGGATGCTTGAATTTTAATTTAGGTTTTCTTCGTGGGAATTGGGGAAAACGGTAGTTGTAGGGTGTGGCAAAGGACCTCTTTGGTAGGGATAGTGTCGCAGAAAACTCTTTTATGTGCAAAGTATTTTTGTAGTATTTGGATTCTGTGTGCGATGGGTGGTATGTCTGCGTGTTGTGTTGTGAGGTCGATAGGGGACCTGAGAGGTAACCTATGTATGCGTCTGAGTATTCGGCGTTCACAGGAAGCAATAGAGGAAAGGTGATTGGGGATTATGGGGGGGGGGGGGGGGGGGGGGGGGGGGGGGGGGGGGGGGGGGGGGGGGGGGGGGGGGGGGGGGGTTTTTTTTTTTTTTTTTTTTTTTTTTTTTTTTTTTTTTTTTTTTTTTTTTTTTTTTTTTTTTTTTTTTTTTTTTTTTTTTTTTTTTTTTTTTTTTTTTTTTTTTTTTTTTTTTTTTTTTTTTTTTTTTTTTTTTTTTTTTTTTTTTTTTTTTTTTTTTTTTTTTTTTTTTTTTTTTTTTTTTTTTTTTTTTTTGTGGGTTACTGCTATTGACGTTGATTGAAGACAACAGCTCCTGCGAACTGCAATTCTGCTCCGCGAAAATCCAAATTTTCTTTTATATGAACAGTTTATTCACTTAGGTAAGTTTCACTATTGTTATTAGAATATTGACGAATCTTTATTTCTAGGCTCATCACTTCTTCATTAATTAAATTCAAAATACATTTTGAAAAGCATGGATCGTTGAAGGTTGTTGTAAATTAAACACACTTTTGATAAACAAGGTGTATAATGATAAAAGCAAGAAGACAACACAATTAAATATCCATACCAACATTCACAATATAAATTTAAAAACAAACAAAGTCGAAGCTGCGGAAATATTCTTATAACTTATCGAAAACCTCCGATTTGAAATTAAAAAAAAAGTAAACTAACCTTAATTTAATTATTTCTCGACAAAAGACTATCACTTGTTTCGTTAACACTTCCGATACTAAATCGCACTTTGTTAATTTACCAAAGTGACGTTGATTTGTTTTAAAAATTATTTTCAAAAAAATTTGGCAACAGCTTACTTTGGCAAGTTGTTGCAAAAGATGAAAATTAAGAGAGTTTGTGAATCTTGTATTTATATGATTTTGGTCGACAACCAAATCATCGAATGTTTTCTATAGTTACGAAGAATATTTCCTGAATTCTGATTGGCTACTGTAATTTTTACATTACGATATTTCTTTGAAGCCCTATAACTTTCGCCCCCTTTAACATTTCTTAAATCTAAAACATTTCCATAATTTATATAATTTTAATGTTAAATTTCACACTTTTAAACACAATAACTGTTAATGTAAGTGTTTAAACTTAATGTTCAAGTCACAAATTAATTTATTCTACCACTTTCGTAGGTTCATAAGTTCTTCTACGACTAGTGTCGGAATGTTGTCAATCACTAGTTTAAGGTCTTAAATTGTTGATTACACAATATCCCAGAGCTGCTGCAATCATGTTTATACATATATGTATTTAATCGTGTTTTAAGTTAAAACAATAATAAAATTTATGGTACAACAAGTGCTGAACCAAATTGCTTCAAGTTGTTGGTCTGGAATATTTGCATCAATCTTCAAGTCATTTTCGAAGGAAATCGTCAATCGCTGTCCATTAAGATTACCATCGTAAAATAGTCATAAATAAATCGCCAAATAATCAAAACGTATTTATCAACCAAGGTGTTACTTCGACTGTTGCATCCATATGAATTTCTAACAATATTAAATTATATTAATAAATATTTAAATTTTACAAGATCTCAATGTTTATTTATCATTCTTATCTAGAATTATTTAATTAGGTATCCATTTCGTACTAGCTAAATTATTCGTTGATACAATCTAGCTGGAATTACGAATCTGGAAAACTGCACCTTTCCGTTTAACGTTTAAAGTTACCACATAAAAATGAAGGTTAAAATCATTACTCTGTCAAAAGTGTCCAACGACCCATTGTATCCCTAGATATTTCATTTATTTTCATTCAGCCATTTCTCAATATCGCTTTGTAACACTTTAAACGGACCACTCTGTATATATAGTTTACAATCATGAGTTGTGGTTATTTTGGTGTAAATAGATTTATGTTTATTTGTATATTTAATAATGCGTTAATTGGTTTAAGTTTTGTTGTTTAGTGGGGTTTAGCGTCCTTAGTGTGATTATTCAATTCCTTGTCCGGTTTCTTGCTAGGTCGTCATCGAATAGACGGGAGGATGCGGAGCATATGGGATGTTGTCTAGATTCTTCTATCTCCTCGGTAGATCGCAAAGGGTTGTGTAAGGACCGCGATGCTTGAATTTTAATTAGGTTTTCTTTGTGGAATTGGGAAAACCGTAGTTGTAGAGTGTCAAAGGACCTCTTTGGTAGGGATAGTGTCGCAGAAAACTCTTTTATGTGCAAAGTATTTTTGTAGTATTTGGATTCTGTGTGCGATGGGTGGTATGTCTGCGTGTTGTGTTGTGAGGTCGATAGGGGACCTGAGAGGTAACCTATGTATGCGTCTGAGTATTCGGCGTTCACAGGAAGCAATAGAGGAAAGGTGATTGGGGATTATGTTAGTGTATATGGGTGCTTGAGAGAAGGTTACTGCATCAACTTCTTGAAAATGCAGGTCTATATTCAGGTCTATATGACGGTCCATAAAAGGTTCAAAACGCGATCAGACCATCAAATGTGATACATTACTGAATTTGGAATAAAAAAACCTTTCCAAATCAGTTTTTAAAATATCAGGACCGTATTTAAAAAAGGTGGTCTTAAAATAGGAAACGACCGATTGAAAAACTGACTGTGCCATGTTAAGCCCGTAACAGGTTGCCATGAAGAAGTGGAATTTTGCTCTAGCATTTATAGTAAATCCAGAAATAAGTAAATGGAAAATTTCAGAAATTCAAATTTTTTCAAATACCTCAAAAACAAAAATCACACCATCGATTTTTGTGCAATTTTATTGGTCCCCTAATTACACAACTCTTTTACTATTTAAACGAAGTTAGGTCTATTACATTTTCCTAGATCCTCAGAGTGAGAACCTTATCTTGGACAAATCCCTTTGTGCGCACTTGAAATATTTATTTACGTTTTCGTTTTTATATCGCCTTTTCTATTTTCTATATTTTTGAGAAACTTTTTATTCCTAGTAACTTTTTTTATTCTGTTCATAATGATGAAATGCAACTTTGCTGGTATATAAACCATGGTAACAAGCGTTTACGTTAAAAATGTTTTTCAAATTTTATTTTAAAAATCATTTTTAAATTTATGAAAAAATTGTACATCAAAGAATTATCATTGTACTTTAGAGATGCACTGGTAAAATTACAGTTATCTCTTATAGTAAAAAGTTATTCAACGTTATGTGCCCAAAAAGAGGAAAACTCGATTTTCGGAATAGGCCTCCAAAGTTGAGGTAACACAAATGCATCGCGTAAATGTATACTAGTCTATTTTAGAACTGTCCAACTCCATGGTCCCCTTCTCTGGCCCTCTTTTCTCCTTTTCACTCAGCTGAGTCTGTCTCTTCTGTTTTCTGTACCTTTGAACAGTTATTGCAATTATTTAACTTTAATTAAAGGGATTGAAAAGATTGGAGTTGTTAAATTTGTACATAAAAATATTATCAAATACTAATATTGATCCGAATTCTTCTTAAAAATTAGCTTCAAAGCCAGAATGTGTATTACATGATTAAATTTGTAATAAAAGATACTATCGAATACAAGGTGTTTCGTGGTTGCGACGATATAAAAAAGTAAAGTTGATGATGGTTTCTCGGAGACAAAACGTCGAATAAAAGATTAAAAACGGCATCTAATAGAATTCGAAAAGTGAAAATGAAGAAATACCCTTGGTTTTAAAAATCTTTAAAATAAATGAAGGAATTACGAAACAAGAAAAACCCAAAATTGCATTTTGTAAACTACATGTAAACATGCCTAAATTATACAACTTTGCTCTAGTTTAAACGGTTTCGTATCTGTTGCCGTTTTCAAGATCCCCATGCTTGGGGCACGTTATATGTATATATGTATATATATATATATATATATATATATATATATATATATATATATATATATATATAATATATATATTATATATTATTTTACCGATGAAGTAAAATTTACAAACAACGACGTCTTCAATAGAAAAATTCATATCCAATGGTCCCAAGAAAATCCTCATATTACTGTTGAGAGGAGAGATCAATATGCTTTTTCAGCAAATGTTTGGTGCGGTATTATGGGTACCAAAGTCCTTGGGCCGCTTTTTTATGAATACAATTTCGAAAAGTAATCTAACTTTTTTGTGAAACGAATTTGAAGAAATTCTGGACGACCTTCCGTTGAACGTAATTCAAAAATTGAATTATCGTCAACATGACGGGGCACAAGCACACAATGGATTACTTGTGTCTAATTATTTACAGGAACGTTTTAATTATTGGATAGGAAATCGAGTTCCAATACCTTGGCCGCCGCGATTTCCAGACTTAACCCTCCTGGACTTTTTCTTGTGGGGTGCAATTCAAGACAAAGTATACCGAGTAAAACCTTGTAATCTAAACGATTTAAAAAATAAAATTCGTGTTGCTATACAACAAATTAGAACCCAAAGTTTATTAAAAGTTCAAAACCAAATTTTAAAACGATGTCAAATGTGTGTTCAGAATAATAAAGAGCATTTTGAAGCACTTCTATGCTTGTGTTATGTGTTTTTTGCTGTTACTCTTCGTTGTAATTTTTTATTTAGAACTTTTTTATTTTGATAATGTAGAACACTATTTCTTGTTGTTTCCACAAACATAGTAGCAGAATATGTGCTCATTTTGTTATTTAAATGTTAACGGCACACTTTAATTTGTTTAATAAATAATATAGTTACACTTTTTTTTGAAAATTGTGAGGTAACTAATAATATTAAACATACAAAACTTTCATTTTTAAAATCAGAAAAAAACAATCCATCGAATGAGTCTATAGCCACCTATTGTAGCTATTTAAAAAAATGTGTTTGGGTTGTATCTCGAAAAATAATTACTAAAAAAATTTTTTATTTTAATTTTCCCATTTTGCAAAAAAATAGCCATCAAAAGTCTCTCTTATAACTATTTCGTATCTTGAATATTAAAAAAGACATAGCCGATTGAAGATTTGCACGATTTTTAGTTATTTTCAGATATCTTAGAAAGTTGGCAAAAGGTTGAATTTGTTTTCGGTATTTGAATTATCATGTAATTCTGCCCAATTTTGCTAATTTAACCGACTCTGTATCTATTATAAAAGATAGCCACAGAACGTGGGTAGATTCTAGACACCCGGTATACACCCACACACCCTTATACCCACACACCCACACACACACACACACACGCACGCACGCACGTACGCACGCACGCACGCACGCACGCACTCCACTTACCACGCTTGCGCTCTTAAACACTCGCACGCACTGCACACAGATTATTATTGTTTATTGCTCATTTTATCTCCTTCCATTCTATTTTGGTATTCCAGCCCTCACTCACTCCCAAGAGTAAAATAGATATTCTTAACTCTACCCACCACCATACCAATGCAACTTAAACTACTGAAAGCTAAACTAAATTACACCCACCACCACTTAAAAGCTAAGAAAAAAAAATATTTTAGTGCCCCTGCCAATTGTTATTTGTTTCGAAAATATCATATGGCCATCGCACTAAGAAAATTAAGGCATTTAATTTCATTTGTACCAAATAGTTACACGCAATAAGGTCATCTCATTTCATCTTGAGTTCGGAGAATTTCACCATCAGAAAACAAAGATGCTTTTATCAGTCTATTCTTCCTTGTCCTGTTTATTTTGACAATTGCACTCCTTTTATTTTGTCGTAGCAAACTTCGGTTCGTTAAATAGCCGGGTATTTAAGGTGATTCACCTAGCAAAATTACAACAAAGGAACCCGTTTTGCATAGGTGTACCTAGTGGTCATCTGAGCTGATTTAGCCATGTACCCACGTGGCAGCGCTCTGCAGGTAGGCGGGGGAGGGGGGAAATCGCATCTACCGCGCTGCACTATGACGTCGATATCTGCATAAATTGAGCAAATAGCACGTGTTTGATATCGTTTTCGTATAAATCAAGAACAAAGAATTCATTTCTGGAACAACATTTACACTCGTTCATAGAAAAATAAAGAGTTATGCGCAAAAATATTTTTTTTTTCACAATCTATTCTTACAATTAAACCACAAGGTTATGCTTTATAAAAAAAATATACGTAAATAGCCCTGTTTATTGAGAATATGTAAACATAAACTTTCTTGACAAATTTAACATGAAAATTTATTAAAAAAATAAATTGTGGGGGAGCTTTGTTAGTTTATAGGCGCACCGGTATCTGTGTAGATATTAAAACAAATAATTATTTTATTTAGGCACTGAGATAACCACAATTTCAACTTATTTTATACTAGCGATTCGCCCCAGCTTCGCACGAGCATAATTTGGAAACTTGTAATCAAAGGCATTATCATCTCTCTTTCTTTCTCTAAATTACACCCGTGCGAAGCCCGGGCGGGTAGCTAGTAATAAATATAGCCTGTACTACTCACGGATAATGTAGCAATCTACTGGTGAAAGAATTTTTTAAATCGGTCCAGTAGTTTTTGAGTTTGTTTGTTACAAACATACAAAAATAAAAATCTTTCTTTATAATTTTAGTGTAGATGTGTGAATTTAAATTGATACAAGCATATTACTATAATTTTACTTTAAAATAAAGAGCGATAGTTTTGTTGGGTAAAAATAATAATAAAGGTGTAATTTTAGTTAATATGTGCAATAAAACGATAACAAAATTAATTAACAGTTTCTGCTGCAGCCACATAGTTCGGTGCACCTTATTTCACGTTTTAAACAATTGCACCTTCCTGCGCATTTTTATTTGCATCTGCATCTCATCAACTCCATGCAAACAGCGGCTGCTGGTGGAAGGGTGGTCCATACAGGCTCCCATGTGCCATTGTTTTTGACCCAACCCCAGTCTACTGACTGGGCATGGCCGGTTTTGCATTGGTTTTAAAAGCTGACCCCAAATATGTCCTCCCTGATAAATTCCTCGCCAGATATGGTTTGACAGGGCGTCTTTGGTTGGTGGTAAGTTTTCCAGCTGTCTGTCCTTTTTTGTAAATAGGAATTTTGCACATTGGTTGACATCGGTGCACGTGCATGATCTAAAATAGAATAAATGTTGCACAAGCACTCCAACAATCACTTAAATCACTTCATATCACGAATGTTAACCACTACTTAACTTACCTGGCATACATAGCAATGACAAATCTTTCTAATACTGGTAAAGTCTGCTCTACATTTCCTTCTTTAGCATATCTTAGTCCCTCCATTGGAGTGAGATAAGCGGCCCAAGCTTCGAAAGCATTTTTTTTCCTTTTCCAGCAAAAGTAGAAACAGTATCACACCCGGAAAAGGCGTGGAAGAATGGTAACACATCTGCCTTTCCAGGTCCTAGGCAATTAATACACTTATGTAGTTTTTTCCTGCGCCAATATGAACCCACAGTTCTTCAAGTTGTGGCAATTGTGACACACATTAAACTGAAAAGACAACAACATCGGTGTCCACTGTACGAACCACGATTTTTGCGTGTCCTTGGGCTGCAGCATCACCAACGTGAACCATTACGCGGATGTCTGCTTCCTCATGGTTGCATGGTTTTAAGGTTTGTTTATCTCTGTTGCTGTTGCTTAGAACTGCCACTCAGTCTGTCACGTAAAATTCTGTCAGCTGCAAATTTTGTAGCTGTGCACTAGAGAGCCAAGAAATGGAAAAATTCCTCTTTATTGGTATTATCTCTAAGGAAATTTGCCCAACTCTTCGGAATTTTGGTGTTGCAGGTGACACTTGTTCTTTGTCCGGTGCCATGTTTCTTTCTAGTTTCGTTTTTGCGACTGTCAGTGTCATAACTGTCCCAAATTATATCTAATCGTGAGACAGTGGCTAGTTATTTGTTCACGAAAGGTATGAAGACTGTGTCAGCATAATTCAGAAAAGTCCTTGTCTTAGCATGTGGATCACGGCAGGTCCATCTAAAACTTTGGCTGACACTGGGGGTGAGCTCGTTTCTGTGGCTGAGTCACAATTTTTAAAGAGACATTTTAAATGGTCCGATTTGGTTCCTGATCGTATTTTTCCCCTGACTGACAATGATGGAGAGACGCTTGATTTTCGTGAGCAAAAAATGTATAAGGTCCCCTGCCCTGTGTTCACATGCAGTTATGTACAATTTACTAAACGGGCTGCAGTCATTTATGAGCCCACCTATTTTTGCATGTTTTACTGTCGGTGTTTTTTGAACGTGTACTAAAAAGTGGATATTAATTTGATTTAATGGGCTCGAGTAAACTTTTTCCACTGTTCAATCTTTCCTTACAAAAATTAAAGTACTTTGCCACGATTTTCTATATTCGAAATTGTTTTAACTACTTCAGCAGAAACGGCGACCTTTGTGTCAATATTATAAACCTCGAGTGTCTCTTCAAGAAAAGGATTACCAAAGCCTTGAATGGCCTTCTCTAGTGATTTTACGTCGGCAATAAGCTGATATTACAGCAGTAGCATCAAGATGATGACTGCGGAAGAAAAAAGTCATAAATTTGTATTGTGTTGGAAGTTGTGAAAGTGTATTTGTAAAAGTTTGATTTTCTTTTGCACCCTTACTGCCATCTCCCTTTAAGCGAGCGTTGACTTGCTCATGAGCTTGGTCAAGTGCTATTCCAGAAAAAGGCCGATCAATCTTTCTGGCCACAAACTGGCCGCCTTCAAAATGTTTCAATAAATCCGGATGTGTTTTTTTTTCCAAATTTGCCAAATCTCTTAGATGTACAGATAGCCATCTAGAGTAATTCATGTGATCTAAGGCGAAGAACCACGGCAAGATTCTTCTTATAGAATCCAAACAGTCTTTGTAGTTTCCTTTTCTGATGGAACCAACTAACTGTAAAATCAACAGTTCCAGATTTTGTACTAAATCCCAGTACCTAAATTGTGGAATGCTCATATTTTTTTCCAAAAGCCAATCTCCAAAGGTGATTGACGGCCCTTGAACTTCATTTCCACTGTTCAGCTGAGCTTGGTAAGCTTTTTTTTCTAATGAATACAGGGCTGCGGCAGTCACCTAAAAAAAAACAACAACAGATACATAGGAACCATATAATTTCCCAACAGTTTCATTTACCTGATGAGCATATCTCGTTCGGGTAACATTAGATGCCGTTAACATGGACTCGTATCTTCCCTGTGTAGTCACGTTTGCCTGTACTAAAGCCTCCACCCAACCACTTCCATTCAAACATTGGCCGACAGGTTTTAAAGCGGCCATTTCAATGTGGGGTCTACCCATCATTATATTATATTGTAGTTGCTTCAACAAGGTGTACAAAGGCTGATCAGCCACCAATACCGGAATCTGATCCGGATTGATGAACTTTGTTACCTTTTCCACAATGTTCATTGAATGCAGCATCATTGTGGGTGAGTGTCAGTCGTCGTAATTTCCAGCCAATCTTCTTCAATTACCAAAGGTTTCGTGGTGGTTGACGCGTTATGAGAATAAATTTCCGATTGTGGGCATATAGATTTTTTATGCCCACAAAACGAGACACCACAGTGTAATCTGAAGAGCTATTTGAAAGTACGACATCCATTGGATTTTGGTGTCAAGTCTTGTGGCAGATCTGGAATAAACGGTTTTTATATATAGAGGTAGTCAAATCACATATATTTTTGGATAATATTAACATACCAGTATGTCCGGGAAGTTTGTGCTGTATGACGTCCCATGAAAGGCAGATGTGGCGAACGTTGAAGTCGGGTTGTGGTCTACGTTATCTACGGCGGCAGTGGCAAATAACTCCTTCTTTAGCATTAGGACAAACAACATTATCTCTGTGGTATAGTTTACAAACTGCATTAGCTTTTTCTGTGGTCATGGATTGTAGCCTTTGATAGGAAATACTCAAACCAAGTTCATGTGTACAGGGTGGCCAACTAAGAATGCGAGGTACTGTATCTGGGAAACTATCTATCGTAGAGGCTTGCGCAAAGAAAAATTAACTAAAGCTGCCAATACAAAACCTGGAAAATATTTTCAAGTTTCTGAAATGGCCGCTAGGGGCGTAACTGCAATCTTGAATCTAAAAAGTGATGTTTCTGTGAATTCTGATATATTAACCTAATAAAAATAACTGATCTTTAAAGTCGAGGATAATCTGAACTTTTTGTTCTGGCACTTTTGACGCATGTCTAAAAATAAAGTGGGGGGTATTCAAAGGTTTCTTAAATAACCCCTGTATCTTCGAAACAGCTAAACTGATTTTAACAAACTTGGGCTCGTTGAAATCAGCTATTCTTGGGCTACAAATGTTATGATATTTGAAGTTTTGTTAGTTTCACATGTCGTCGCTAGAGGGCTTTATTCGACATTCCGACAGAAACTGTTAATTTTCGCAAAAATTAAATGCATTGGTATGACTTTTTTCATGAACAAGTAGCTAAATGATGCCTAAACAAGCTCGAAAACCGCATCTCGATATCTTGTTCCTAACCTAAAATATCGGCCAAAGAAAACTTTATACGAAAATCCTTAAATTTTATATTTTTTTAACTATATTTTTCTGGAATTGTTTCTATTATGTAAGTTGTGGCCCTAAAAGGACCGATTTAAAGGAGGAAGGTTTTAATACCCCGTAAATGCTCGAAATGCTGACCATCACGCTTTATGCATTGCTGAAGCCTCTCATGACTAGACAAAACTGCAGCTTCAATTTCGGCTCTCGGTATGTTACGTATTGCGTTACGAATCCGGTTTTCATATTCTCTAGTAGTAGGTTGAGTCGAAACACGATGTCCTTTAAGCGCCCCCATAAATAAAAATCGAGGAAGTTAAGTCTGGCGATCGCGGAGGCCATGGAACAGACTTCCTCTTCCAATCCACCGCTGTTGAAATACTGCATTAATATGTCTCGCACATTAATAGCAAAATGTGCTGGCAACCATCAACTGCAAAATAATTTTTGCCTTGTTTCCAGAGGCACATCTTCCAACAACAACGGTAATTGATTGGCCAAAAAGTCAAAAAATACATTGCCATTTAGGGGTTGCTCGAAAAATATGGCCCAATAATTCTGCCTCCCAGTATGCACACCATACATTTAAACTCCAACGTCCTTGGCGCAACCAATGGGGTTTTCTGCAGACCAATAATGCATATTTTGCAGATTGACTCTCCGTCACTACTGAAGGTGGCTTCATCGGTCCAAAGAATTTGAAATAAAATTCTCTATTTTCGCGTATCATGCCTAACATCCAATGGCAATAGTCAACCTTCGATCAAAATCTTCCTCTTTCAAGGCCTGATGCAAAACGACATGATATGGGTGCATTCTTAAAGTAATTAAAAAAGTTTAAACGAATACCTATATATTTTAATGGCCATTAGAACTTACCTATGGTCCTTCAAAATATTTTTAACCATTGTCCGTGATATGCCCAACTCAGTGGATAATGCTCTTGTGCTAACATGAGGATTTCCTTCAATATAGCCAGTACACGGTTAATATTTTCTGTGTTCTTCCAATTCTTTGCCGTTGAAACGTAGGCCGAAAACTACCATTGGCTCGTAAGCTCGCCACTAATCGGGGAAAACTCTTACATCGCAAGGATCGGATTTGGATATCGAACCGCGTAAACTCTTTTAGAAACTGCGGCATTCTGAAGACATTCAAAATAAACCGCAAGCATATCAACAACTTCATTATTCGTAAAACGCATTTTGAAAGCACAAAAATTACTCAAAGTAACGCGAAAGTATTGACAGCTATTGACAATTGGAGGATGTTTTGTTTAGATATCTGTTTCCATTGCCTGCTTCTATTAATTGTATTTTCGTATATATCCATAGTGAATATGCATTTAAACAAACAAAAATAGCCTTTCGTATAACTTTTAGCATTGCTTACTTGCCCGTAGTAATTTCAAAAGGGTGATTTTATTCTGGTGTATAAATTTACAAACATTTAAAATCGCAATTTCTAGGTAACCTATTCAGAGCCGAAATTGAAGCTGCAGTTTTGTTTACCCATAAGAGGCCTCAGCAATGCATAGAGTGATGGTCAGCATTTCGAGCATTTACGGGGCATTAAAACCTTCCTCCTTTAAATCGGTCCTTTTAGGGCCACAACTTACATAATAGAAACAATTCCAGAAAATTAGTTAAAAAATAAAAATTTAAGGATTTTCGTATAAAGTTTCTTTGGCCGATATTTTAGGTTAGGAACAAGATATCGAGATGCGGTTTTCTCGAGCTTGTTTAGGCATCATATAGCTAAATGAAAAAAAGTCATACCAATGCATTTAATTTTTTTGCGAAAATTAACCGTTTCTGTCGGAATGTCGAACAAAGCCCTCTAGCGACGACATGTGAAACTAACAAAACTTCAAATATTATAATATTTGTAGCCCAAGAATAACTCATTCAAAGCGCCCAAGTTGTTATAATCGGCTTAGTGGATCGAAGATACATAGGGTTATTTAAGGAAACCTCTGAATACTCCACTTTATCTTTAGACATACGTCAAAAGTGCCAAACAAAAAGTTCAGATTACCTCGACTTTAAATAGGCTATAAAGGAAAATTATTTCTTTGTTGGATTTTCGATTTAACTATATATTTAATTAGTATGTTAAGATTTTAATTATGAATACCTTTACTCTTTAAAATTAAGGTTCTTCGCAGCTTTATACTTACATTATGGTATGATTAAGTTTTGTTGGGTTTGTTTCTTGATTGTGAAATTTTTGGTTTTCGTCCGTTAGGGGGTGTTTTGGTTGATTGCGTAGTTTGCCTTTTTCATATACGTTTCCTAACTATTATAGCAAGTTTACCTGAGTGTTCAATAAGTCTTGTCGTTAAATAGGGAAACCGCTATTGTATGGTTACAAATGCATTTAATAATTCGATATGTTACTCCTTAGTGACCACCAATATGGGTTTAGGCAAAGTCGTTCAACAGGCGATCTTCTTTCATATTGACCCAAGTTTGGAACAATACAGTAGAGCAGTCCGGTGAAACAGTTGTAGTCCCTTTAAATATCTCAAAGGCATTTGACCAAGTTTGGCATAAGTGTTTACTTGCCAAACTCACCTCGTTTGGGTTAAATGATACGCTCATCAACTGGGTTTCTAGTTTCCTTGATAAAGACGAATACGTGTCGTAGTTGATGGCTTTTTTCAAAAGAAGTTAGAATTAACGCGTACCACAGGGATCCGTTATAGCGCCTACACTTTTCTGCTGTACATAAACGACCTTATTTCTTCAACAACTAACATCCATTGCTTTGCTGACGATAGCACTCTTCACTGTAGTTCATCTCAGTCTACTCATAGTGATAATCCACCTTCTATGTCAAATCAAGAAATTAAAGCTGAAATGTCAAATTCAATCAACAAAGACATTCAACGTATTCTCGAATGAAGCAATAATCTAGTTAAATTTGATGCTAACAAAACTCAGTGTTGCCTTATGTCCCCAAAAGATCGATCATTTCCTGTTGTAAGTATGAATGGCTCAGTTCTTAAGCTTTCAGACCCTATTACTCTGTTGGGTATGACTGTATCTTCAAATCTCTCATGGTTGACCATCTTCTGTCAGCTACTAAAACAGCTGCTCGTAAAATAGGCTTTTGTACAGATCTAAGCAGTACTTTACCTCTCGACAACTCCTTCTGCTGTATAAGCCCAAATTGGCCTCATCTGGAATATAATTCTCACCTTTGTTAGTGTCAATACGCTCTCGATATCGTTGATCGTATTCAAAAGAGCGATTAGCTTATAAATGACCCGTCTTAACTTCTCACATACAGTCCCTTGAGCATAGAAGGATGGTTTCAGTTCTTTCTTTGTATTATCGTTATTACAACGGCTATATTGGTGAATTACATTCTTTGATACCATCTCCGGCTATCTTTGCGAGAAACACTGGTTCGCTCATTCACATCATCAGTATGCAGTACAAATCTCCACTTGTCGTACCAAACGGGCGCAATCCACATTTTTCTACACGGCTTCTAAACTCTGGAATGATCTCCTAGTTCCTGTTTTCCTCTCACTTATGATATGAGAAAACTTTAGGTAGCTGTTCATAGGCATCTATTGGCAATTCATTATCCTCTATACATCCTCCTAATGTTCCTGAGTGCTTTAACGATAGGCCTATTTATGTTCAGGTCCACAATCATAAAAAAAAGAAATTCTCCCTAAACTTGTACACTTGTTCCAGCGACTATATAATTTATGGATCCCTGTCGAAATACACTTCCACGTCGGATTTTACCTTTTTGTTTGAGATGTGAATGCAGCCAGAAGTTAGGAGGTACTAAATCGGGCGAATGTGGTGGATGTTGTAACAATTTCTACTGTAATTCCCTGATTTTCGCAATGATTTCTTGAGCTGTGTGACGAGGTGCGTTTTCTTGATGAAACACATGATTTTTTGCTTTTCATCTCGCAGATTTTTACATCCAGCTAGTCTAAAACGCTACAGAAATAATCTCAGTTAGTTGATTTACCAGTTCGGATGTAATTCGCGAAGAGAATCCTTTTTGTAGTCCAAAGAAGACTAATACTAACACCTTGGTGGATTTCTGGACCTGACGTCGGTTAGGAGCCGAAGTATCGTCTTCATACTATCTGTAAGCCACTGACTTTTATTCAGAATTGTAATGGTATGCCCCATTCTTAACAATACAGATGAAACAACGCACAAAATCCTTTTCATCTTTCCTAAAACGCTCCAAACGTTTCTGAAAAGGTCGCATTCAAAAGTGTTGTTGCCCTATTGTTGGCGAATGCGACACCCATTGTGCAAACATCTTTCGGAAACTTTAGCCCAAACTCTTGGTTATACTGCTTAGCGAGATCACTCAGATTTCTGCTTGCCTTCCCTGCGTTAATGGATGATCTTCCAAAACCAGATTCTCTATTTTTGCTACAATTTCTGGTGTTGGTGCACTTTCTGGACGACGTCCTTCACGTGGATCGTCTTCAAGGATTGTAAAACCATGTTTCAATTCAAGAGCCCATAAAAGAGTAGTACCATTATTAGAAAATAAAACCACGAACCTAATAGCGCCATCTATTATCAAACGACAAAGCTTGTTGAACATCCTAGTATATTTGTGTTTTCAGATTTCATGTATTTATTTGACATCCTAATTAATTTTCAAAAGCTATTATCACTTATTGAAGAGAATAACTGTAATAAATATCAAACCTTTTAAACTCGTAAACAATTTATAAAAATACAGGATTTCATACCCAAAACATGAATATATTAATTATGAGTCATACTCGTCGAAATTTGCATTACAGAATTTTTGTTTGACAAGAACTACTGAGTTACAGAACTTCTAATTTGCTTACGTCACACTGAAATACATAAGCAGAAATGAAATCAAACTTTTTGTGCACTAAGTAAACTGGACTAATGTTACGGGAACACAAGGATGCTTATAAAATATGACAATGAGGGACATAGCTTGTAGAAACCGGAAGGGAAGAAAGTTAGCGTAAACTCTAAACTATAACTAAAACGTTGTCTGAAGATAATGAGGTTACCTAGCAACGAATGTGCCAAACTTCATTTCCATTTTAATTAAGCACATGTGCATTTTAAAACGACAATTAATATAACAGGGAAGTTTTACTTCTACTGAGAGGGGGGAATTAAGTGAGCTTAAAATTCATAAAGCATTTCCTTATATTAAGTATTAATTTAAGTTTCTTATAATCAGAATAGTCCGGCTTTAGAGTAAGCTTCTGTTGTATATCTACACAGAAACTTAGAACAATTCGTAATTAATGAGAGGTAATTTTACACGCGATACATTTTCAGTTACAGAGCACTTCTAAAGTATAAATGTGGTCAGTAAATTTACCTTAGCGCGTTTCAGTAGTGAAAAAAAAGCTGTGCTGTTAAAATTAATTGCAAAGAAGCTTAATAATTTTACATACATTGTTTTGAAATTGCACTCGGAGATCGATACTAACTCAACGATTTTACTGCAGATAATTATTAATAAATCTAGTGGTATTTTAAATAGGATAATATGCGAGTCAAAATTTAGAAAAACATTAGAAAATGCAAAACTTATATAGAAAAATATCTGGCATGGAATATCACCTTTCAGCCTATAATTGAAGAAATCTTTAGGAAAAATTCATACTGAAAGTAGGAAATATCTTCAAAACAATAATTATGGTTTACATCAGATTGTCACAAATAGACATTTAGATACAATCTGAAAAAATCTAAACCCAATAGCATGTCAACAATATCTTAAATACAGTTTACTCGTGTTAAATCTGATTTTAACTTTGTAGTCTCATTTTTACAGCTAACTTACGTTGAAACCAATCCCCCCCAGCTACATTTTTAGCTGATGAAGGTGTGACTATAACCCAGTAGGTTTTGTACCTTTTGCTCAGTCGGAGATTAGGATAGGCGGGGTTCATAAATACTATCAGATGTTGCCTTAAAAAAATATATATACGTATAGATATGTTCGCCAACTCGTTTTATGGAAAAACAAGTAAACCGTGAATACAGTAAAAGTTAAAAAATTGACAATAACAAGCTTTAATTACTACCTAAATTTTGATTATAAATGAGAATATCTTAGAGCTAATGTTAGTAACGATTTTACTACCTAATTTTGATTATATATGAGAAAATCTTAAAGATAGTGTTAGTAACGATTGTTTAATTTACCTAAAACTAATTTATGGAACTATTAATAGAAATCATATACCTTATTTTGATTATACAGTACTTCTGTAGGCTCCGAAATGGCGGCTTGCTGACTCAGCGCGTGGAAAATTTCGCTGCCTAAATTTTAGATAGAAGTTGAAATAAAACTGGATTCGGATGCATTAAAATTTCCAAATGTATACTATTTTGCTCGTTTAATGGTTATTAAAGTTCCGCTTTGTAGTAACAAAGGTTATTGCGTCGTTATTGGTTGAATGCAATTACACCGTAAAACAATTAACGGTAAAATGCAGTTGGTCAAGTAATTATGCTGATTAATAAAATAAAGAGAAACGTAAAGTAGAAGTAGATAAAAAAATAAAAGTGTCTGAAAAAGTAATGATCTCAAACTGTTGCTTTTCAATAAATTACCATACAAATTATATAGCACTTAATAAAAAATTTAACAAAGCCACTATGGATGCTACATCCACCTTCTTAACTCAACCAAAAACGACGCTAAGGTGGTCTATTGCGCAAGAACATGTCTAATATGAATGTGAAAACAAAATGCATACGAGTTTCTAATTTTACAATAATTAAGCGCATGCTTTTATGCAACTATGATATGCAACACACGCTGCACGCAATGCATGTTAAGTTGCCTAAATATACGTAAATTTTATTAACAAACGTAAACAGTTTGTTACAACGTGATGTATAAAAATACATAATTTATTATTTAAAATTCTATATCTTGGTATTTTTATGTTTTTGAAATACTCTGTTATATTCCAAAAATATTTCGCGGCGAAATGTTGTATCTGGTTAGTCGATTTAGCCATAATGACGAAAATGTCGATTGTTAAAAATGCACAAAGTTGTGTGTATGCATACAACTTAATTTTCTTTTCATTTAATGCCATTTATGATAATTATAATAATTAATTCTTTAAATACTAATTAACATGAGGTGTAATGTTCATTCTTAAAACTTTACTTTATTATATTTTGGAGATCCTATCAAAGTCCAATATTTATAACTTTCTCAATGCTTATTTTTGTATTTCATTATTAGTTTTTCATTTTTCCGATACTAGTTAGACTTCTTTCTCGCTATATACAACGTATCGTTAATGTTCGTCTCTTTGCGGATCATTATCACTAACAAACTTAATACGAATACTTAAGACACTAATCATACTAATTTAAAAATTAACTTGAACTATCTAACATAAACGCAACAAAATTCACTCCTATCCTAAGTTTTGCTAATTCTACAGAACAAAAAAGGTAACTATAATAAACTTTCACTAGTTTAATTAATAAAGAAAAAGATCTAACGTAACGGGGAATAACTAAGCTGAAAGCTAAACTCTTCAAACTCATGAAAATCGCAATTTTATTTTCTCAGTATTTATACGATTCTAGTTTTAGGCAGTGTGTAAGTAACATACCTTACACTGGATTATTACTTACTGCGTACATACATGGATCCTGCTAAATGAGGTTCCGCTATGATTTTAAGTTGTTTGCACTAAAAGTGATATGAATGCAAAATTGACGTCAATCTGAAAATATGTAAATATAAGGGTGATTATCATGGTTCTAGGACATTGTCTCACTTTTCTAAACATGAATCTTAACATTTCGAACAGATTTCGTACACATTCCGCGATTGATTAATAGTGCAAATTTTGGCTAGCTCTGTTACCATTTTCTTTCCATACACCCGTGCATGTCTCATAATAAAACTTCATTTTGTAATACATATTTATAATAATATATTTCACAGTAACAACTTACACATTAAAATTAATGATATTGTTAAAAATTGAAATTATGTGCGATTCCTCGAAATATTAAGCTGTATTCAAAATTTTGAACAATAGCCTTCACACGTCGAGAAAGAGCTGCGTACGTTTTATTTTGTGGTGGTGCAGGAGCCCAGGCATCAGTTGATTTATACGCAAGTTATTCAGTAATTGTTTCTTTTTCAATGAGTTTATGAATTTAAAGACATTTCCATTAACATGTTAGAGTGATGACAATTAGTGATAAGATAATTAAGATATTTTATCTCTAAACATTATTCCATTAACATGTTTGAGTTCGCAATTTACAAAATATTTGATAACCTTCCGTACGAATGTTTGTAATACACTAACCGCAGAGCAATAGCAGTTTCTTTACTGTATATTTTCTATGTACGGGGCCGAAATGTGTCAAATGTGTTGAAATGTATGGAAATGTGTCGAAAATGTCGAAATGTCCGGAACCCAATTATCATATACTGAGAAAATTCGCATTAAATTAAATTTTTTTTTTTGTTTAGGAACAGGTTGTTCAGTGTGCATAAATTAAATGTATGTATCTAGAATAAAATCCTAACTTGGGCGACTTTAATATCGTATTTTAGCTTTACAGCTATAATTTTTTTAGATACTTCCGTAGAAACTCATCAGTTCCGTAACTCGCAAAGTTTAACACAATATCATAAAATATTTCGTGAAATCAAGTTCTCACATCGTCGGCCTAATCTGAATGTGCATAACTCCAAAAATCATAATTTTACATTAGAGAGGAAAAATTGATTTACCGCATTAATTAACAAGCTTTGGTGTCAATTATGGTCTGGATATTTTGATTTTTTTATAAATATGCTTTGTGGTATCGATTTTTATCCACGAAATCAAAATTATATAAAAATACTGAAGTTGCGAAAAAATCATTTCCATATTCAAAATTTAACATATAATCATATAATCATATACAATAAAGAATTTAATAATCATTATATTATTATTGTTTTTATTAACTAATCGTAAGTAGGTACATAAAAAAATATTTCTTGGTAAAATTTACCGAAACGGAAGTGAAATAAGTATGGCACGAAAATAATAGGTTGTAACTTATTCATGTAGAAAGAATGGTAATACTTGTTTGATTTTTAACTTATCTTTGTGCAGAGCTGGTAGTGATTCCAATTGTAGATACTGCGGATTTCTTTGTGCCCTGGTTGGTAAGACTTTAAATTCTTCAGAATGTTTAACTTTAAACTCAATTCTGCCATCAAAATTATATTTCAAAGCCCTTAGATTATTTACTGTGGAATCGCCCAATCTATGTCCAGGTCTTATAGATTTGATCGAATTTAATGTAGAAAAATCCTTAAAATGCGTGTGATCCAGGTACTTAACCTCGTACGGGTTAGGATTTTTCCGAGCAGATTTACATAATGCTACATAATCGGCTGGTACATTGATTGTTCTGCCAATGATTTTTGTTCAATGGTGGAGTGCACAGTCACACTCCATCTGGGTGTAACCCTTTTCCAAATATTTCTATATTATGCAAAATCCTTTTTCAACAGCCAGGTTCAACAAAGCATTGGCCAAAGCGCTGTTACGATTTTTAGCACTGCAACTGTCACTGTATAAAATTATTTGTTGTATAGCTTCAAGCTGGAAAAAATCACAAGTGATTGAAGAGAAACAGCATTAAGCTCCCCTTCGCCCTCGTGTTACAAAAAACAGTACCCTTCTTTTGTACCCAGATCAAAAATTGTGAAACTGTGGACGATCAATTTGGTTCGGTAATAGAGAGCCGATACATTCGATTTGGGACATAAAGGTACTGACTGAAAGTCCATTGTGAACACTTTATCACTTGAATTTTTGGCTTCCGCCTTTTCTTTACTTGTTTCTTTTTGCGATATGTTCTGTGTATACGTTTTCTTCTATATTTTTTGTTTTGTACCCTACACAAGTGTCACAGTCATCTTTCTTTTGTGGGAAAATTGCTACATTTAACTTCTTAAACGTGTTCGAAAATGTAGCTATCGAGAGCGCCTTAGTTTTCTGTTGCATATACCAGTCTTCTTTGTAATCATCATACAGTTTTGATTTTATTCTAAATATAAGATTTAAATATAATTTGTTAGTCGATTTCCTGCAATAGTGAGATTACAGTTTAGCTAAATTGTTAAAAAATGTAGTAAATCTTGATTCCTTTCTGCAAACCTAGAACTTTTTCTCTCCTTATTTTTCTTTCTGTTATTTGGCTCGGATACGGTTTCAACGGCAATAGATTTTTCCGTCTTTATCCATTCTGAAATGGTTCTCATAGCTACCCCTAAGGTATTGAAAAACATTTTCTTGCAAACCCGTAAGTGTTGACCATTTATATTTAGGAAATATTTATATGATCTTTGACCGATTTCCATATTTTTTCATCTGAACTCTCTTTACTATTTTAGGTATTTTCACGATTGTTATTATATGTTGTCACTTCTTCTGAACTATACGTCAATCTCTCATCTACTTCGGTAGTGACATTGTCTCTTGTAAAGTTGCGTGTTACTTGCTCTTCATTTAAAGTATCTGGAATTTTATTTTCTTCTTCCAATTGTTCAATCGCATTGCTAATGTTAGCGGCATTGCTCAATGTGCCCTGGGAAAAAATACCAAAGTGTTTCTCTATTTCATCTACATCGCAGATTGTAATATAATCTATGCCATCTTGTGTAAAGAGCTCTGTTGTTTTCCGGATTTCCCCCAATACATTTTTTTTTGCTGATTAAGTAAGTACACTTTCTACTTTCTACTTGCTACTAGAGAGCCAAACATAATCACTATTCGAATATTATAACTGCTACTGGCGAAAGACAGGAAATGTCTATTAATGATAATCACCCCTAAAGATGTTTAGCTTCACTGTGCTCGGGGCGTACCAGTAGATAATCGTATATGTGCACGTGCATATTTTTTGTAATCGTTACTTCACATAAATATAAAAGTGGTATATTACTAAATACATAAACTTTCTTGTGTATGTATTTAATTTGACATATGTCTACACATATTCCGAAATGTAACTTTTTTCTAATTTGATATAAACGATTACAAAAAAAATTTGTTCGCAACACATACGGTGTCACAGTTTTTGTGCTCGGCCTTATATTTTAGCCCTCGGCTGACGCCTTGGGCTAAAAGGGGAGGCATTGCACCAAGAAATATGTAAACAGTTCACTAGCTAGTTGCAAAAATAACTGTTCGTTTACTGTTCGATTTATTTAGCATCCGCGCTTAGGTGAATCATGATAACAGTGGTTTATGGTAGATATAACTGTTCATTTGTAACCTTTAATGTTTCATTTCAATCCACTTTATATTAAATTTAACTCGGGCGTATAGGTCTAAGCATTTATAACATTTTTATTCTTCCGCTTTGGCATGAAATAAAACCAAATAATTTGCGTAAAAACCTATCTACGCACTCTAGCGTACATTATAATTATCAGAAATTTTTAATTTCCTTTATTTACACTGAATAAAATTAGATTAAGGTGAGTAAAACTATGGAAAACATAAACCAAAAACTAATGTTAATTTCGATCCCTGTTCCAACCTCAATTTTTACGGTATCTACACATATTATTTAACAAATCTATAATAAAGTTCATCCCAGATGGAGGGTTGCGCATCTGGCATCAAGATATTGAAGGATTAATAATGTTATAAATACGTTTCTCTTTTTAAAAACTCAAGCTGAGCAAATATGGTTGCAATATGACGGCAGAAATATTTTTTTCTTTTAGATCTGGTAATAAGTGACTTAGTCACATTACCACGTCATTTGGTATATAAACGCCTTTTACAGCACTTTACATTCGCAAAATTATAAGTTTTTGTTTTCATTGATATATTTAGAGAAGTTATTTGCATTACTTGAAATAAAGTATTACCCAACTTTTCGCAAAGCTTTACGATAGTGAACTACTAACACTAGTCTGAAGTTAACCCTTTTCTTTACATTACCATAGTATTAAACCTCCTGAATCAATATTAAACTAGCTTTAATGTTCGTAAATTCATTCATCTAACTTGTCCACTTAACAAAAACCTAATTTTCACTAGAAAGGATATGTACTTGTACATTCAACATAAAGTGAATGTATTATACAGAAACGATCTTGCTTTCTAGAACTTCATTTCTTGGCAATACGATAAGGCATAACATCGATATAAAGGTAAGATAGTTTCCAACACTTTCAATAATGTAATGCAAACGTAATGTATACTTTTCCCAGAGAAAACAACTAGCAACTAAAAAGGATATAACTAAACAACAAGAGTAGTGTGCCTTGCTTCCATATTTAATAACTCAAAAACAAAAAGTACCTCCAAATCAAATTTCGCTTTAAGATAACGTATTGCATCCTCTAGCATACTATATGCACTCGAATTTCAACGCCTAGCGTTTTTCACCCACACTTCTTTCGACATGAAATCGAACCAAATATTATCAACTTCCAAGTTGTATAAAATGTTGTTAACGCACCGGAAAGATTCCTTAACGCAAGGAAGGGATTTTCCTTTTAAGTATAATAAATGAATAAAACAATGTAACTAAAACCAGTTGCATACCTTATGTAGGGAGGTAAACTTAAGATACAATATGCATCTGAACGTATCACGAACAGAACGATGCTTGTGCGTTATGCATAGTACGAATATATAAACAGGGTGATTCGCGAGGAAGCGGCAATATTTTAAAAATATGTCGAGGAAGCCAAAATAAGTAAAATAAACTCATATGTTCAAGTCCGATTTTCATTTGTTTCAGAGATATTTAAAAGCAAACAAAAATTTATTACAAAATCAATTACAAAATAAACAAAATAGCATTAATTTACGAAAAATGTTCGAAGCATTAATTTACGAAAATTTTCGAAAACACCACCGCCCACTTGGATACACTTATTTGCGCGTTTATAAACTGCACTAGTAGCGAGTTTCAGTGAACGATTGTTCGCTCTAATGATAGCTGCTGCATTAAGAATGCGATCTAGTGACGCTTCCCTCGTTTCCACTTTGGTAGCATAAACTAACGACTTCATCCATCCCCAAAGGCAAAAATCGAGGGAGTGAGATCCGGTGATCTCGGTGGCCAGGAAGCGGACCGCCTCTGCCAATCCAAAGATCGCCGAAAGTGGTATTCAGAAAATTTCGTACATTATTTGAATAGTGAGGAGGCGCTCCATCATATTGGAAGATAATTCGTTGTCGAATATTTAAAGGTGCTTCGTCCAATATTTCTTCTAAATGGTCTTCTAAAAACGTAAATATCCTTGTCCAGTAAGGCGCGCATCTAATACGAAAGGACCGATTAATTGATCATTTAGAATACCGCACCAAACGTTAATGCTAAATCGATGTTGGAAATTGTGTCTATCGTAGCATGGGGATTTTCGTCCGACCATCGATGATTATTGTGGCAATTGTTAATTCCATCTCGGTAAATTAAGCTTCATCCGACCACAAAATGTCTTTACACAATCTTCTGTTTTCCCGAATCCAATGATAAAATTGTAGCCTTAAAGGATAATCGCCTTCGTGGAGATTTTGTACTTTTGCAAATGATAAGCGTTCAAACCTTGTTGCTTAAGTGTTTTCCAAGCCATTGTTTGTGGTATTTCAAATTGGATTGCGATGCCTTGTACTTATCTCTGGATTTTCGCCTACCACATCCAGAATATCTTCTTCAAGTCCAACAGCGATTCCGTGTTCTCTTTCAAAAACAATACTTGCACTTGGAAATGTCCCAGTTTCGCCGGCATGTGTAAAAACAGTTTGAAATACTCGCTTGTTAGGAACTCTTCGATTCGAAAAACGACGTCGATACTCCTCCACTGCACGAACATTACTACCATTACAGAACCCATAAACAAATATCATATCGGCATATTCTTTATGGCTAAATTTGTGGGGCATTTGTAGCAATGCTTTAACTTAAGCCAAAGTATAATACAAAATTAAATCGTAATAATAAGCAAATTTAATTGATAATGTCCGCTGGCTCATCAGTAGATTGAGATAGGAGGTTCTAATTTAGCTCTTGATTAACCTACCTGAAATGCGTCTTGTTTCTCACCTGTTTAGTTATTTTCATTTCTTTAATTACTAAAAATGCAATGTAAAAAAAAAATTATAAAATATAATTAAATGAATTCTCGGGCACCATGTTATCTTTGACAGGAATAACAAAACCTATTTAATGAACATTAAATGCTTTCTAATAATAACAAAAATAACAATATGCAATAAAGTTTATTACCAAATTTATGGATAATAAGGAGAGAAGAAAAAGGTTTTAAAGCTAGCTTAAAAACTAAAAATTCACTACTATAATAAATACCTCTGTATAATGGTTCCAGTGTTCATTTTGGATACGGAAATGTCAACTAGTAAGATAGCGTTTCACAACATCCTTGCGAGTCTTGTAATAACTCGATTAACTATGTGTTTGTAGAAATTTTCAATCAATACGTATTGTATTCTTATTAAAGATTATTACGAATACAAGTTCAATGAATAAAAAGAGGCGTACTTAAAAGTGAGTAATTAACAAAAAAATAATGTGGTAATGTGGAAAAAATAATGTGGTAATGTGGAAAATAATGTGCCACCAAAATATGATGGCACACTATATAAAAATTAAGTAAAATCATTCTTATTGCTGTTAACAGTCAGCATTAACTGAATTACCAAAAAGCTTTCTGCATAACTCAAGTATATATAATATTCACGCTTGCGCGAATACAATAATATAAATCCAATTTTTAAGAAAGGAACTAAAACTATTTATGTAATATTACACCCAAAAGATTTGTTCTAGAAAATGCAATTTGTTGCAGTATTCAATTCTACATAATAATAATTAAAACTTTTCTAATATTATGCCAAATAAATTAATGATTTTAGATTAACGTATTTTTTGTACAACCACAAAAAAAGGTTGTTACAATTTTACAACTTCATAAAACTAATGTTGAACAACTGTCACTTTAACAACTAACTGTCAGTTTTCATTTCAGTTGCCTACTTTACTAATTACACATAAGTTCTGGTTGCGTAATCCAGAAAGTCAACTCTTAAAAATAAATACCCTGTTAGAATTTTGCAAATATTGGCGATAGTGAGAACGTTCTTGGTGAGAATTTATTAGCCGCCAAATTTAAAGTTACTAAAAGCAATAAAAGTTTCCTTTCTGGATTTCGCTCTCAGAATTACGTGCATAAGGTCAATACATCAACGTACTTCGTAATAGGCAAAAAATTGATGAGATTTGACATTTTAAGAAAAAGTCAATTATCCCTGAAACAAATGAAAATCGGACTTAAACATATGAGTTTATTTTACTTATTTTGGCTTCCTCGACATATCTTTAAAATATTGCCACTTCCTGAATTACCCTGTATATATATATATATATATATATATATATATATATATATATATATATATACATATATATATATATATATATATATATATATACACATATATAACAAAAAGAGGTATTAATAATTTGTCCTTTTCTTTCTTTAAAGATTGTGGCGTCTATTTTTTGTCTGTTCTCCCTATCTGTCTGTGTATAACCTCGTTATGTTTTCTAACTAACCTAACCTTCTCCGTTATTTTTATCCACACTTCAAAACACCCACGCTATCCGAGTGCTCTGCGGTCTTAGGACCGTTTGGCTGATTTGCTAATCGAGCTAACTAATATATATATATATATATATATATATATATATATATATATATATATATATATATATATATATATATATATATATATATAGGAACTTCCTCCATCAGGTTAAACAAGCTATGCTTAAGAAGTTTAGATACTCGGGACCATTCAGTTTAGCTGGGAGTTCAAATGGACCCACAAGGAAATCGTTCACTATCCTAAACCAAACATTAATTTGAAATTCCTGATGAAAATGGCGCTCCCTTGTGCAGTTTGGGTTTTCCTCAGACCAGGTATGACAATTTCTGCTGTTAAATACTCCTTTTCTGGTAAAGGTTACCTCATCCGTAAACAAAATATTGTTTATAAATGATTGATCACGACGATGATGGCTTAAATTCCAGTCAAAGAATTCGCTCTTGCCAAAAAAGCACGTGACAATAAATTTTGGCCTGGTGTGTAGTGGTACTGGTGTAGTTGCTGTTTATGCAAAACAGTTGATATAGTTTTTTAGTTGTTTGTAAATATGCAAGTAAAATATGTACATTTTGCTGAGTGCATTTTCCCTTATATCGCATTTTATATCGCTAAATGGTCCCCATTTAGCGATATAAAATAAGAGTACCTTGTAGAACTCTTAATTTCTATAAGTATACTTCTACACCCATGGCTACAAATTTTAGCTACTTAACAGTTTGGGTAATAGCTAGAAGATTTTGTGCCTTATACTCAGTCGTAGGTTAAAGTGGGCCAGGTTCATACAATTATCGATTTGTCTTATTAACCAAAAAATAATTATGTGTAACTAGATATGTCCGCTTTAAAATCGGGGTTGCTTCTTCCTGAAGCTAATTGTTAAACACACGGACGCCGACTTATTTTTAAATACGTATTAAACAAGTGAACCATTATACAATGAAGTAAAAAGAAAATTTTTACACTAACAAATTTTATTACACAACCTATATTTAGTTATAAACGGAAATTCCTTAATGCTAATATTAGTAACGTTATAACCTAATGAATAATTAATATTATGAGTAATGAATGGAATCAGAATACCTCATTCCTAGACACACTGTAGATAACGAAATGACTGCATGCTGGGTCAGCGTTTTGATAATTGTTGCGTAATGTTACTTCAGGGTTGAAATAAATCGGGATTTGTATGCTTTATAATTCCCAAATGAATAAATTTGCAGGATTAAATTTAGAAACCCATATATATATATATATATATATATATATATATATATATATATATATATATATATATATACAGGGTGTTTCATTAAGGCTGCCACCGGCCATATTTCAGAAACTAGTGGACATAAAAAGTGGAGAAAAAAATTCATTATAAAAGTCGCCACGAGAAAATCCTGAAATTATTTTTAAGTTCCGTAATTCATCGCAAGGGCGCAATTGAAAATTAAAAATAAAATTATAAATTTCTCCGAAAATTCCACATTAAGGCATACCTTTGGTAACATCGTTAGAAAGCTTAGACAATTCTGCATCATTTTGGTCAAGGCTCATTGGCGTACCGACCTTAATAAGAGTGGGGAAGCTATTGAATGTGTAATCATTTAAATCGCTGTTATTTTTAAACGACTTATCCGATTGTAGTAAACCTAGGCTTGTTTAGAAGAAAAAGGTAAGTACTTTTAACTGTCGCATCCATTGGTACGCGATAGCTCATAATAAAATTGTTAGAGGGCGCAATTTGTAATAATACCAGTATTTTTGATTTTATTCAGAAAAATTAAATCATACGGTATAATTATGACATCATAAGCGGAAAGTAGCTTAAATTTGTAACAAAAACGTAAATAACGCAATTTGATATCTTTATTTGTTCCAGAGTTATGGCGAAAAGAAGACTTTTAACCGTTTAATTTAATAATTGATTGTTGCTATGGTTTCTTAAGGTGTATAGGTTGGATTAGTAATGAGGAATCTGCATTTATCATAGTCTGTGCCTCCTTCACACTCTATCTAGGCTTAGGACTAGTCCAAACTAAGCAAATTGCAAAATTTGGAGCGTGTTTAGAGGCCAACGGGCCATAACAACGATATCAAAGTAATGATTGATTTTGTTTAAGAAACTTTTAATAGAATGGTAAAAATCATGAACAACTGTTAAAAACAAGTGAAAAGCTATAAATGTTCAAATTGACGGCCGTTTTGTAAAATACAACTATTAATTCTTCTTCTTGTACTGGAAACAGCTGTTTCGATTTCGTCTCGTGGAATCGAATTTATTGCAATTTCAATTCGGTGAATCATGTCCTCTCGGGTGGTTGATCTCATTTCGTAAACAATATCGTTTATTCTTCCCCACAAGTAGAAATCTAATACAGTTAAATCCGGGGATCTAGGTGGCCACGGAAACAAACTACCCCTTCCCATCCAGCGATTTGGGAATCTAACATTTAAGAAATCACGGACTCTTCGGGAATAGTGTGAAGGACATCCATCATGTTGATACCACAGGGATGCTCTCACGTCAAGGGAATGTCTTATAAAAGATTGGGCAAGTCATTTTGTAAAAGTTTAAATAAGATTCACCATTTAGGTGTCCATGAAAAACAAATGGTCCGATAATTCTGTCACCTAAAACACCACACCACAAATTTACACTCCATCTGTTTTGGTGATCCACTTCGCGCATCCAGTGAGGATTTGTTTGCGACCAATAATGCATATTGTGCAAATTAACTCTGCCGCAGCTAGTAAAAGTAGCCTCATCGGTCCATAAAACTTTGGAAAGGAATCGAAGATTTTCACTACACATGACTCTCAGCCAATAGCAATGGTCGAGCCGCCTGTCAAAATCAGTGTCTGATAAAGCCTGGTGTAAAACTAGATGATAAGATGCAGCTTAAAATCCTTAAAATTCTGAACACAGAAGCAACCTTACACCTAGTTCTGTGGAAATCTCCTGATGCTTACGTGAGGCTCCGATTCTACGTACGCAAGAACATTAATACTATTGTCTTCATTTCTTATGCGACGTCTTCTGACAGGAAGTGGAATACGTCGTACATTTCCTGTTTGTCTTAAACGTGTTGCCATTCGCCGAAACACTTTTCTAGTGTAGTGCCTTCGATCAGGATATCTGATAGCGTATTGTCGTTCCGCAATAGCTGCATTTTGAAAACATTCATAATACACGGCAAGCATGTCGTAAGCCTCGGCATTGGTATACGACATTTTTGAAAAATAGCACTAATTTCTGATAAGGTACAATGAAACCCAAAACTAATGAAGGAAAAATTTTTCAACACAACATCAATCAAAATTAAGTAAGTTGACAACTTTTCAATTTATTTACCTCCATGGAAACGAGCCGACTTTGTTCCGCAGCAAATTAGATTATTATTTTAAAACACACCACATTAGAATTATGCCTTAGAAGTTTTATATGATGTTATAAACGTACAGAAGAAGAATTAATAGTTGTTTTTACAAAACGGCCGTCAATTTGAACATTTATAGATTTTCACTAGTTTTTAACAGTTGTTCATGATTTTGTACCATTCTATTGAAAAGTTTCTTAAACAAAAATCAATCATTACTTTGATATCGTTGTTATGGCCCGTTGGCCTCTAAACACGCTCCAAATTTTGCAATTTGCTTAGTTTGGACTAGTCCTAAGCCTAGATAGAGTGTGAAGGGAGGCACAGACTATGATAAATGCAGATTCCTCATTACTAATCCAACCTATACACCTTAAGAAACCATAGCAACAATCAATTATTAAATTAAACGGTTAAAAAGTCTTCTTTTCGCCATAACTCTGGAACAAATAAAGATATCAAATTGCGTTATTTACGTTTTTGTTACAAATTTAAGCTACTTTCCGCTTATGATGTCATAATTATACCGTATGATTTAATTTTTCTGAATAATATTATTACAAATTGCGCCCTCTAACAATTTTATTATGAGCTATCGCGTACCAATGGATGCGACAGTTAAAAGTACTTACCTTTTCTTCTAAACAAGCCTAGGTTTACTACAATCGGATAAGTCGTTTAAAAATAACAGCGATTTAAATGATTACACATTCAATAGCTTCCCCACTCTTATTAAGGTCGGTACGCCAATGAGCCTTAGACCAAAATGATGCAGAATTGTCTAAGCTTTCTAACGATGTTACCAAAGGTATGCCTTAATGTGGGAATTTTCGGAGAAATTTATAATTTTATTTTTAATTTTCAATTGCGCCCCTTGCGATGAATTACGGAACTTAAAAATAATTTCCAGGATTTTCTCGTGGCGACTTTTATAATGAATTTTTTCTCCACTTTTTATGTCCACTAGTTTCTGAAATATGGCCGGTGGCCAGCCTTAATGAAACACAAATAAGTTCATACAATTCGTTAAGTATTTTAACTTGGTTAAATGCTTTATAATAGTTTAAACACAAACATTATTAATGTGCAAGAATAATATTTCTACTTTGTATTTGAAACAAAAAGAATGTCCGTGTAAATGATTTATTATGCGTATTAAAATATTAGTACTAGAGGGACAAGACACTAATACTCTAGTGGCAGGTTCTATACTTGTATAGCAATCAATTTCTCTTTGATCTTGACATCCAAATAGCATTGTAGATTTGATTCAGTCTTGCTAACGCTGAGAATTAATTAATGTTTACTAAATTACTAATTTTCTCCAAGAGTCGTTTACTTTTAAACCATCTTTATACCTTGTTTGGGCCATTTCTATTAGTTAATACTTAGTTTAAACATGCTCCTCTGTACTCAGTAAATTCTAAAAACTTAAAATAAAAAAAAGGATCAACCAATTTTGTTTTAATTTCAGAATTAAATTCTCTTTAAAGAGAAATAGGGTTTATATATTAGTTCAAATTGACAAGTAGGGTTGCGCCTTTCGATTTTCATTGTGTAAAGTCCTGCTATTGCAAGCGCTAAACTGAATTAGTTGTACTGTTTCGAAATTTTCATTTATATTGGATTGTAAAAGTCTAGTTCTTTCGCACTCGTGTATTTACGAACATATTATTTGCATCGTGATATATAGGTTTTTAATTACACTTGACTTGAATGGGGTAATTACAAAAGGAAGGAGATGAGTCTCGCAAAATTCTAAGACGCCTTGGTGTTAAACTAGAAATTATAACCAGATACAAGACTATTCCATCAGCTGCGCTACTTAATCGCAGTTTCACCGTATTCTAACATGATGGTTTATTCATCTTTCATACCACGTAGTATTGTATTTTATTACGTAAGGTATCTTGTTATTTTTTGAATTATCGCGCTTTTCTCATTGAGCCTGGCATTTTAATATAAGGTTATTTCCCTAGTTTTACTTCTTAGTTAATTATACGTTTTATAAACTGTATAAATTCGTCAAATCTAAGTTTGTTTCTTTTCATGGACATTTTTTGTTTGTAAAAGTTGGATTTCAGTAATTCTGTTTTTCTAATTTTTCTTACAGTTCCGTTAGTTTACGTTTTTTACATATTTAGACCGCCATCAGCTGCTGTTACTTGCATTACAATTTCAATGAGGAACAAGCTTAACTCCAATCCCCACTTATTAGTAACACAATTACTACGCTTGTAAAATAAAAATTATAATCAGAAGATGTCGAACCCAAAACTTTGAAAAAATGCTACTTACATGTTTGACACTTAGTATTTTGTGCCATCATCAAAGCATTCTACGAAATTATGATAAAAAGGTGGAGCACTAAATAAAAGTTTCTTACTATAACTAATAAAGTTCGTCAAACATCCGCTATTACGTTGATGTTAAAATAAATACAACATTGATATCGTAATTTTTACAATTTATTCTAGTTTTTTGACGTTATTCATCGTTTCATTAATTGTTAATATTATGTGTTACTTGTAAATGTATTGTATTTTTGTTCGTTAACCTAATGATTATAGCAATATTTCAATGTTTGGAGTTATTTGAAGTTGCATAATTTTAATCATCAATGCAATTGCGTATTTTTGGCCAATTTTGTTAGTTATAGCAAGAAATCTTCATTGAATGCTTAGTATTTTTACCATAATCTTGGTGCTTGAAGGCATTTATAATGGCACAGAATTTTAAGTGCCAAGGCATGTAAGCAGTATTTTTTCAACTAAAGTTCTGGGTTTGACAATGTTCTGTTTTAATTTTTATTAGCTACTTTAACAACCCATTTTGAGTTGTATTAAAATATACCGTAATTTAGGCCGTTCGTTCATTCAGTTGTAAATATAAGAAAAATTTTTTAATTATTTTTTCATTATAGCTATGAGGTAGGCAACTTAATTTGCATTTTGGTTTATACTTCCACTTCCATAAATTATTTTCTTCTGATCATTTTTTTTGCGCAACGCGTCATCACCTGACATCCTCCTATTTCCTTAGCGTCCATCTTTTCTCACTTCTTGTGGTACGCTGTGAGATGCAGAAATCTTTTTTAGGTTTTCCCCTAAATTTTGTGAAAAGTGCCATTGATTTGATGGTAAGATATATTTTAACGCATTATACTAAAAATGAAAATATTTGCTCTTTTCAGGCACTTTCTTTTTTTTACCTTTACACTTTTAATTTTACCGCTTTTGATTGCACAATTAATTCTACGGTTACGTACGCTTTCATTTTATGATTGAGTTATGCTTTTAATGCAGAATTTAAATTTTGATTACATTTATTATATGAACGTTCGAGAAAATGCAATAAATATTGGTTGATTCAATTTCAAGAAGACAAATCTATAAGAAATAAAATTCCATTTTTGGGTGTGGCTTACAACGTCAAGTATTATTTCAAGATATTGCGTAATAATGGTGCAAAGATGACATTACCTTTGGTTGACATTTCTGTAATCGTTTAGATACCAGAGGTTATTTAAAAGTTTGTGTACAAAATTTTACGAACATATATAACATTTAATTAGTCATTTAAGGCTATAACTAGTTTAAGATATATTTTATATAACCCTATCATTTTAACTGTTAATAAACATAGTCTGTATATTTTTTTATTTTTTTGATTTTGATAAAATTTTTATTGGAAACCTCGGTTTAGTTATTCCGAGCATTATTAAAAAAGAACTTGGCGTCCGAGATCATTTTATTAGTGTTACATTGCAGCATTTTTATTATTTATGTCAAGTGAAAATAACAGCAGAATTTGTGGTAATTAAGCAAATCAAAAGATTGAACGGCCTTACTTTAATCTTCCGACTCTGACAACGGCATTATTTGTGGTGAATGGTATGTATCTCCAGTTAGTTTAACGATTTGTTTGGAGAACGATTTAACTCATTCATTTATACCTTTTTTATTATAGACTTGACCTTCTCCATTTTTTTATTACACTATGCCCCAAATTATGAGAATGCATGATATAGTTAAATTGACTGACGTTGTACTTCACCCATTTTTATGCCGTACTGATGGGTTTAGATATTTCCTTAGTTTCTTATGGAAGATGAAATTGCAAGGTTTGCAGTCTTTTTTAATTTGTTGTTGGAGATACTAAGTTAAATGCAAAACTGTGTGCATAAAATAGTGTAAATTACCATATAGCCATCAAATCAAAGGTAAACAAACAAATAAATAGATAGATTATAACACTATCATTGTAAACCATATTATGGATTGTTACACTATCAAACAGCGTTTGATGCAATAC
The DNA here is from genome assembly GCA_036346205.1 of Vesta saturnalis. Lineage (NCBI taxonomy): Eukaryota > Metazoa > Arthropoda > Insecta > Coleoptera > Lampyridae > Vesta > Vesta saturnalis. The sequence continues at coordinate 1,129,276 of JARFJB010002353.1, read as the reverse complement.
GTAAAATGATTTAAATTTGGGATCAAACACCTTACACTTACCATAAAACAACAAATAACGACATTCAATCAGGAAAAAGTTGTCTCTAGGCGCCACCATAAACTTAAATTTCTCGGATATAAATAGTCCTAGTCGAGTGCTTAAATTAATCTTACCTCACTGTGGAAGATAAAATTATAGCCTACCTACTCGTTAAAATCATATACCATTCAAGTTCACAAACGTTCAATTCGTACAACACCATTTGAGTTGAGTAATAATCAGTAATCTTAATAAATCTATCTTAATCCTAAAACAACAACCACGTACACATAAATTCAATTTTGAAAATCTTCAAGTTCAATTGCCATTAAAACATTTTCTCAAATACTATTTAAGTATGTATTTAAACGTAGTAAAACTGAATCGTGATTTAAATCTGCTGCGATTGATTTGCTTTAATTAATCATGAGTATGTATATACACTCATCACTAGTAACCGTCCTTAATATTTACATACGTAGTCCGTCGCACTATTTCATAACTTAGATGTTCGTGTTCATTCACACCTTTAGATACGTGTAGAAATTGAGAAATTTTATTGACTGGATGCTCTTCTAAAAGGATGTACGTCAGAATATTTTAATTACACTTGATCACTAAATTCTTAATTGTCTATAAACGATCGATTAAGTGCTGTTAACAATCGCATATATATTTAAGTCGGTAATATCAGTGTCCAATACTGACTAATCTAATTCATAAAGCTTAGCACATCTTTATTCAGTTACGCAAAGAATCATTTCGAGTTTCTTTTAGATCGCGCGTGTTTAATACATAGTTCTTTCTTTTAAAACAATGGATTGCTGTTTAAGCAGTTCTTAAATTTTGAAGAACTTAATACAAATTTCCAATTTACATCAATTCCTTCATTTGTAAATGTTTAAATGCTTCATCCCCAAAATAGGTTTTTATAGTAAAAGTAATATGCACTGCGGCACTATTTATTTACAAATAAAAACTTAGCATAGGTTGTTACAAAATACTCACGTGCGACTGTCCTCCTAAGTATCTCTCTGAACCCGAGAGCCTCCGTGTTCTACCCTGTCACTCTTCCTTATGTATCTTCCAGTCTATTATCACCATATTCTGTGCAATTATTTTACAACTGTTCTTTTCACACGTTCATAATGAATATTGCAACATTGTAAACACAAAACTAACAATTTATATCAAACTGACGTTTAAAACTTTCAGGTGAGATAGTGGTTAATAGATGATAAACTTGTAAATCTTATTTTTTATAATGTAACGGTCATTTAGCTTTGAATTAAGATACCTTATAAGGAAATTAAAATATCTTTAAATAATACATTTGCACATTTTCTACTAGTGTTGATCATTATTTAGATATAAATTATTACTAATACTTCAATTTCATATTGAAAATTTGGAAATTAGGAGTGGTATCAAAAAATAGATTATAATTAATTTATAGCTTCAAATTCCACGGTGGTATTTTTATATCTTTGAAATATGCAACAATTGCAGAAATATTTGATAAAAACCAAAAACTGTTCCTAGTATACCGCCTTCTCAGCCGCTGCATTGCCGCTAGGACAAATAATCCCCAGAATAAATACGAAATATTAAGCATATACGTGTTGTCATTCTGGAGTTGTCGTGAATAGCAACATACACACATAAACACGTATGCACCCACGCACGAACATACACACACGCGCGTATTTAAAACTGAAACCAGGCCTAGGTACTGTTATAATTATGTAAGCCATTGCATTACGTGCAATTGTAAAACAGAGTCGCCTAACACTCTTTAAATGCATTAGTACCATTTTTGACACTTTTGTGTACTACTGGTTGCTCACGGCCACCTAATATTTTATTAGCCCAATTTGTTAACCATTTGTTAATCAGTTATTAATATTAATTTCCCTCGTCCTGATGTTTCACTTAATTGTTTCATAATCACTTGTTTTATCGTTTTCTTTGCATAGCCTTTTTCAACTCCCACAATTAAAGCTACCCGCCCACTTTCAATCCCTATTTACATCTCCCTCTTTTATATGGTTATGCGGATTGCACATTTTACGGAGATGTACTTGATTCCATCCACTTGGTCCTGCATTTCAACCCTATTTTTATCATTCTCCTTTCTGACCAATGTACCGCCTCATCCTATGGGCTGCATATCTTGCACATCTATCGTCGAAACAGGTGGATGAAGAAGGTTTCCAACAGCAGAGGTCCGCTCAGAGCCTCGTTTCTAACGCTGGGTCCCCTTTTCCATTAGCTATGACTCTGTGAAGCCCGAGCTGTTGGTGTTTTAGCCTTACATATAGTTTTTCAGAGAAATCAATTAATTAACGTTTTTTTTTGTTTGGTTGCCAAAGAATTCCTTTTAACAATAAATTTGCATGTAAAGGTTGTTGTAGCAAGAAAAAATTATTTCTGTGAGTGTGCACCACTAACAGATATTGCCTTGGGGTGGGTTATGTTGTATTCGATAAGACACAGCAAAAAGCAGGTGTGACCTGTTTTATCTGATAAAACATAATTGTGACCCGCTGCATGCTTATTCGTTAAAAAATACCACCGGTATACTACGTTATACGAAAAAAGCCTTTTTTAAGTTGGCCCAGCATTTTATTCTACCGTTTCGGTGCGGCGTTTACCATCCTCGAGGTGTGCGCAAGTACAGAGTCAGACTCTGATATGGTAACTGTTTTCTATAAAGGACCGATAAACATTAAAATTTTTAAGAATGCGTTTAATAAGCATACGCAGAATCAGGATTTGATTTGATACAACGAATATCTGCTATAAATAGGCCTTTTTTTAATAATTGTGGTCCTGAACAGGCCACCTTTTTTTCCTAACGTGCTAAAGCATACTGGTCCAGTTTTAAGGTTAAGCAACAAACAAGTAATTTCGAAGACCCAAGAATATATGGCGGTACAAGCGAAACCTTTAAATGGGGTGAAGGTAGAGATTCAGCTAGAGATTCAGCTAGAGATTCAGCTGTAAGAAACAAAACCAGTTGTTAGAAACCAAGCATCAGTGTTAGAACGGGGGCCACGGCGAAGGCCAATTTCTTATATAAAAGAAACCGCAGAGTAGCCTCGCGTGTTGCAGATTGGGAGCACAAGATGTTGTAAATGTGGGACTCAGCAAAGCTCCAGCTTATAGAGGAGGGGACCTTTCATGTATGGATACGTTTGACATACAATTATATCGGATGGGTCATCTTTCCATGAATATTATCCACAAAAGGAAGTGGAATTGTTCATGAGGAAATCATTTGTTTTTATTGCCAAAAAGATTTTAAGAAATGCGATTATAACTTTGTTTTATGTCAAGAACTGCCGTCAAGTGAACTTATTGAATATACTATATTGTAGCGTGTTTTTATTGATTCAACGTATTAATATTCCACCGATTGGAATAAGGCTCTTCATGTAAAAAATTTTGAGGATTTACTTGTATTACTGAGTGCTGAGAAGTGCTTAGATGTTTATCGCGTTCAAACTGTTACGGTCGAAAATGAAATTAACACGTCAGATAACATATAATTAAAGTGCACCGGACTAGTTCGGTGGGACAGGGCCTGGGCGTGTTTTTTGAATTCAAAAAATACTGAAAGTGGCAAGGAGGAACAAGGGCACACGTAAATAAACCAGCCTCCAACAGTCAAAAAATCTCACTTACCTTACGTTGGCTATCCACGTGCACGTCGCAGATGCTTCGAAACGTTAGCTCTAGAACAAATCTCAAAATATCCTCACGCTAAACTACAAAGGCAGCGTGTGCGAAAATCAGCTGTTGGGGTTCAATGATTCCTTTAATTTAATTTTACGTTACCTTACCCTCAACGCTTGTGAACAGAATAAACTCAAACAAAAAAAATTAATCAACGCTAAATAAAAACTTTACAAAAATACCATATGAAGCTAAATGTGTCAAGATTAGGAAATTACCACTGGTTACTTTCAAAATAAATCAATAAAACTTTAAATCAAACTTTAACTATTAATTCATTCTTTTTAGTTTGAATATTTAAATTACCACTTTTCTAGTGCTAATACTCCTTCATATTCAATATAAACCTTAAAAATTTAAAATAGGGGCGAACGTATTTTGGGTTAACTTGCAAGCTCACCTGATTGCCTTAATTTTAAATTTCGAGAATAAATTTATACAGATATGGTTAAAATTCAAAACATTTACGTAAACAAATGGTCACTGAAAATCAATTTTACAATGCTAAATATTCATACAATTAAATCTGTAATACATTTAATGGGATATTAAAAATAATACCAAACATAGCGCAAATAAAATCAGTACGTCAACCTTTTAATTTAGAATAAAATCAAAACACAAAAAAATAATTTCACCAAATTTTCAAACAATTGTATGGTAACACAATCACAATAAATGTACAATGTTTACCTTCTACACAAATTCTTGAGTACTTCTCCCCCAGGTGACCACGGAAGCAATCTGGACGTAACCGGATTCGGGATGCCTGCTGACTGACTTCCTAGTCGGTAAACCAAGGCAGCAATTTCCAAATCACAATTTCGATAATGTTATATTTTATTTGACTGGACTGGACGTTATATAGTTTATGTCCACAAAACAAATAGCTTTTACGCACTATTTATTAACACAATCTTGCCTAATCTCCAATTAATTAGATAGCTTTATTTACAAGTCTGTTTATTATTTTAAAAAATATCTATTTACAAGTTATTTACAGTGAGACCCTCGACTGTTACAGCTGATTGTTATTACGGTGAAAACAAAATGTTGTGCCTTCACAATAATTTCTATTCGATAATATCAATCCGCGTTTTCGCGTTTAATATTCCACTATGAAGATGCACTTAATCAAACACATCCATTTATGAAACGTTCGTTAGTTGACACCAAGTGTCCGTAACTTCAGAAGAAATAACCACGAGGGATCAACGACTACACATATATCCACCTAACTGGTGCTTCAGTTGTATACAACTACTCGACAGGTTTGGTCCTCCATGTGTTCGAAACAAAGGCACGCCCCGGGTCACAGATCACATCTTTCACAATCTAGAGTCAGATCGAGACCCCCCCGCGCAATTAATCGCGCAAAAAAACAGCCTATCCCCCTTTCAACAATATTGCACCATTTTTTTCAATCAAACCTTAATATGAAAAAATTGCTACGTTGTGGCAGGTACCGTCTCGCGCCATCAAGTTTACCCAAGTACAAATTGTCATCCAGAGAATTAATACCTTAACGATAACGACAATTAATTTACACTAACGGATTGAGATACTACTTTCTGACAGAAAAACGGCGTCAGTTACTAAAACGCAATAAGTGAAAGTGACTTGAGCATCACTTGCTTTTAAATAACCTACTCAAAGAATGATCTCAATTTAAATTTATATCATCAACTACGTTTAATTTTTGAAACGTTTGTATAAAAATTTACAGGAAAACTAATTTAGCTTCAGCTATAACATTTCCTATTTCCAATTAATCAACCCATGAAGATACATAAATGCCAATTTCAGGAATTCATCTCTAATTGCAATACGCAAACTTTAATTCGAAAACGGCTATAAAACAAGTTTCGTTAGCGTGAATTGAGTAAATAGCAAAAAAACGACAAAAAAAAAGAAACAAAATGCATATATACCCAAGGCGTTCAAATACACATGACACCACTGTCTGCAGTTTCAACCTGCACGTAGCGTTTGTGAGCAAATTTCCATGCAGCTTGTTGAGCTTGCATTTTATGTGGAGAATTTTATTGGTGTCGGTTAGATTGTGCGTGATTAGTAGAGTTAAGACGTTTTTTTTTGTGTGAGTACTGTAGTAGAATTTTGGGGATTTTGATTTTTAAAGATCTTGCGTCAATTTCTTTGAAATTATTAAGTTAAGCCGAGTTTAGTTAACTGTGTACTCTCAGGTGTAGTGAGAATAAACAAGCACTACTTGTTCATAAAATTCGCTAATTCATTTTGTGTGTAAGAAGATTTATATGTAACTAAGGAGATAAGTTGTGTTATATAGCAAATAAGGTACACCTGGATTAGGATTAAATATATGGTTTCTAGTTTGCGACGACAAGTTAAAAGAACGTCCGGTCACTTTACCAGTCGTGATTGAATTCAACGTTCACTGCGGGGAAAGTATATAAAGGAGGGGTTAATTATTCGAGCTAACTATTGTTTCCGATTGATATTAAGGATCAATTGAACCTAATGTCCTGTTACCCTGTTGCTTTGACTTGCAAGGAAAAGGACGTCTGAAAATCTGTTTAGAACTGCGACTTGTATTAACCAAGGTATGTTTATCTTGTGTATTTGAATAGGTGGAAATTACTTGTGCTTTGTAGTTTGAGCGAACGTCTTTCTGGCGTGACAACTAGATTTTGTAAGTTTATATTTTAAAGGTTTATAATTACAACCATTTCCGGTGAGAATTGGGGCACATGATTACTAAGTTAGCTTGATTACTAAGTTAGCTTGAATCAATTTGTGAAATTATTTTGGTCTTGCAAAATTCAATGAAATTTATTTTAATAATACAGCGCACAACTTTTATATTTAAAACCACTGTTCAGAATTATTTCAGTTGTAATAAATTAGTGTTTTCAGAACTTACAAGCGTATTATTTCGATATCGATCACGATGTTATGTGATTTCCGCCCAACTCACAGTGAAAAAAATAATTTACGATTCAGAAAATTTAAGTAACCTTAACCAATCATTTTTTTGTTTGCAATTTCGGGATTGATAAGTAACACTTGTATGATTGAAACCAAAGCCTTAAGCGTTGAATTTTTGTGTTTTTACGTTAAAATTGAGATCGTGCATTTATTACAGTTATTGGTAATTAATTAAAATCAAAAGTTGTGAATGTAGGGGTATTTCGGTAGATTAAACGACAATAAAAATGTGAATTGGTCGTAAAGTTTGATGATCTCCACGTATCAGAGACAATTGATTTCACCGTACACTTACATTAGTTTAATATCTTGTGCGATTCTTGTGAAACTTTTTTTTATATAGCGCTAGCCCAGGAGCACTTTTGCTAACCCATGTGGTCGAACGTTACAGAATGGAGGCTTTTTTTTGCTTCTAATACTTGCCTTTATTTTGGTGCTACTTTACCAATACTTTTGATTGTAAACAAACAGGCGCCCTTTGATTAATGACTGTTCGGATACAGAATGACATTCTTACTCACCCTACACACAGAGCTTCGACAACCTACCATACACTTCCACTAAGCTATCGTCATTTACCCTTGTCTGTTGCGCAAAATCTTACTGTTGTTTTAACCCGTCACAATCCGGGCGTTACATATAAAGCCCAGGGCAGAGCCACACCTGTTGAAAATGAGGCAAGGGTCGGAACGCAAACTGTTGGAAACCTTCTTCACAACCTAATAAATGAAACTACTTTACTGATAAAACTACAGATTTATTTTATACCGACTTTCCTCTCAACTAAACAGGCCAGCGCCCGATTGAGATACGCAATTCACAGGGGAGATGAAAAAGTGGTTCAAAACAATATGATGAAGATAGGGAATGAAAAACAAACGAATAAAAAAGAGTCTAATCTAAAAGAGAATATGGAGGAATTGAAAAAGCCAAGAGCAGGACAATAAACGCATTTAATTTTACCAGATCACGACCATTACATAGAAACTAAATTCCCCTTATCAAAATGTGACGTCAACAAAGCAATGAAAATTCGATTAAAAGGCGATTAGTAAGTTCTATTGAGCCACGAGTGGCCCACAAACATATGTAAATCCCAATTTAAAGGCAACTAAAATGTACCCGTGTTTCACTTCTAGTGTTTCAATATAGGTTTTGTAAGTGTAAGCATATTTTTGAACAATATTAAGAATCAGTTATGTAACTTAAGAATTTCGACAGAATTAAGTGCAACTAACAATAATTTTCTTCATTGCAGCAAAACGTAATAAAAAGTCCTTACGACTAAAAATAAAAGCGTGGGGCAATCATCATAATTCATTTCTCTCCGTTACATGTTTATAATACGAATGCCCCACGCTGTTATATTTGGTCGTCACGATTTTTGACCAAAGAAAAAAATTATTCTTAGTGCTATTTTTACGCATAAATAAAAGCGTCCTTTTTAAAAAAGTGTCTTTTTTCATAGTATTATTTATTATGATGTACTGTTTAGTACTATTTAGATTAAATGTTTGTATGTGGTAGAGAAATGAATTATGATGAATATCTCCCTCATGTATAATTTGCTCCTACACAGCAATGCAACTTCGTTAGGATTGCAGCGATAATCCCATTGAACGTTATGAATTACAGCGACAATTCAACTGCAATGACGTCATACTCAACTACCATAGTAACAGTGGTGTTCTTGTCATGAACAGGAAGTATTTGTCAAACACTGACAGCCACGTTAAAAGTTTGAGTTAAGTTTATTGTAAAAATGAACCGATTTCCTAAAATTTCGTGAGAAATCAGACATTCACTTGGTCGCAAGTATTGTTCGTTTGATTAAATATATATATATATATATATATATATATATATATATATATATATATATATATATATATATATATAGGGTGTCTCAAAAACGTTCCGCTAATTTCTAGGGTAAATAGAATATTAAAAATAACCTTAGTTTGGTTAATAAACATGTATCGGCCCTGTAAAAGTGACTCCAAAAATCCTTTTTTATTATCTCTGAAACGGTTTAAGATACCTAAATGGAATTTAGACCACAAATACTTTTGATTAGGTCATAAAAGATAGTGTTGACAAATTTTTGTATTTTGTATGGAGGCGTCGCTAAGAGGAGGGGTGCCTTATTTTGCCCTCAAACTTTTTTTGTGGGGATATTTTTAGTTTTTGGGCAAAAATAGTATTTTTTAAACAATTGCCACAAAAAGATTCTCTTGTTTACTGGTTTCGGAGTTATTTGAAGTTTTAGCAAGTAATGTTGACCGAACTAATAAATTATCTTAAATGAAACAATAATTTTCATGCGCGAAAACGAACTACCTCAGGGAATAATGGAATGTTTCAGAAATAACTATGAGGTAAAAATATTGTAAATTATTTAGAACTTAAAAGAGGTTTCAATTGTATGACATTAACACAGAACAGACAAAGGAAACAATTTAAAAAATGCAACAAATAACACAAATTATAGCAGAAAAAAATTGAATAGGTAGGTACGGGTTTTTACTTTAAATGTTCGAAATGCCCACCATTTTCACGAATATATAATCGTAAACGTTTTCTAGTGAAAACATTATCCTTTGGAGCGGTCGTGGTTCTTGAATTAACATTCTTAAGCTATTTTCACTTGAAGTTCTTCAATGGAATTTATTTCGCTTGAATATACTTTTCTTTAACTAAGCTCCACACATCAAAATCGAAGGGGTTTAGTTCAGGGACCTTGGAGGCCAGTGCATAGGAGCATCAACACCCCGACAAATCCAACGATTCGGAAAATATCCGTTGAGCCATCATCTAGCTTGTCTACTGAAATGAGTTGAAGCGCAATCATGTATAAAACCATATTTCTTCGTAGATCAAGAGGAAAATCTTCTAATAGCGGAAATGAATACAATAGGTGTTCTTTTAATACACGATGTACCCTAGAAGCACTTGCGTTACTTGCCCTTGCCACATTTCTTACACTTATAGTAGGATGCGCAACAACTAGATTTAGAATATTTTCTTCTGCTTGAGAAATTGTTGCCATTTGTGGTTTACCAAAATTTAACTTTTGTGGTTTAAAGGTTCCAGTCTCACGGCACCTAATCACGAAATTCAAAAATGTTTTTGAATCCGGAACACTTCTTCTTGGAAATTTTTCCGCATATCTTCTTCTCAATGCTTTAGCCCTGTTAACATCATAGGTATAGTCACTATTAGTGTACATATTCATTTTCAAAGTTTTTAAAAGCGTTATTACTTGTTAAACAAACCAAACTATCAACAACAATGCGTCAAACGAATCTGTCAAACAAAAACATCAAATTAATTGAGTATTTCTTTTATTTTCTTCTTTTAGGTAAAACATGTTGAAACCTCAAATAACTCCAAAACCAGTAATTTTATTTACTTTCAAGAAGAACACCTTTTTCGTGGCAAATTGTTTAAAAACTATTATTTTTGCCCAAAAAATTAAAAATATTCCCACAAAAAACAGTTTTGGGGCAAATCAAGTGACACCCCCCTTTATCGACGCTCCTGTACAAAATATTATAGATTTGTCAACACTATCTTTTATGACCTAATAAAAGGTATTTGTGATCAAAATTTTATTTGGGTATCTTAAACCGCTTCACCGCAGTATCTTCTTAGGGAGGCATTTTCGGACACGTGCTTATTAACCGAACTAACGTTATTTTTAATATTCTATTTAACCTAAAAATAGGGTTTTATGTGCACATTTTAAAATTAGATTGGTATATACAGGGTGTTTCAACAATAACATAAATATCAAACATGACTTTTAAATTGAACATCCTGTATTTTCTAATTTTTGAATTCTAGAGACTAAAAAGTTTAGTTACTGTTATGGTTCCTACACCTAATATTTAACGTTTTCGAAATATTTCAATTTTTAAAAATACAGACTCAAAATCAAATGTCCCGTACGCCCAGTACATTACAAATTTTCATTCGCAGCTGACATGACTGTTTTACCATAAGAATAAGGTTTAAATGACATATGAAAACACTGCAAAAATATTATACAGGGTGTTATAAAATTTACTTTCAATTTGATAAACTTTTATGTCAAATAACTTTTTATTTTAAACAGAACACCATATATTTGATATCAAAGTTCGATAGGTATTGTATAAGTTGGCTTTCAATCTGTATTAGGGTTCCCTATACCTATCTATCATAGTTCTCTGCAAAATATCATTTTATCTTTCACATAACATTACGTCCATTCCTGTATTAAAATTAAGCAAAAAAAAGGTGTCTGGGAAAACAAAATGTTAACATTTATTGCCCGTTAGAAAATAAATTACAGATGTCAGCGACTAATACAAAAACAGGAAGCAAAAATTAATCCCATGTTATTGAAGTTTTAGTAAGTACTCAAAATGACGACCGTCGTTTTCAATATATAAATGAACGCTTTTTTCAAAAGAATGTCTGACTTTTCTTAACATGTGTGGAGTAACTGTGTGGAAAGCTGCTCTTATTCTTTTTCTCATGTCTTCGGTGTCGTTGCTGGTTAGTTGCTAATGGTACGAAAAAATCATGGCCGTGTGATGTTGAACTAAATAAAAATATTCGATGCAATGGTCGTATTTATACAGACGCTGTAAGTGACGAGTTTATTCGGATTGTTCTTGCGTTTGTCCCAATTAATGACCTGGAAAACCGATCGCAATCGTTAAATAACTAATTCCTGAATGAATTAGAACCAATTTTGGACTATTTTGAGGACACGTATATTGGTAGAATGCAGCGTAACAATCGCCGACGTCGACTTCTATTCGATTCTAGAATTTGGTCCTGTTATACGAGAACCATAAATAATGAATCATGCTAAATAATTATGCTGCGGCACATAGACGCTTGCAATCTGAATTTGGTGTAGATCATCCAACCTTATGGAAATTTATTGATGGGTTTCGCGATGTTCAGAAATCTATTGCCCAAGTTTGTGAGCGCTTTGTTCGTGGTAATGATGCACCAAGAAAACGTTGTAGGTATGCGCTGGCAGATCGACGTATTTTGGCATTAGCTCAAGACTGAGAAAATCGCGAAATCACCTAAAAGGAATAACACACAATTTTCTTATGGATCAAGGTTTTTATATCTATTTTTTTTACTTTTAAGTCACTTTATAAACAGGAAAACAATGCAAATAATTCCTCAACTTTTTGATTAAATTGATATAACACAAGTGTTTTTTTTTCATTTTAGTTACGACTTATTTACAAGCATGAGAAATGGCATTTTAGACCAGACGGTATGTTTTAAAATGCTCATGTTTGGATGTTTTCCATATCGAATTTTTTACTTTAATGGCTCCAAAATGGTACTAGTAATAATAATTTCACTATGCGCGGGTCCAAAAACATGTGCTCATTTTTATTAAACAAAATGTTAAAAACGTGAAAAATATTGCTTTTTTTCTTTCAACTGAAAAGCTATTTATTTCACAGAAAAGTTGCAAAGAAAGAAAAGTTTCGTAATTGAATTTTACACAAGAAGCAGCTAATTTAAAATCGAAGAATACATTCTTCGTATTGCAAATATAGCAAAAACAAGAAAAATTTATCTTTGATATTTTTTCGCGCACTCATATAACAGGTATAATAAATCACCACCCCAAATTTGATTACAATCAGTCTGATAGTTTTTGAACAATAATTTGGCAATCTATATTTTGAAAAAAAAGCCTAAACTAAGACCTCTAGATACTTGAAAATTTAATGACATAATAAAGAGCACTCAAACTCTCAAATGTCTTTTGAAAATTGAAATCCATTAATTAGGAGAACCGTGGCAGTTTTTTAAACATTTGTGTAAATTTTGGGGTTTTAAACAATTAGAATAACTTTGCGAAATATAAATTTTTTTATATTTAAACTTATATTGAAAGTATTCAGAAAAACGCTTCTTAAAATATAAAAATAAGAAAAATTAAAATATAATTCGTATGAAAAAAAATGTAAGTAAAATGATTACATTTTCTGTGGTATTAACATAAAACATACAACGCTTAAAAATAAATAAAATAAAAATATTCTTAATTTGTATTTATTTTTATATCTTATATAACATTAAACACTGATATTTAAGCCTATTTTGCTAATTTTTAAGTTTTTAATTTTGGAACTTTTAAACAAATAATTCCGAATACTTTCAATATAAGTTTAAATATAAAAAAATTATAATTCAAAGTTTGAGTGCTCTTTATATGCCATTAAATTTTAAGTATCTAGAGGTCTTAGTTTAGGCTCTGTTTATTTTAAAGAATTGCAACTTTTTTCTAAAATATAGATTGCAAAATTATTGTTCAAAAACTATCAGACCGATCAAATTTGGTGTAGTGATGTACCATACCAAATAGTTTTTTTGCCAAGTATGAAGGCCTTACCTTTTGTATGAGTATTCGAAAAGATATTTCAAAAATACTTGTTTTTTTACATTTTTCATTGTTTCTTGCTATTTTTGCAATACTAAAATGTATTTTCGATTTTAAATTAACGGTTTCTTGTTTAAAATGAAATTCGAATTCTTTTTCCTTTGCAACTTTACTCTGAAATGAATAGCTTTTGAGATATTCTAGTTCAAAGAATAAAAAGCAAAATATTTCATGTTTTTAAAATTTTGTTTAATAAAATTTTAGCACAGGTTTTTGGACCCGCGCATAGTGAAATTATTATTATTAGTACTATTTTGGAGCGGTTAAAGCAAAAAATTCGATCATATGGAAAACATCCCACCCAAAACAGATACCGCTTAGACTATTAATTATAATAATAGTCGTATACGTGATTCTGATGGGAGAGATAAGTTCACGTCGAAATAGTATCGAAACAGGAGCGTCGATGTGACCGCGTCGAAATAAGGCGGTCCGATTTATATTATACCGTTGAATGAATAAATAATACAAAACGTGATTATTTAAAGGATTAGTTCGCGTCGAGAAGAGGTCTCGTCGAGATGATCTCGGTGGAGATGATGTCGCGTCAAAACGATCTCGCGTCGAAGCGGCGGTGTCGAAGTGGAAGCGTCAAAGTGGCCGCGTCGAAATAAGGCGGACCGCCTTAACATATCCCCATAGAAAGAAGTCTACACATGCTAAATCCGGGGACCTTGGTGGTCAATTTTCTGCGCCCCCTCTTCCTACCCATTCATTAGGAAAACGTCTGTTTCGTTCCCATCGCACATTCACGTGAACTGCATCCACATCCTGTGTATGATATCGAGAGGCACATTTTGCAATAATTCTAGAAGTATTTGTCGGATAAATCTCCGAAACATTTCACCATTCAGATTGCCGTCGAAAAAATAAGGGCCTATTACACTAGACCCCAATATTCCACGCCAAACATTGACAGACCATTTATTTTTGTGATCAAGCGTACGAAAAAGATATGGGTTATTGTCACTATAATAATGAAATTTATATTTGTTCACTAAGCCAATATTATGAAAAGTGGATTCATCGGTGAAAAGTACGAAGTCGAAAAAGTTATTGTTTTCACCTATTTTGTCCAAAACCCACAGACAGAAGTTAAACCGGGTGATGAAGTCTCTTTGACTTTGACTTACGTGAAGATTTTCTATTATAACTGCAAATTCATTATCTTCATCATCAAGAATGGTTTTCCCCTGTTAATTTTGGGATAAGCCACACTTCCTGTTGTTCGAAACACTTGGGGTAATTTTTCGAATGAACGTTTGTCCGGATGACTTCGAGTTGGATATTTTTTGGGAGTAAACCCTCGATGCCAATAGATAGTTCTTTTTACACTCTCCAAGTACTAATATCATATCAACACGCTCTTGGGAATAAATCTTCATTTGTAAATTTCAAATTTCACAACGTGCGTTTAATCAACTAGCGCAGGTCAAACTGATATTTGTAATTTATTTTGTAACAAGCAATAAATGTTAACATTTTCTTTTCCCAGGCACCTTTTTTTTTGCTTAATTTTAAAGCAGGAATGGACGCAATGTTATGTGAAAGAGAAACTGATCTTTTACAGAGGAACTATGTACAGGAACTCTAATACAAATTGAAAGCCAACTAATATCCCCATCGAACTCTGCTATAAAATAGAGGGTATACTATTTAAAATAAAAAGTCATTTGATATCAAAGTTTATCAAGCTGAAAGTAAATTTTATAACGCCCTGTATAATATTTTTACAGTATTTTCATATGTCATTTAAACCTTATTCTTATGGTAAAACAGTCACGTCAGCTGCGAATGAAAATTTGTAATCTACTGGTCGTACAGGACATTTAATTTTGAGTCTGTATTTTTTAAAAATTGATATATTTCGAGAACGGTAAGTTTTAGGTATAGGAATAATAGCAGTAACTAAACTATTATTAGTCTATAGAATTCAACCATGAGAAAAATTCAGGAGGCTCAATTTAGAAAGTCATATGTTTGATATGTATCTTATTGTTGGCACCCTGATTACCAAAGTATTTTTAAAATGTGCACATAAAGACCCTATATATGACTGTATTGAAATATTTTCACAAATTATTGCATTTCCGCTTTAAACGATGCGCCACTATATATATATATATATATATATATATATATATATATATATATATATATATATATATATATATATATATATATATATATATATATATATATATTCTATTCTGGAAATATTCTACCGCATAACACGCTGAATCAAAATTAATCAGATAATCCTGGAAGAAGCCCTGTCTCAAGGAAACCGCAATCGTTGGTTTTCTCTGTTGGTTCAAAGAAGAGCTTTTTAACCAACAGAGAAAACCAACTCATGCAGTTTCCCGAATTATCGATAATTTTAGACGCACTATTGGTAATATATGAGTGTCCCACTCTTTTATTTTTAGTCATAATGATTATTGATCACATTTTGGACCAAAGAAACATTATTTTCTAATTTTAGTGCACTTTCTAGGCGTAAATAAATGCGTGCTTTTTAAAAAAGTTTCTTTTTTCAAAGTATTATTTTCTACTTTTTAGTCTTGTCAAATATTCAAAATCTATTTATCATCCATGCTACACCTGTGCTACCCTAAATAAAATAATTTATACAATCAACTGTAACAAACCTTTTTATGTGTGTGTCAAATTTACGTTCATATTGGCAACTTATGTGCGTTTCGTGTAGCGTTAGTTGCATAAATAAATTATAGCAATTATTATTCACTGCACATAACCTTCTACGCTCAAGCCATTTTCGGTCATTGCGCAGGGTTACTTTGAGCATACATCAATCATTGCTTGAACTACGTATTTAAATAGAAGCCATCTTCACTTTGTTTAATGTTTTACTTAAAGTGCCACATTTATATGGTGAGTTTTTAAATTTATCATACTGAAATTTGAGACACTGGCATTTCAGGCTCAACTTTAGTTATACTCTTACCACTTATTTTACTTTGGGTTTAATTTTATTTTAACGTTAAATTTGCAAGATGATGCAATAGCTGTGTTACTGAGAAGTGGGATTTCAATTACCAAATTTTACTTTGAACCATACAAAATCAATTCAGTTTGGAGGTTTATAAAGAAATTTCTATATATTTGGGATTACCAGCATATCAATCTGATCTTTGCTTTAACTTCCATTAAAATTGCGCAACAAATTTAAAGTGATGAATCGACAGCATTTTCTTATCTGCTGAAGTTCCAGTGACACCCAAATGTTTAAGAAATTACTTCAGGTATTTCATATTGTTAATTAATTCACATTATAGTTTAAGGCAGTTAATTAAGCATCACTAACATTAGTTTTTAAGAGATCATCATTATAATCAAAATAAGGATCGTAATAAAACTCACTGTTGTTATTTTTTGCTTGTTATTTTCATGAGTTTTCTGTCACTTTTCTATTTTAAGGTTTATTTGTTCTTTAAAACAAATTGACGTCCGAGATGACATTACTTATTTTCAGGTTTGAAGCAACACCTTTTTTTGTAAAGCGAAAATATCTAAGCAATTCTATTTTTGTTAATAAGCAAATCAAATGTTCTTGAACCTGGACTTATTAATCTACCAATGAGCAAAGAAGCATAAAATCTTCTAGTTATCCATTATTTTCCATAGCTAATTATAGCTCTGGGCTAGAAGTATTAATCTATAACTGGGTGAATTATTTATACGACACCCCTGTTAAGATTACACAACATTATCAAACTGAAGTTTTTTGATAGTTAAAAAAAGAGTTGCATTCGCCGGAAATCGAACCCGCGCCGACAGCGTGGCAGGCGATCAATTTACCATTAGACCAGAACTGCTCTGCCAGTTCGACATTGAAACGGCTATTTAAACCATGGATAACTGAAATTGATGTTAATTATAGTTTAATTAAGCAACTTTATGAACCGTAAATGCTGTGTATTGTCATCGGAAATACATAATTTTGGAGAGTTGGTTGGATTTGTTGGAGTAGCCGAAAAATCTATTATAAATTTTGACGCGTACAACATACAAACAGTGTGAGTTAAATAAAAGCGTGTAAAATGTGACAACTCCATATTTTCGAATGTGACAATTTTTAATTTTATAACATAACCATTGTTTTAATAATTTAACGTGAAGCTAGATTTTCCCTTAAAGGTATAGTCATGATTAAGCGAAGCTTGTTAACTAGCTGTAATTTATTTCAAAGTTAACCTTCTTTAAAAAATTAACTAGAAATTACTTCCAACATTTAATTCATTTTGTTCTATAGAACAAGGTAAATAATTCCTAATTAATTCTTTCTAACATATCTGCCAAGAAACTTAAAAAATCTTGATATCTCCATTTTCATGAAGATTTTAGCGATAGTCCTTAATTAAGGTGTTATATTGGCTGTACGATCTTAATGATAGTGTTTACACCATTAATTAATCATATTAAAAGTGTTTTAAATGTAGCTAGCGTAAATAAAGTGATTTTAATCATTTGCTTAATTAGAAACTCGAAGCTGCAACTGCAATTATTTTTAATGATTATGAATACCTATGTTTAACAGTCCCCAAACACCCAAGGCTCCAGAGTTTAGATTTCACAAATTTAATTTTGTGGAAAAGACACATAGTTAGAGAATTTTAATTTGTAAATATAAGATTTAATTAATTATGCCCTTAACCCTTTACGAAATTGCTAGTTGAGGATGTTTAAGTTTGGCTGACCACTTATTTGCCTTCATTAGTGTCGGTGACATAAACTAACATGAAAATGAATGTTTGTTATAATTATTTAATTAAGTTACATTAACGAACATAGTAATATGAACTAATACAAAGTCTTTGTTACAGTTGGAACGGAAGTCCGGTATCCTGTAATAGTATACATCCATGGGGAATCATTTGAATGGAATTCGGGAAATCCATACGATGGAACTGTTATTGCAGCGTATGCCGAACTTGTTGTAGTAACGCTAAATTATCGTTTGGGTATATTGGGTAAGTACATACATTCACTTTCTGCTTCTTTTGATTTAATTATGATATATGGAATACCACTAATTTCAGAATTTATTGCTATAGTATCGACAATTCTCGTGTTCATTTAAATTACCTTCGTTAACAAGTAACATTGTTTCTAATATACCATTATAACTTGCGGTAGCTTATAAATCACGTTCTGGCAAAATTTATTGCCAAAAATGCATTGCTAACAATTAGTAGCGTTTCCATTTTTTTTTTAGTTTTTGGTTAGTAAATTTATGTGAATTTGTGTAGTTTTTATTCTGATATCCTAATTATAGGGCAAATAAATATTCTTTCTTATGGGCCAAACAAAACAGCTACTTAAAAACTAGATTAATCAACATAAGAAATCTGTACATCGGCTTTTTGATTAGATCGATATGACTTATTACAATAGTCCTTAATGAAGCTTCAATTACGTATAACAAAACCTGATTTTAGTATCTCGTTATCCTTTTTGCATTCCGTTTTATATTCTAGTCATTAGATGTACATACAAAAACTTGTAAAACTATGTGGACATTCCATATACGGTTAGTGATGTGCCTGAATTCTTCCTGTTAGATTAAACCACGATGTTTTGTCAAATAAAACAGTTGGAAACTAAATAGTAGAAAAACATCTCCAATTTGTAGTTAAGAATCTACCAGCATCAAATAGTTAAAAACAAACTAAATTACAGTAATTAGTTTAGTTAAACCCTTTACGTATGTAAAGAGTGCAGCATTTTTGTGATTCAGTCTTAATTAAGTAGACAATATAGATGCAAGTTTAGTTTTAAATTATATTCAATGTTTATTTAAGAAATAAAAACCGAAGTCGAAGAAAAGGTATAAAAATGTCAGGACTGTTAAGATTTTTAAATTCGTTTCTTGAAAATAAAGCGAGTGTAGAGAAAAGACAGTCAGTAATAAAAACCGTTTAAGATCTCGAAATTTACGTAACCATTTTCGTTTTACAGTAATAGTTTAAAGACGAACATCAAGTATGCAAAGTTGAGGCAAATAAAAAATAACTGAACATTTAGAAATACGGAAATACCAAAACGAAACAACTTAACACATATTTTGAAGTGAGTATGATAATGACGTAGGGATAACATTTTTATGCTTATACGTACGAAAAATAAGTCGTTTTTTAAGCACTAAGTATTTATTCGAATAAACACAAGTCAAATAACTGTTTACCACTTTTAACTCTCGTTGTATTGCCTGCGAGTTCTACTACATTTAAGCATATATGTTATTACGTACACACAATAGTGTCCGTCACAAATCTAAGGCTCTTCTGCAACTCAGATTGTTACACGATCAAACCTCACGCCAAGATAACTGTAAAGGAAATAGGCGTGTTCGATATCAAACCTAAAATGGTTGAAATTCAGCTTTAAACACTATGAAACAACAAATGGTAACATTCAATCAGGGAAAATTGTTTCTAAAGTACGTCCCACAATATCAGAGAGCAATAAATCATGCTTTTAGTGGAATAGTGTCTTTGTTTTTGCATGGAAGCGGCAAACAAAAATCAGTAGCAAACCGGGCTAGTCTAAACGAAGAATGTGCCGCTTGCAAAATATTGTGTTAAATAAAGACGGTTCAGGCAAACGGCAAACAAAATACGACCCTTTAAAATTCTACTTAAATCTGAAGATCAGACAACTCATAGACGTGCGGTTAGGATTTCAGTGTATAAAAATTGTAGATTGATTATCAAACAATTGAAAGGCGTGAAAGTATTAAAAATTGTAGATGTGGCTACTTCAAAATATACTGTTGACCTCCCCACTCCCGTCTCATTAGAACACATTCTACTACACGATCTACAATATTTGTCAAACTTTGATACTGTAAGGCATTGTGTACATTGAGAATGATAATTTTTTCATTCTCGTTGATACCACTAAGTTTCAAACGTTTTGCCGGAGAAAAATCGGAAGATACCCTTTCGTTTTTAACCATAACTGGAAAATAACTGAGCAGTTTAAAGTACTTGTTTTAAAATGACAAATGTGGTAGGTAATTGCATCTAACGTATCCCCCATTCAGTGAGTCATATTTCTAACTTACCTTTAATTAGATAATAGTGTAATGAGTACTTTCTAGACTTACAAATTTTCTTAATTTAGGACGATCTTAGCTATCCTGTACAATAGTGTATTATCTGCTTCAGTAAAGATGAAGTTTGTATTAATTCTATCTCAAACAATTTGAACGTAACTAATGACAATGACGGTACAAACGGTTTATTTGCTGAAACTTGAATAAGATCAAAGGCACGTGAACAAACATTATTTGGTTTGACAAAAAAACCAACAGGTTACTTAAACAAAGACTTAGATATTAAAACAGTACTAAGGCTAAGCGTATTCTGGACCAGAAAGTGACATCACAAGAATCAGCGGCGTGAGCGAGCAATTAAGTCCCGCCCCCTCCGGAAGTTTGCGATTGGAGGACCAATGAGAGACGAGGGTGTGGCTCTGGCTAAGTGACGTTAATTGGATGCGAGTATGGGCCCCGCCCCTGTTAAAATTAGCAAGTGGGCTGGCGCATCTGTTGGTCAATGAGAGACGCGGCACCTTGGGATGTTGGCATTCGCATGCGGGAAGGGCACATGGACATTGTTGATACGGAAAGTATCTTCTTCAGGTATCTTGTGGATTCTTCGCTGCCGCTCAAGAGCTGCCTCCGGTTCTTCGTCGTTGCTAAAGAAGTCACCTTCGTCCCTTGTCTTCGTTGCTGAAAAGGTACTTCCGCTGTCGCGGTAAAGACGTTGATGGACCTACTTCTGGTATGAACCCTGAAAAAGAATTGTTTGCTCGTTGCGAGTTTCGAACCACGGTAAACCTATACCGGTACCTCGCCCACCGAGCCTTCGTTAGATCTATTGTGTAGAAAGCTGGAAATCTTTATGCAGACGCCACACACCGTCTATAAATGTTTATGCTTTACGGTTGAAAATTATAAAATTAATATAGAAAATCAATAGGTATTGAAAAAATTCATTTAATAGTAAAAATGATGAGTTTGAAAATGAATAGGAACTGAAAAATGATTTACTGAAATTTAATAAAGATTTATTTGCAATAGTGTTGGATAACATAGTATGTATTTCTAAAGTACATTATTGATAACACATTCTTGACATTCTAATCTGTTATTTAACTTGATAATTACACTGTTCATGTATTGAATTTGTTACCATTTTCATTCTCGCACTAAAAATTAATATTATTACATTATGTAAAAAACAATCACAATCCACAGTACGAAAGTAATTATATCAAATGGGAGGGAAATAATAAAAACACGTATAAAAACATATTAGTATTCATCAGGTACTTATGTTTTCTCAGATAGATTAATGCTATAAGAATGTTGATAAGAAGTATAATAATTGGTATTAATATTGATAAGAATTTGTTATAAATAGAGAATGTGATGACACTACAGTAGATAATCAGTCACCTTTTAACCTTCCTATTTTATAATTATCAGTAGAACGTTGTAACATTGTTATTTCTAGAATAGCTTCTATGGATCATTCCTTGTCGTATTATGCATCACGTAAGTTTTCCATCTACACTTAAAAAACTATAATTCTACCAATGAATTTTAGGGCTATAAATGCTGAATACAATAGATATATAAATTAAGTTATTAATATTGCATCCTGAAAGGTGGATATTCTGAAGCAATTAAATCTGGATGGCAAAGGCGAATTCAAACTTATAGTAAAAGTTTGTAATATGGTTATCGATTATAAATACCGCCTGAAAATATTAAGACTATTAATACCCAATACGGAAGAAAAATAGTGGTGTAAAGTAACGAAGGTAGTATATTTCTCCCGAATATGTTAACATAATACCTAAGGTGTGAAAAGGTGTACAATCTTCAAACCATCATTGAACAAAATGCACTTGTTTATTGGGGTAACATAGAATTATTAAAGCCAAAATGATGACTAAACTCTCGTTTGTTAATTATACGGGTGAGATATTATTAATATTTTACATTTAAAGGTTAATAACCAAAATTTATAGGATAGCCTTGTTCATCATCACAGTCATCGCTGCCTTATACTATTATTGTACATAAATTAAGTTTCTGTTTATATATCGTACATTAAAATTATAATAAAAGATTATCTGTAATGTTTGAAGTTGTTTATCAGTCCATTCAACTTACAGGAATAAATATAAATCTGTACAGATACGTCATCATAATTAAAAAAATGTATTTATTGTATTGAAAATAATCTAATAATAAAGGAGCTGCGCCGTCTATATGGTCAACATCAGATGATTTATTCAAATGTTTCATATATCGTGTTTTAACTCGAAACTGTTTACCAACTTGATAGTGATGACGCAACTTATTTTATATTGCAAGTAAACTTTCAATATTTAATTGTAACGATTCATATATTATTATGCGTCCATTATTCTCATTCATCGCTTCAAACGATTACATGATTATACGACCATCTAAAAATAATAATAATGAGTAAATCGCTATATGTACTTCTTATCACTATCAGAAGTAATAAACCAATATATAGTGGTGAGGATGCAACTAAACTTCTTACGTATTATTATGACGTCATACTTTAATTTAACTCCCTATAAATAGGGTGGTAACATAGCTTGAGAGTTAGTTAATCCTACCATATGGATTTTGAACAAGGTGTGTCTAAGGGATCCGTTAGTAATAATCTGTACCTGATACAGGAAGTATATGGGATGTCGATAATAAAGCTAATGATTCATACCTGAAACCTTTGCTGTAGAACGTTTACTAACGTGGGTGCTTTTTCTGGACAGTTCTACAGTACTCGAAGCCGGAAGTTCATTAAAGAATAATGCCTTTCCGTACTTATTTTTATCGGTTATGGTATAAAAATTGATGTAGTGTTTATTATCGACGAAGAAATGCGAATCAGAGTAAGTAGAGGAACCTTAAGTACTATTATCTGAACAGTCAATCAACCTATTACTTCGGCTATGGATGTGATAAATGTTGAATTATATGAATGATTCACGTAATTATTCGGTTTATGAAGATTTTACAAATGAAGTAGCAATGAATCTATATAATGAAGGTCTAAGCGATGAAGAAAATATATTATCTAGAGGCAAATTTTTCTGTCAAAATCTTAGATAACTTTTAGCATTAATAGGTCATAGTTATAATGTAAAGAGTTATCCATTTTTAACTGAAATTGTGTTCATTTTTCCACAAAACTTTGTAAAAGATATAAAGAATGAAAGGAATATTATGTAAAACAGCATTTTATTATTAATAATGTAATTCACTATACAACTTGGTCCAGCTTCATAGGTTTTGCTGAAACATCATATTAAACCTTTTTTTGCACAATGAATATTAAAGATGGAGAGAACAACTTTATCCGATCAGTAAACTTGTTATATTCGTAAAATGGATTCCTATTGAGAGAGAATAGATTTCCGTTAATATATCTAGATATCGTTATTTTCGGTGGTAGATTTTGAAACGTATTCGTGCAGAAAATGTATTCTTGCTCGATGGAGACATTCATCATATACAATTACCTGATTTTTTCTGTGAAGGATTGGTGTACTCCCGCTATAAGTGTTTACAACGGCATAAACATGTCTAGTGGTGGTTATATAAGAGTAGCTGTGTAATCGAGACCATCCAGATATCAGTTGTAAACTACAAAATTGCACATGATAAATATATCCATCGCTAAAGAAGACGATATCTGTGTTAGGCTTCTGACATATTGCATAAAAGCGCTTAAAGGTACTCGGATGGAAGGGAAACCATTCGATCAGGTTCTTATCGGGCTCGTTATATGTACTATTTAAAGCAGTTATCCAAATCCAATTCTCGTAGAATATATATAATCGTTTGCTTAGGATCAAATAGTGTGCAATATCGACATTGCATAAGGCATAAGGAGATTTAACAGGTAAGGCAGGCGTTGTCTTAGTAGGAGTAGTAGTAATTTTAATTAACCTAAATGTTGTTACGGTATAAACTGACAGTAAAACGAAATAGCAATATATAACAGAAATAAAGATTGTCGGTTGCGGGTGACTAAGATGTTAATTAATTTTGCGTACAATAGGATAGCATACCATACATAATTCGAAATAGGGCTTGAAATCGTATTAAGCCGGAAACGGGCGTTAGAGTATTTGAAATGTCACAATAGGAGATGAAATTCCTAATTACAATAGCTCACATCTCGCTCAAAATACTCTAATAACTTGCTCACCTATACGTAATCTCCGCAGGCAGCTCTGGGACCAGCAGATCTTTCGCTAACCTGAAATACTTCAAAACAAATATTTGCACGCTTAACTAATATAATAGCGTGCCGCAAAAATCAATCACTACTTTGATAATCAAACACTAATCTCTAGTCACGTTACGTTAATCCAAAAACTTATTATGTAAGACAATTTCATTTAACTAGACTGCAAGTAATTATGCTCAATTAATAAAAAATAATGCAAGGATTCATCGGCCTGTAAATTTACGTTATAGTTAAATAATCACTTGACAAGCTTTCGGTCGTAACTGTTTTTATTCAAATTAAAACTCAATATAGTGACGTTAATTAAGTGAGCAAATTAAAAAAATAACATTGAAAATGCGTGTCGTCAAATACTGTGTAAGTCATAGGTTCGCATTAAAAAAAATAAGTCCAACAACCTAAATAAGTATAATGTAAATATAATACATAGTACGACAAGAATAATCGGACACGGTATTATTTATTATGCAAGTAGCATCCGATAGCTTATCTAAATGGGCTGTAACCCCTAGCTAGGGTTTCAATAACGGCCTTTTCTTAAACTTATTGTAATTACGATATACCTATATGACAAATATGGAACACTGAAATGACTTGGATAATTCTCTGAATGAATGCACTGGTCTTAAAACTTAAACGATAAAGTAATCAAAATGAATCTCTAAAAGAGAAAAACAAACAGTTCGTTCATACATTCGCGTTACACCTAAATAACATAATAAAGAAACACCCAAGAATTTATTTAAATTTTGTCAATCACCACAATGTAAACACAAAATCCTTACCTTTATCGGAGAAGCCCTTTTATTACACAGAATACGGAAGGGACTCAGAGGGTAAACTCAATGATGCGGTTAATTCCGGAGCTACGCTTGTAATTTCCAGTACCATTCTGATGGGGGCGGCTTCCTATGACTACTTGCGTTGTGGATCAAATCTCAATTGATCGTGTACCCGCTAGTACTTACATACACACGAAATACATTCACTTAATTTTTATTCTCGTTAACTATACACCACAAGCGGTATTATTTACAGCACCTTACTTATTATCTTTACACTAATAATGTACAAATTGTTAATATTTTAAATTACGTAAAAGCTTTATTTAATTACAGCAGGTCATTTGCTACTTAATGTTTGTAACCTTGAAACAAACGTTGTATTTTTTCGCAAAATCAATGCGAAACCCAACGCCGTTCTGGATCTCGATATACCGCTAATGACTAACTGCATGTAGCGGTAAATTGGCCTCGTGAAGGTTGAACAATTATATGAACCCTTATTAGAATTTTGTGAGGGGATGAACACCCTATAACGACAGTTCCTTCAACACAGACCCGATTCAACGTCGTTTTGGGGTAAACTTCGCCACGTTCACGCTAAACTGTACGCGCTGAACCTATACGATCATTGCCCCCTACGAATAATTTCACTTGCGGGCACATTGTTTTTTTAACCCCTTCTCCAATTAGTCAAAAAACTTAAGTTTTTCACCTACGCGCATTCACGAACCCAAACTCGAAAATCATCGGAAGAGATTAACTAGCCTGTAATGCTATGTATTTAAAGTCAAATTATCTGTTTTAAAAGCAAACTCTTATCAACAGAAAACTTTTTCAAAAGATGTACCTTACAATGTAATATTTGAAAAAGCTTTTAGTTTAATTTTTATGTTATGCAATTCCCAACTTGATTTAATCGGATTAAAATACGAAATCATTTATTTATGCAAAACTATACCTATTTACAAAGACACTAACGAATGTTTGCTTTTTAAGAGGGTTTCATAAATATCAATACCAAAATGTAAATCACATTTTCCTCGTTATACTTCCATATTACTACGATCAACAACAAAAACTTCATTTTTGTTTTAGAAAATGCAAGAAAATTTGTAAACCCTTTCAATTACGTAAACGACAAAAGAGGAAAGTTTCTCCAACCATTGATGCATGAGTAGATCCAATTACGAGAGTCTATCCCATTCAAGATGTTCGGTACTAACAAATAATTTATAAATTCGAAATTTATCGGCAAATCTTAATAAAATCATGGATACATGACAATGTAGCAGCGGTAGTGGGGCGTAATGATTGGATCCCCATAGTATCCGATGCTAAATCCCGAAAATGCTTCGCATGATATGCAAATTTGACGATTTCCATCATGAGAATGTTGTCTAAAGAATGGCCAGTCTCATGTAGTGTTACAGTAAAGTAGTTGATTTGATCTTGAAGGGGATCGTGCGAGGTTCGAAGATAACCTCGCTCATCCTGATCCACATGTGTTTCAACTATACTTTGATCCTTCTTCGGGAAGCCTGAATGTCCAAGAATATTACCAGGTGCATCAAACGAATATTCGCATTTTTTGCCACCGAGTAGTCTAGAATGACTATGGCGTTGAAACGATACTAATATATCGTAATTAATGTAACTGTACCTATTTAAATTCTGAATTTGAGTATTTTGCACAAACTTTAAACGCATTAGTCGTAAATGTCAATATGCGCATGTCTCTACTCTCTACACAATAACTTAGGATAGGCGTTTCCCAATGACGTGGATGTGGTACTTATTACGTGTGCCTTGGTATCTTGGTTGGTACATCTCGGGACGGATAATAATTTCACTGTTTCATCATTTAGCCTACCATGGAAAAGCAGTCGACGGTATTCTTGAAATGATTTCAATGCGCTTCTAATGATCAAAGTATGATTGTCTATCGACGTACCCTCACCTTCATTTATGTAACCATATACAGGCAAATAAGTTTCAAACATCTCCAAATTGAAAATTATTATTAATTTTATTAAATACATAAATAAGGAGTTTACCTCGAGTAAATTTAATAAAATTAATAATAGTTTTTAATTACATATTTACATTTGAACTTACTCGTTCATAACAAAACTTATAATAAATCTTCAAATTGCTTTCGTTCTCGCTCCTAGTGGTTAGTGTACTATCGCTGTACAGTACTGGATATCCTGCAACAGCCTTCATTGCAACTAACAGGTATTCGCGTTTACAGAGTTATAAATAAGCGAAAGAAACTAGCTTATCCAAATATAACCTTTATTGATAAAATAACACATTACATTTTATGTACAATGCCAGTAAATGATCCATACTCAATTAATACAAAGTATCGCAATATGCCGAAGTATCGGCTGGAAAGGCAGAAGATGCTTCGACTTTCAATTTCAAATAAATAGGTATGTTATGAATACTCTCGTTTTAACGAGTAGGTACAGCTAATTACAAATATCGACTGACTCTTAAATTGTTCGTGACTAAGCATAGAACTTTATGGCGAATTATAATCTTTATTTCGAAAGATTATATATTCTTCGTAAGCATCCACGTACTTGTTATCAGCGAAAACGAGATTTTCCTGTTCGTATGGATATCTTCTATTATTAATATTTGCTTTTATATTCGAGATATTTGAGGGATCGGTTTTTGCCGCACTCTCTTTCTTGTTATTACGCTTTTGGTATGGAATGCATACAGTAGCCATTGAGGACTTTGAAAGCCTGTACTGCTCTTCACCGTCCAAACCATTGACGTTGATGACGGTAAGGATGGATATATGTATAAATTTCGAGCGTGAAACGCAGCTTGTATCGGCGAATTTTTATTACTCTTCTCCCAGATAGATAACTTCATAGCATCATTTGGAATACCATACGTAACTTTCCATGTAACCTACGTCAAGTCAATCATAGCATCCGTTTCTCCGCTGTAGCAGTCCACGTCGGTCTTGGAGCGAACTAATACCAGCTCTCGGCGTTTGTTAACTAGATGCTTCGTATAACCCTTTGCAAATCCCAATAGATGCTTGAGCGGTATAGAAACGCAGAAGGTGGTCTTGGTGCTGTTTAACAGTTGAAGAGGCTTGTTTTGCGGACTCCGTCCTGCATGCGATAAACAAGTACTTTGATCTGCGCTATATGACCAATATCCTTTAATGGCGCTCTTAATACTAGGTAAATGTACGGTTTCAATCACCTGGTCGCCTTACATGAATCGAATCTCATCGAAGAGGAAGAGAGGTGCACTTTTCGTGAGATTATACGCTTTGTTTGCTTTATTAACGGTTAAAGTACCTTCTAAATATATAACACTGTCGTAAGTAGTTGTAACGGGATCACCTTTGACACAACTAGATTAACCTCATCGGAGCTGCTGTATGTATGGATGATAAGTTCGGCGATCGCATTCGCCTGTCATATTCTCATACCTGACCCCGGCGAATTTTTGTAAGGCTTCGTCCATCCAACGTATTAAAATAATCCTGTATATTAAAATAATCGGCCATTTAATTCACGCAGATTGCAAGACAACCGCTTGGCGGATTTCGATGTTTTTTTTCATGTGAAGGTAATTTTACGAAGAATTTTATTTTAAGGTTTTAATTTCTTTGAAACAGCCTAGCGGCGACGCTAGCATTGTTGTCCATTTACATATATATGTTTGTATTTAATTTATTACGCGTTTTATTATCATGACTAAATCTAATTTTGGACGCAAAAGTTTGCGGAAGAAAAGCTAGTTTCGTCTTAATACTTTATAGCTACCGAAAATCTTAAGACCCATACTTCTTCAGTGCCAATATAATAGTTACTTTCTCGTTACCAAAGTCTGAAACCAACCCAATGAGTACCTCTTCCTCTATTGTGGTCAAGGTTCACGATAGCGCCTCCATTATGATGCGGTTTATTGGGCAATGCATCGCACATAAACACTCCTCTAAATAATGGCACATCTCTAGTATACTTATTTGGATCGGAATCGGCTAATGCTTTCGGTGGCAAGTTTATGAGTTTTTTGGATACGGTTACAAGTATAAAGCACACCCCTTCCTGTAAGGCTTCAGATAAAGTTCTCTGTCGCTCCTTCGAGTAACCGCCTCCATCGTTTTTTATGCCGTTGAGCTCCCTTCAATTGATTCGTCGCTGCTGAAGCGTCGTTGACAGCTTTAGCAATACCGCTCGCAGCACCAGTGAGGACCTGCAGCTGAGAGATGGGCGAACAGGGGTATTAGGAATGGTAGAAAGCCGCCAGTTTTATGTATCGGAATGATTCTATGCACTTGGACCTTCTTCTTTCCACCAGAAATCTTAACGGCGTTTTTAGCAGCGGATATACTAGCATGAATGAGTTTCTTCAGATTTCCATCTTTAAGCAGACGTTTGACACATTCTCGAATAGGTTGTAAAACTCTTCCTCCAAACGAGCACCTCTTCGTTGTCTTCTTCTTAGCACACAAACCCAACGTGGTTTTAGCCTTCATGGCATTCGCTACGACAAGGGCGGCTGTTTTCTTATCAAAACTTGAATCCTTCAAGCGTACACGATTCCAAGCTTGATCTGAAAGCACCCTATCTGCTTGATAATGACTTGTTATATCGTTATCATTATGACAGGCGGTATCGTATTGTTTACCAGCTTCCTCTAGAGGATTCATACCGGGATCGCCGCGAACTAAACGTTTCTGCAGGTTGGTCATGGTCCGAAATATCGATAACCCGGAATATGCAGTTCAACAAGTAATTTGTTTATTAGGTGATTAATACTCCTCTCCCCATCAGCACGTGAACTGATCATTATACTGTCATCAACTGAATGTTGAAGTTTACGAAGCAGACTCAAGAACTACCTGTGAACGTGAACGATTTTCTGAAGACGGAAGTTGCGGAAAAGCGTGGTCGTCTCTTTCCAACGTCAATTAGAGCAATTATTTGCAGACCTTTGGGTTGGGGGAAAACTAATATGACGGTTAGCTTATTGGAGGCCCGTATCGCTTAAAAAAATATGTATGTATGTACGTATAGGTTTACTCCAAGTTTCTCGAGAAGCTAAAGTACGAGCATAAATAGAGTATATACTTAAGCCGATAAGAGGTATTAGGTATAATGCATTCAACGGCAAGGCGGATGTACTCATACCCGAAGAGATCGCTAAGAATTTTATAATGATCCACGATGACATCTAGTGTCTCAATCAAGATGTAATTCGCGATCTGTCAAACCTATTGGAAGATTCCTAAGTAATTGATTCTCTGTAATGTGAATATGGTTGTGCTACTTAAACTGGATTGCATAAAATTAAAGCATGCATATGATGAGCATGTAGGTACCGATATGATATTCGATCAATTTAAATCAACGTGCTCGCAATGTTGGCAGACTAAACACGACTTCGTATGCATTGTAAACTATTTTGATTACGGCAGATACCGAAGCGGAATTTATTTCTATATCACCTACTTATAAGGCTCATTAGATGCAGTCAGCTACAAGGGATGTTCTAAGTAAAGTGGTTAAGCAGAAATTAACGAAAACTCGAAATACAATCAAACGTAAGCTTTTGAAGAGTGGGGAACTTGAAACATATCGTTTAGTTGAAACTGCATGTAAACTGTTATGGATCCTTCGAGGCAAATCCCTAATGCGTAAATTAATGTAGAACAGGTGAAATCAGAGGTCAAATAGGTACCGGTTGCAACATAAACACTTGCCCCGTTCAAGTTCAAACCACCCGTTGCACCTTCATTTGTTGAAGCCGGTGTGGAACCAACACCTGCTACGTTTAGACCCCTTGTTGCAACGTCACTCGTCGAATCGGACGTTATTGCTGAAACAGATGATGTTGAAGAGGAGGAAGAGCAGATGAATTCTTAGAGAAATATCATCCTTTACCTTGCTACTAAGTAAAATTACTGACCAACAGGAACCAAGAACAAGTTGATAATACGTACTGAAGTTATGATGCAAGCTCAGATAAATGGGCTCTCGGAGATTCTCCTGTGGATATAGAAGGTCCTAATCTAATTATAAAAGATGAGACATCCCACACTACACGAGCTGCTTAATTGAAAGAACCGAAGAAGTATACGCTGAGAGACGAGACGGTCTATGTCGATATTCTAGCTAAAACTGATGCTTTCGGGAAGAATCACCACCCTTACGAAGCAATTATGGGTACCAAGTTGTCGGAATGCCGGAAGATTATTAAGCCGCTAATTAGCAGGAAACGTTTCGGTCACGGCATTATGAAGAAGTTATCCAATAGAGTGAAGGGATATGTATACTGGAACACTCCTCGCACATTTGTTGAACGGTTCAGAATGTTGCATGCATCGAAAGCAGCAGGTCATACTGGACATGATAGCGAAATCATTAATATTGAAGAAGAGCTCCGAGAAGACGGTATAGTTGCATATTAATGTCTGTCGGTAAGTTTGACAGACATTCGCTATCGCATCTAAAACATGCAACTACAAGTATCAAATTAACCTGGGATGATAATTACGATATACAAGGTAAAAGACTTTGCAATGTCCTTGAATCTATCCTAGAAGATGATGCTCCAACTAGGAGATGCGTAGATAAGGCAAATTTAAAATTAACTAAAGACGGTAACTACGATGCGCAAAAGACTGCAACGTCATCGATCCAATCCTAGATGCGTATATACCACCAAAAAGTATATTGACAAGTGCAAGGAAGTTTTAGAGTTTAAAATAAGGAGTGATCTCGATTTATCGATTACAAAACTATTGGTTTAGCAGGATCAGAAACTTACGGTGTCTTTTCGATATGATGCTGCTTTGTGTGACGCTTGTAGTATCTCCGCTTCTGGAGCATTTTAAATAATCATTAAAACTAACCTTGTCTTTAACTACGTAATCTCTAACACATCTCAATTTACCTATCTCATAATCCTTAATCCTAAAGCTATACATTTTAGATGCCAAAGTCAACCAATTCGTGATTATTTTGCCACTCAACACGTCTTTCGTTAAGCCATTTACTTTACTATTAAACCTTGGAATGTTATATACGTTATCTGCAGGATAATCAGGAGTATGGAATCGCGAAGTATTACGTATAAAATCGTATGCAACCTCACACTGCATCTCGCATACAACGCTATGGGTATCCATATATAATAATTCCATTCAATCACCGTAGAACTGCTTTTGCATGAAATTATAGTGGAATTCGCACATTAATGTTTTAGATATATCTAAAATTGCCATTTCCACATACAGTGGCTTATTAAAGCAGATTTTCAGCTTATATAACTCGATAACCATCCTCATCCTCTTCAAATATTTTTCTGCTGTAGACATTCTGCTGGGAAATGTAATAATAGGCTCCATACCAACCACTCCACCTAGTGATACGTTTAATAATTCGGTGATTTCGCATTATTTCCACAGTTTTACCAAAATGAGCATTATTTAAGGGCTTGTATAAGTTTTTCTCGAATGGGTTAGTGGATTCTGATCGCAACCTTGTATTTCTCTTTATGTGCTTGAAGGCATTGTTTCAAACTACGATAATGAACGACGTACTTAGAATGATACGTTACGAGCAGTTTCCTATTTTTGCTACCAGGTGGAGTACCATGTTCAACGCAGAATGGAATGTATTTATAACGATCGTGCAAATTGTCGGGATATAATAGATCCACCTCTATGATTAATCCTTTGCTCGTATCATATGGCAAATTCAATATCGCTTACGGGGTTAAGAAATTTAATTATTCCTCGCTAAGCCATTTGAAGTCGTTCCGCGGCAAACAATGACTGTGAGCCCAACCATATAAATTAACAATATGTTTGTAAAGGATATAAGAGGATGGTTCCCTGGGGTCGTAATCACAATATACTTACTATTAGCCTTGCTATATTTAGTACAGCATTGTGTTATTCCACCTCTAATACCGTTTTCCACGAACAATAGCAATCTACATAAGTAATCAGATCCAGTCTAACTTTAGTGTAATTTAACATACTCTGGGAGGTGTATCCGGGAGCGGTGTAAAAGAATGACGAATCTAGCTTATGCGTTGTTATGCACTTAGTTCTAAAGTTTTGAGTATGCGCATAATCATTATCTGTAATATGCGATTGCCTCAGCTTGCTGTAAAGTCTTTTTTTATCTGGGACGCTAGTTTGGTCAAATTTAGCCCACGTATATAAATACTCATACTGATATACCCCCTTTAGTAAATAACTGTAGTTGTTCATCATTCAAATGGTTTAGCGTGCTTTGTAATATTTTGAAATCGTTAAAACGATAAATAGGTAGTTAATTTATCCAGGGAATCGTTCATGAAGCGATTTGAATCTCCAAATCTAAATTTAACTATTGTATTTATGGAATTTTGGTGAATGATATGTCTTGAGCAATATCTTTATTATGAAGTGTGCATAATAACCGGAAAAGTTATGGAAAAAAACAGGTATTATACACGGTAACTTATACTGGATATTCGATCCTTGATGCGCGCTACCTCTAAACCGATGAAATGACAGTGGTCTCTCACTTTAGTATCACGTTCTAAGAAAGGATACTTGCAAATATTTCAATGAGTGGATGTATTAGGTTCTAACGTTTGAATATCGCTTAACTTTTCCATAGGTATTGGATTATCAAGGTACTGCTGCATATTAACTGCAATATTTGACAGCTCATTGGTAAAACAATTAATGCATTCCTCACCCCTCCGCAAGCGACATTTTTATAAGGAATAGTTAACGATTGTTGACGATTGAACGTGAAAGTGAACGGACGTAACACACATTAGCTGTAAATTTTCTTCAATATTACGAAGATTAGTGATACAATTAAAATCTATTCACGCGGATCATAAGCTGCCTACAAGCAATAAATAGGAATTAGTCCTAAGACTACAGGAGTAATTTAGTAGTTATTGTATCACTATCAATGGTGAGCTATGTTACAAAGGCAATGTACCCGGTGCTTCTACAATGAATAAGACTAAATCTAAATGGACAAAAACTTATCAGTGTAAGATACATAATTTATAAAATAGGACCAATTATTTAGAAGAATGGGTTAAGAAATTAACCAACAAACGTAAAAGTATTGATAAAACTATTATCCAGGAAAGGTCATCCGGCACCTGCGAAAAACGTAAATATTAACTTTAGCCGACAGCCGGGATGTGCCAAAATCTTAAATGGCCTAATCGACAATCGTAAGTATCACGTTATGTGTATTTCTAAACCTAACGCCACCTTTCAAAATATTGTGAGTGGAACAGACAATTTAATAACTATTTCATACTGCGTAATGTTGGGTTTTTAAGGTAGAGTGTGGTCGATAGTAAAACACATTTTTACGGTAGGATAGGATTTTTACGGAACTCATTAAACTCATTGAACACCTCCTTGTATTCTTTATTGTAACGCTCATCAGACTTGAGTGGAATAAGTTTTGCTGTAGCTTCTTTGTTTTTTCTAAGATTTCGTTAGAATTCTTCATATCTTCAACACATATTTTTACTTTTTTGACTGGTCACAAATATATTCATGGTGGGATTAAGGATAGGTGTGGTCAGGATAGGATCGGAAGGAACGGAGTTAGGGTTCTGAGGGGGAAAGTACTACCCTAGCATCCGCCTAAATAGCCGCACATGGTGTGCATATACGCAGTGACCATGCCGCTACAGGTGTATGAGGAAAACCCCCTGAAAAAACCTCATACAAGGTAGACGGTAACGGGAATCGAACCCATTACCTCCCGAATGCTAAAGCAGGTCGTGTCACCACTACACTACCAGCTCGGTTCCGTAATACCCGATGACAGGTACTAAATAAATTTATATACAATGTGAATGTGCAATTATGTAGTGAAGTAAGGATATATTTTTTATGTATTAAGGAGCACTGGCTACTGAGTGATGAATTTCAGTCTTTATTGTTAGCTAACTGTAAGGCAATCTCTTATTTTTGTCGCACTAAACATAAACATGGTTGAGTTTTTTTTGCTACGAAAAAAAAGATTAGCGTGCCTTTTGAAAAAATAAACACCCTGCGGTGGAAATGCATTGCGAATTTTCAGCTATAACGTGTGAGATTATGACCGTATATAGACTACCAAAAGGTGATTTTAGTATATTTTTGGAACGTATTTGTAATTGATTGGAAGTACTTACCTAAAATAATGGAATTGTTATTGTAACGGGTGATTTTAATGTTGTCTTGAATGCAAATAGTTCACACACACTTAAGCTCACAAGCACATTCGCTAGTTATGATCTCACTGCCATAAATACTTATAATACTAGAAAAAATAATTGTCTGGGCAACACATTTTCAATTCGGGTGTGAACAAATACTATTGCGTTGTAACTGATACAAAATAAAATATACGTTCTTATTGGCAACTTAAGTGCATTTCGTGTAGCGTTAAAAGACTTTTACGACAATACCTTATTGGCGTAAAAAAACGTCTTCTATACTTCTGTACATCCCTTTCTGCGCTTTGAGTCATTTTCGGTCATTCCGCTGTGTTATTTTGAGCGTCCTTCATGCATTGCTTGGACTACGTGTTTAAATAATAGCCATTTCCGCTTTGTTTAATTTTTTATTTAGAGTGCCATATTTGTGTGGTGAGTTATTAAAAGCATCATACCAAAATTCGAGACATTTGCATTTCAGGCAACTTAATTTTTTTTTTATACTGTTACCTCTTATTTTACTTTGGGTTTAATTTTATTTTAACGTTAACTTTGCAAGATGATGCAATAGCTTTGCTAATACGAAGCGGGATTTCAATTGCCAAATTTTACTTTGAACCATACACAATCGATTCAGTTTGGTGGTTTATATCAATCTGATGTTTTCTTCAACTTCCATTGAAATTGCGTAAAAAAATTTAAAGAGTCGACAGCATTATGTCCTTATCTGCTGAAGTTTCAGTGACACCAAAAATGTAAAAAAAAAATTACATCAGGTATTTCATTTTGTTAATTAATTCACATTATAGTTTAAGGCAATTAATTAAGAATCACTAACATTAGTTTTTAAGAGATCATCCATTATAATCAAATTAAGTATCGCAATAAAACTCATTGTTGTCATTATTTTATACTTGTTCTTTTCATGAGTTTTTGTGACTTTTCTATTTTTAAGGTTTATTTGTTCCATGAAAACAAATTGGCGTCCGAAATTACATTGTTTATTTTCAGGTTTGAAGCAACACCTTTTTTTTGTAAAGCGAAAATATCTAAGCAATTCTATTTTTGTTAATAAACAAATCAAATGTTATTGAACCTGGACCTATTAATCTACCGATGAGCAAGTGGCATAAAATCTTCTAGTTATCCATTATTTTCCATAGCTAATTATAGGTCTGGGCTAGAAGTGTTTAATCATAAGTGGGTGAATTATTTATAAGGTACCCGGTAAAGATTACAACTTGACCTTTGACACCTGCTGGTTTATTTGAATTACATTCAATCATACAAAATACTGACTAGACGTTCGTTGGTGATACACGTATAAATCTTGCAAACCAATTTAAAGCCTTCATACATGTCATTAGTCAAGCTATTTATATTGCTCTTCCAGAAAAATGTACAATTGTAAATAATTTTAAAGGTGAATTCCATGCAGTAAGTAGTTCAATGACGATTTAAAATGTAAAAGAGGTTATCTCAATTTGATACAAACTTTGAATAAGATCAATCCTAATGAAAAATTAAAACGGTATGAATATGAATATAGAATTGCGTTAGTTGAGGCAAAAAAGAATGTTTATGAAAATGTGATACGTAAATCATCCAGTCCACAAAAAACAATGAATGACCATTCATTAATAAGAATAAAAAACAGACAAGGCCTTCATCAACTTTGCTTTCAGCTAACGACTTTAATTTAAGCTTTACGCAATTCCCTGATGCTGTTATTAATAGTATGGTAGCTAGTAAACATTCCTTTAAATACTATCTATCGAAAACAAAACTTAACATTCCTAATAATAAAAAATCTCAATAAATCAAACAGTAAAGAAGCCTATGACTTAAAACACAAAAATTCTCCACACCATTATGTGTGTCATTGTATGTCCTTTATGTAAAGGGTTGTGTAGACGAGATTTTCAATTATAGAACGATATCAATTATCCCTATATTTGGAAAAATATTTAACGTTGTTCTAAAAACTCAACTCGCTGAATATATCGAAAAAAAACGAACTTCCTAATTAACACCAGTTTGGATATCGACAAAAACAGTCGACTAGTTTGGCAATTAATGACTTAATATCGTACATTTGCGAATCCTTTGAAAAATCTAAATTTACTCGCTCTCAATTCTTAGATCTCATTTGATTGCATTTGTCATGACATACTGATCGAAAAACTAAATTTTTAAGGTCTTGATTACAATAGGAGTAACCTAATAAAATCTTACGTGCATAATCGTTTTCAATTTGGTTCTTACCAACATAGTACTTCTAAAAAAGCTACGGTTATTTTAGAGGTACCACAGGGATTGGTATTAGGTCCCATACTATTTCTCATGTTCGTAAACTACTTGCCTTTCTGTGGCACAAAAGCAAAATTTATTCTTTTTGCCGATTACATTGTTTTCCCACAGACGCATGACAATCTCGATACTCTATTTTCAAAATGTAAAAAAATACAATCAACTGTGAGCGATTGGTTACTTGCAAATAAATTGACCTTGAATCTTGCAAAAACCGAAAATGTTATCTTTACTTAAAAAAATCACAACACCATTAGTACCACTTCCGTAAAGTTTCGTGGTTTATACGTAGATACCAAACTATCATGGGTGAACCACACTTTTGTGTGCTTATCACGCTACAGTTCATTCAATTATTGCATATGGTATTCTAGTATGGGGTCATGCGAAATGGAGTGATAAGAGTATTTGCTTTGCACAGAAAAGCTATTCGAGTGATAGCCAAATTAAAATACAGAGAAGATTGCAAAGGTACATTTGTAAAAGAAAATGCTGAACAAGAAAGTATTGCGGTCGAAAAAAAATTGAAAAAAAATAAGTTGCGTTATTTTGATGTTTTATGACTCCCTGGACCCGAAAAAAATTTTTCAAAATGTCTGTGTATGTCTATGTACGGACGATTTTGATGAAATTTGGAATGAAGGCCTACGAGACAATTATGTCGACAGAACAAGTTTTTAAACGGAATAGATGCACGGGGGTGAAAATAAGGGTGTTATTTTTGGAGCAAATTTTAAAATTTTAACACAGAAGATTGAAATTCAGGTCATCAATAACTCGCATGAAATTCAACTTTTTGCAATTTTTTTAAACTTTCAAAATTCAATATGGCCGCAGTTACAGTCACAGTTTGTTGAAATATATATTTCCGATATCGTTCAAGATATAAAAGAATTGGAAATAGATATGGGTAGTTAAATAAAGTATCTTTAAAGAGATTTCTTTACGTAATAAATTATGGTGTAAATTTCCTTCATTTAAGGGGTCAAACTTAAGCAATTATTCGAAATTGATTTATTCAAAATGCTCTCCAAGTATTTTTTTTTAATATTTTCTAAGTAACCAGCCACTATTATAAATACAACTATCCTGCTTCTTCTAAAGCTACTAGTATAGGAGGTATGAACTTTCAAATATTTAGTATTGATATTGTTATAACTTTCTAACTATTTTTGTTACAAACTTGGGTCTTTGGAAATGAACTTTGTTCATCCATCAAAAGTGATACATTGCTGATTTTTTTTTTTTTTTATTTAACACCATTGGTGTTTACATGATTAAAACTGGTCTGCAAGACCAACCATTAATTTTTTTCTGATAAATCTTAATAACTAAATACTTAGGAACTATAGTCCATCCAATGATGTTCTGCAGATTGTCCTGGCTGTTCGTTTACACACTCACTCGCGCACTGTGCTCTGCTTTTACACAGTCACTTTACACAAGCTCGGAGGGTTTAGTCCTCTTCAGTCTTCGAACAGGATGTTATCTGTCAAGTAGCTGAAGGGCTTTGTGTTTTCGTGAAGGAGTAGCCTGGCTTCATGTTTACCGGCAAACCTCTTGATTTCTTCCATGACCGTAGGGATGCCTAGATCTCGATGCAAGTCAGCGTTGGGTATATACCAAGGTGCGTCTACTATGTTGCGCAGCACCTTGTTCTGAAATGTTTGTATTATTTTTATATTACTGTTTTTGGTGCAACCCCATAGTTGTATACCATATAGCCAGACTGGCTTTAATATCTGGTTGTAGATCAAGATCTTACTGTGTATTGGCAATTTGGATTTTCTCCCGATGAGCCAGTAGAGTTGTCTATGTTTCAGTCTTAGCTGGTTTATTTTCTTTTTCACATGTTCGTTCCATCTAAGTTTGGCATCTAGTGTCATGCCTAAGTATTTAGCATTGTTCTCATATGGTACTGCAGTGCCGTCGATGTTCAAAGATGGTGGATCTTTTAATCTTCTGTACGTGAAGTTGACATGGATAGATTTTAGCTCATTAAGCTTAATTCTCCATTGGTTCGTCCAGTTTAATACTGTGTTGCTGGCTGCCTGTAAACTCCTAACGGCTACCTCTTGATCTGTGTCTACTGTCAGAAGTGCAGTATCATCCGCAAATGTAGCCACTGTGATTCCTTCCAGATCCGGTAAGTTCACAAGTATAAAGCAGGTAAAGGATAGGCCCCAGTACGCTACCCTGAGGTACTCCCGCATTTATCTCTTTTAGTTCTGAGTATTCGTCTTCTTGTTTGATCTTGAACAGTCTGTCGGAAATGAATGATGTTAATATCTTCACATATTTAACTGGGAGCATTTGATTCAGTTTAAATATCAATCCTTCATGCCAAACCTTATCAAAGGCTTGGGCGACATCTAAGAATACCGCTGAACAGATCTGTTTTTCTTCCAGGGCGCATTCTATTATATCCGTGATTCGGTGCGCTTGATCTATCGTTGAGTGTTTTTGTCTGAATCCGAATTGGTAATTCGGTATTAAGTCACCTTTTTCTATCAGCGGCTTGAGTCTCTTGAGAAGTAGCTTTTCAAATAGTTTTGACACGATTGGCAATAGGGAGATAGGTCTGTAAGACTTGACATCGTTAGGCGGCTTACCTGGCTTTGGCAGCATAATCACCTCTGCAACTTTCCAACATGCAGGAACATGTTGAAGCCTTAGGGCTGCATTGAAGAGATAAGTGAGCATGACTATGCCTTTCCTTGGCAACTGCTTCAGGATTTCTCCAGTCATTAGATCATATCCTGGTGCCTTTTTTGAACTTAGATTACTTTTTATTTCTTTAGCTATTTCTTTTGGTGTGACTGGAGGAATGCTCTCTGTTCTTGGATTAGTTGTGTTGCACAAAGTGTTGTGCCCTTGCGCTTCGTTAGGGGTGAAGACGGTTGCTAGGTATTCTGCAAACAAGTCGGCCTTTTGTTTGTTGGTTTTGGCCCATGGGCCATTTTCGATCTTAACTGGTGGTATTGACGATATCGGTCTTTTCATTCTCTTGGTAGCTCTCCAAAGCGAG
Source organism: Vesta saturnalis (assembly GCA_036346205.1). Taxonomy (NCBI): domain Eukaryota; kingdom Metazoa; phylum Arthropoda; class Insecta; order Coleoptera; family Lampyridae; genus Vesta; species Vesta saturnalis. The sequence continues at coordinate 1,088,407 of JARFJB010002353.1, read as the reverse complement.
TAATAGGTTTCTTCCCCTGCCGTTACGTTTTCCAGATAAGAATTGAGCATTTGTTCTTTTAGCTTTTGTATTTCCCTTTTGAGCTGTTGTGTTTTCTTGTTGAGAATGGTCTTGTCTGAAGGGTCTCGCGAGTGTTGCCATTTCCTTCTGGCTTTCCCCTTCTCCTTGACTAATTGTCTGATTTCTATTGGGTAGTTTGTACCTTTGGTTTTGTACGTGACTTCCCTTGTATTATTGTATTCTGTTGCCTGTATGAGTTTGGTAAAGTTTTCTACTTCGATTTCTAGTTCCTCGTTTGTTTTTAGGCTAATGCTCAAGTTGATATTTTTCTCTAAGTCTATTTTAAAACTTTCCCAATCTGTGGTTTTGTTCACTAGTGCTGGTCGAGTTTCCTTTTTTATTATCTTCTCACTCAATGTCATAATTACTGCTGAATGATCAGATTCTAGGTCGAAGTTTTCCTCGAGCTCCATAAAGTTTGGTGAAACTTTTCTTGATATGAAAAAGTCCAACAAGTCTGGTATTTTATTGATGTCCGTTGGCCAATATGTAGGATTACCTGTGGTATGATAATTGCATCCTCTTTCTTGAACGGCTATTGCTGAATTTGTAATAAAAAAAGCTTTCTAAATCAGTTTTCAAAATATCAGAACCATACTTAAAAAAATAAACTATAAAAATAGGAAACGTCTGATTTAAAAACTGACTACGCCATGCTAAATTCCGTAGCAAGTTTCCATGAAGTAGTGTTTGTGTTTTTGCTCTAGCATTTATAATAAAGCTTGAAATAGATGAAATAGAAAGTTCAAAAATTCAAATCTTTACAAACATCTCCAAAACAAAAACTCACACCATTGATTTCTTTATGTCATTTTATTGGTCCCCTAATTACACAACTTTTTACCCATTTAACCGGAGTTGTATCTACTACCATCTACGAGATCCCCATAGTGAGAAAATCTTTATCTTGGACACAGTGTATATAATTTATTATGCTTCTTCGTTATCTGTAAATGCACTAATTATGATAAAATTTTGTGCCAGCAGAAATGAAACTTCACTACATCATCATCTTTGGTTGTTCCATTTCTAGAAATGGCGTCATCTATTTGTTCCCTCAACTTCATAATTCTGAGAGATCATTAATAATTTAGGATGCTGATTAATCTCATTATTACATACTGTACTGTACTGTACTGTACTGTGGTGTATGCAGCTATATGCTTTCTAATAAGAGCATAAGAGTTTAAGGATATATTAGGTTTTTTTAAAGATCTGGAGCACTACCTATAGCAAATTTCAACTATATACCTTCATATTTTTTATATGTACAATGTCTGGTAAGTACTATCATTAATATGCATTTTATTGAAATTTAACATGTAACTTTACAGAACTTAGTGTCATGAGGAAATGTATCTTAACGGAAGCGGGTGATTTAGTTTTATGTAACGTTGTTAAGGGAAAGAACGCCTAGTAATCAAACTGTCAAACCTATAATTTATCGATATAATTAATGCTTCAAATGTAAATATATGTCTTACCTAAACCACAACAAGTAATTGGAACAGGCTAAGTACAGCAGCGAGTACTTTTTTAGAATATAAACACAATCTAAAAGAATGATCTGTATAAATAATGCTTTAAATATAAACAAAAATCTCACTCAACACACGGCAGTTAATTCAAATAGCAGCAGATATTATTTATATATTAATAGTAGCAAGGAATCCTCAAATTTATCCATATAATTATTTATTTATTTTTAAAATACCATAAGAAACTTACCCCATGAATAGCATGATAACAGCCATAATGGTATAGCGCTCTTATATGCGTCGCGTTTAGTATATTATTGTTATGCAAATAAATTTTAACACATTCCAATAACAGATTAAAAGGTCAAGAAGGTACTTTAGAAATAGATTGTAATTTCACAATAAATTTATTTTTACATACCTATATTTTATTAACACCCTCGCCATTTGATATAATTACTTTCATGCTGTAGATTATGGTTGTTTTTTACATCACCTGATTCTTTATTTTTTACTCCAATGTGACATAAATATTCAATGCATAAACAGTATAATTATTAAGTTAATTAACAGATTAAAAAGTCAAGAATGTGTTATCAAACATGTACTAGATACTATGTTATTCAACACTAGTACAAATGAATTTGTATTAAATATTATTTTCTAGTTCCAACAGTTAAAACCTTATACGTACAGCTATGATTTCCCTCTACAGTTTTAATTTTATAACTGGAAATGCAATTTCAAATTTATTTTCAAATTCATTTTACTATTAAATGAATTTTTTCAACATTTTAACTTTCTATATTAATTTTATAATTTCCTACCGTAAACCATAAACATTCCTATACGATGTGTTGCGTTTGCATAAATATTTATATAGATATCCAGCTTTCTAAATTACATATCTAACAAGGCCCGGTAGCCGAGAGGTGCCGGTATAGGTTTACTACACTAACTATCCGTAGTTCGAATCTCGCAACGAGTAATTTTTTTCAGGTTTTACCTACCAGAAGTAGGTGCATAAATATCTTTACCCGCGACGGCGGAAGTAACCGGAAAGGAAGAATGCACGACAAATCTGAAGAAGACACCTTCCGCATCAACAATGTCAATATTCTTCTTCCCGCATGCGCATACCAACATCCCAAGATGGCTGCCACGTCTCTCATTCGCCAACAGATGGGCCAGCCGCCTTACTGGTCTTAACTAGTGCGGGATCTATACTCGCATCCCATAGGCTTGACTTGACTTAGGCGGAGGCACACCTTCGTCTCTCATTGGTACTCCCACCACCAACTTCCGGAGGGGGCGGAGTTTAACTGTTCGCTCACCTCACTGATTGGTATGACGTTACTTTCTTGTCCAGAACCCGCGAAGCCTTACTACTAAAATCACTTAATTCTTTTCTTTTTTCATGTTTTAATAGGTTATAATTACAATTGCAAGTATACATTTTAAAACATTTTAAGGAACATAATAAACCGAAAAGTAAATATATTTTGTAGACCTTACAGTATACGCCTTTAATAAGTACTCCGCTGACCTGTCACTGTCAAGATGGTTTATTAGTCTCTGATATTCAGGTACTCTGGGCGTCACTACAATCTTAAATTTCTCCTTAGTCCCAGGCGAGTTGTTAAGTTAATCCTACCTGACTGTGGAAAATAGAATTGTAGCCTACTCGGCAAAATCATACACAGTTAAAATTTAAACGTTCAATTCGTACAACACCGTCTCAGTTTAAAAGAGTATGTTAAATTTCGTCACTGTAATTTTAATAAATTTATCTTAATCCGAAAATAACCACCACGTCAATTAAAAATAAATTTACCCAAAATTTAGAAAATATTCATACATACGTTATCCTAAACTTTTTTATTACACCCTGTATATTTACAAAACCAGAATAATATGACGTTATCTGGATACTTTCTAATTTACCCTCGTATACGCATTAACTAGTATTTGTAATGGTTATATAAAAAAATTTTCTGCACATTCTTTAAAATGGCCGGTGTTACGGTCTTAACTTCTCGTTGCATGTTTGGTTGTAATTTTTCAACGGAAGTAAGTTTAGTAACATAAACCTTAGATTTTAAGTGCCCCCATCGAGACACATCTAGCGGGATGAGGTCGGGGGACCTTGGGGGCCATTTAATCATTCCCCCTCTCCATATCCAGTGTCTAGGTAACAAATGACTAACATAATCTCTCACCAGAAAAGTAAAATGCAGAGGAGCACCATGTTGCTGAACAAAATGATTCTCTTTTATCCAAGTAAATATAAATACCCTGCTCCACTTAAATTGCCCTCAATGAAAATAGGACCTATCACTTGATCATTATAAGTTCCGCATCAAACATTAACTTTGAGTTCTTCTGTCTTCAGGCCAGCAAGGATTGGTATCAATTATCTGTAATTCTGCCAATTCACGATTATATTTAAATAAAAAGTCGCTTCATCACTAAAAAAAATGTGTTTTTCAAACTCAGGTTCCTGCTGATTTTTTTCGTCCTATAAATTGGAACCATTTAGAGATAATACAATAAGAACGAAATGAAATGATCTTTCAGAAATGTTAGCAAGCCTTTCAAAGTCTTTATCCACAAAAAAGGTACATCGGAAACCAGAAACATGGGTAAGGTGTTGCTGGGGCCCTCTATCTTTTACGTTGAAAGTAAATACGTATTCATGCACTGCTGGTTTCTGGGGTGTTGATCCGCGTAGCTCTTCTGATCCCCAAACTACCGATTGTTAGTTTTGTTGGATCACCGCTACAAGCGGTAGCTAAGTGCCTTGCGAAGTCACTACAGCCACTCACTAACAAGGCTACAACTTATGTGAAAGACGACCACTTCATTGAGATTCTGCAACAGCACACGATTAAACCAGGAGAGCTCCTAGTCAGCTTCCATATAGGATCACTATTCACAAATATACCAGTCGACGAGGACTTGAGACCATCCAAAGGAGATATAAACCGGCTGACCATATAATAAGTTTATCTTGATACTGACTAAGTAATACCTATTTCATGTACAATGGACACCGTTACAAGCATAAAGCAGAAGCACCACTCTCTACACTCAGCAGCATATCCCCCTACGCTATGGTTGAGACACCTAGATGATACATTTGTCATCTGGAGCCACGGACAAGAAAAACTTTGGGTATTTTTGGAACACCTCAGCAACGTGCACACAAATATCCAGTTCGCAATGGAAATAGAACAAAATGATCAGTCCCCGTTTCTGGACGTGCTAGTTAAGAAGAATGAAGACGGACGCCTAGATCACACGGTCTACAAAAAACCTACGTACACGGACAGATACATCAACGCCAAATCGCATCATCATCCAAGTTAACCCAAATCTGTCATCAAGACGCTGATGAATCGATCACAGAAATTAGGGGACGCCGACAAATTCAAAGAGGAGATGACAAAAATAAGAGAGGTTTTGATTAAAAATGGATTCTACCACATCGACATACAAAGGACTTTGAGGCCTTCAAGTAAAAAAGAGAAAAAACCAGATGATGCTGCAACTACCATACATCAATGGGGTAACGGGCAAGATTAGCCGTATTCTTAAAAAAACATAAAATCGGTACAACTTTCACGGCATATCGAACCATTCATTCGATTGTAAAAAATCCTGAGGACAAGATCTCATTGGAGAATGAAGGAGTGTAAGAGATTCCATGTGGACGCTGTGGGCTATCGTATATGTTGCAGACCAACTGAAAGGTCAGCGCAAGGATAGAAGAACACAAAAACGAGTTTAATAAACTTAAAGCGACATCATTCTCGGCCCAACACCTAACCACAACAGGACACGAAGTTAAACTTGCGGACGCAAAAACTTTGGCAAGCATCGAGCACTTTACAGCTAGAATTATCAGAGAAGTCATAGAGATTGAGAAACATGATCTCAACGCAAGAGACGAAGCTCTGAGACCACCATCAACATGGAAAACATCATTAATCCCTAGACAACTAAAGTCTACAACACCTAAAACAGAATAAACAAAAGATGAAGTGAAAACAGGAAAGCAAACAGTGAAATCAGTGAAAGTAGTGAAAGCAGCGAAAACAATGAAAGGCGTGAAAGCAGTGAGTGATAGAAATAGGCTACATAAGCAGCAGTATACAAAACCAGAAGTTGATTCAGTTCGAGTATCTCGAAGCAGGAGCAAACAGTTACCAACCTGAGGATGGCAAATGAGACTTTTCCGAAACGTCGTTTTGCAACTATATATATATATATATATATATATATATATATATATATATATATATATATATATATATATATATATATATATATATATATATATGTATTGCAAAACTGTGTATAAAATTAATTTGACTTGATGCAAAGATGGATATATTAAAACTACGTTATGGTGAATGGAAATCCGAACTTAAGAAACGTGTACTGTGTTGGGCTTTCAAATTAATTAACAAAATATCGGCACTAGAAAACAAAATTCAATCATTGCGATTTCAATTAAATAAGATGAACAATTATATGAAAAAACGTGACAAACTGATACGTAATGCCAATATCAACAAACCACCTGTAAACGAATTCCCAACAGGTCAAGTATGTAGCATTAATTGTGATAGCAGTAACAATTATTACATATATAGGAGATTTTAATGGTTGACAGAACACTGCTGGTAAGAAACATTGGTTCTATTTAATTCAAAGTTTCCGACTTAATAATTTAACCTTAAAGTCTACTCGAAACGACACTAGGCGGGGTTTTCATGCAACAACTCACATTGATTACCTTATCACTAAGAATACCAATGTAATATTCTTAATCTATTAATATTGCATTCTATTATAATAATTATCATGATTTATTTCAAGTCAATCACAATCACATTATTGATTATTATGAGGAATTCACTACACATTTTCAGTGGTGCTTGAATATAACCTGTCCTAAGAAGACAAATAGAACTAAATGTTTGAATAGCGACGTCAAAATAAGTTACGAAGCAAAAGCCGAACTAGAGAACCTCAAATCAATTCGTAAATTAGTAAGTGAGCCAAACAACTTAGAACTGATAACATCTCTAAAAAACGCAATAAAGAGCCAAAAATAGGATTAAAATAAGTAACTAGTAACCAATAAATAATTCTTAAAATAAAAATCGAACTCTATGGAAAATAATACATAATCGACGAAACACAAAAAACAAGAATAACAAAATAGAATTACATTTAGATAGTAAAAGAATATCAGAGAGTACGGAAGCAGTTAATACCATTGAAAATTATTTTTCTACAACAATACATTCTAAACTCAGCCAGCATTTCCCACAAACATCAATTTCGTGCAGTCTGCCTTATACCAACAGTAATTCTATGTGTATAACTCCCATAGATGAATTTGAAGTTGACCGTGATAGGAAACATGAAAAAGAAATTGTGTACAGGTTTAGGTTCCTGTTGAATTAATGAAATATTGTAGATCATAACTGGCCAAAGATGTTTGATATATAATTAACTAGCCGCACCCGTAGCGCGTTGCTGCGATCTCAGAATGGCGTGGATAGGCGATATTAAAATTTTGTGATACACGTGTCTCATAATTTTAATTGAGGAGTATGTTTACCAATTTTCGAGTCAATCGACCTATAGAACAAAAAGTTTCACAAAAAATTCAACTCCCCATTTCACCCTATTAGGAGCAGAATTTGTGATGTATGGATGAATTTTTTTTACGTGTGTCGCGACCTTTCAAGATGGTGTGTTTCGAGCTTAAGTTTCTTGTTTGTGAATTACTATTCCGTAATTTAAGGAATGAGGTTTGAAATCATAGATAATTGGTTTCTAAATTTATTGAGTTTTTCGTAATATTGCATTTAAATTTTGAGAGATTGTTCCCCGGTTATTGAATGTTGAGTAGCGTTATATTTGTAAATAGTTGTATATAAGTTCGTTTGGTTTCCTTAAAAGTTTAATAGAAAGTTTTGTAAAATTAAGTAACTTAAAGAAATAACGTAGATTTAAATGTATTTGATATCATTCGGGCGACATGGAGTCGGTTAATTGCAGTGGTTCAGTTTAATATTGAGTATGTTGGCTTTGAGTCATAAGGATAGAATGTGGGACTAACTGTTTGAACTTAGATGAAAATACTGAAATATTTTTCACGTTGATTCTGTTGACGTTTAGATCTTTGAAAATTATCGAGACCTTACGTTTGAGAACGAAATTTGTGGGTAGGGGGTATCATACGTTCTCCTTCCGTTTCTTAATTGGTGGAACTAGATTAAATGAGATTTTCTTGTGAGTGGTGGGATTCGAAAATCCAAGATGGAATTTGGTAATAATTTGAGGGATTCCCCTATTGATAGCGCTCTCGAGGAGTGTTACTGGGACGTTTGTGGTTACGGCTTAAGGGGTTGGTTAGAACGTTGATAGATTGGACCTTTTGGTGTTTAACGAACGAACTTTCGTGTTGTGAGGGTATTTACCTACTTTTTGAAGAAAACCTGTGAAGGGATTTTAAGTGAAATTGTTCAATCACCAAAGGGCAAGACCTAGTGCCGATTTCGATTTTACGTAATCAAGTTACCTGGGGATCACCGTCGTGTTACTTTAGTGCTTCTATGACCTCGCTGGTTTATGTTGCTGTTGCGGACTTATTAAATTAACGTTCTTGGAGTGCCACTTAATTGCCGTGCAGGGCGTGTTGAAGTACATTGAAACTTTCGCAGAATATTAAAACTAGATTTATATAAATAAAGTTAATAACCTTTTGGATTGGTAGTGTAAAGAAAACTACTTAAAAGATAAAAGTTATCGAGCAAGTTGAGCGCACAATTCATTATTTTAAAAGAAGTTTTTAATTAACGCAGTAACACTTCACCGAGATTCAATCAAGGAACCGTTTGAAAAAAAAGAAATAGTCAACATTATCACTCATCATCTTGTGTCAGACTAGGGAGATTCCGTATCCGTAATAGCAGTAGTTGGTCACCGGGTTCATTTTCGATTGTGGTAACACAGAAGAGGTGTTAACTTAGACATTAAGGTAGTATAACATTGTGTTTTATTGAGTATTTTCAAGAGCTTTTGCGTGTGTGCTTTAAATGATTTTCTTTGTTAACGAAGGTTTGAAAGCGGAGTCGGTTACCTTTTTAAATTAAGTTGTTGCTTTGGTTTAATTATTGTAAGTAATCATAATTCCGACGCTCCGCCTTCACACTCTTCATTTTTGTATTAAAGGGCAATTGACCCTGAAGTAGTGTGGTTTAATAATCCACGAAATATTTAGGTTAAGCAATTTAGAACGGCGTTACGCAGAATTCTGGCCAGACGTCCCGGCGCCAATTAAGCATTTGTTATTTTTTTGTACGCATTATCGTATGTTTACATTTATATTTTTTTAAATTTATTATAGCTTTGTTTAGGTATAATAAATTTGTTTTAATTCTGTGAAAACCCCTTTTGTGTTACATAAAAGTTTTTTTTTTAATTGCAAATTTACTGGTAATTTTGGAGCTTAAGTTTTAACGTAACGAAGTTACAGTTTCTTTATTGAGTGATAGCGTTAATGATATTCAGTGTTTTATTCGACTTCTAGTTGACTATGAATTCATTTAGAGTGCATCTATTAAGGGTGATTTTTTTGTTTTGTTAAGATTATTATATTATGCCTAATTATTTACACTGAGGTGTAGTAACGTAACGTAACATTATTGAGTGATTAACACGCTTTTGTTTGTCAGGCGTGTAGTGCTATTTTGAAGCCCTCTTTCAGGTGGTTTGCTGAGTTGCTGTCGAGGACACCTGGGATTGATTGCGGGTAGGTAGGCGTATGTTTTTTGTATGTTTAGACACGGTATGTATTCGTAATTTTGGTCGACGTCCCTTATTTTGACTACCAAACATTCTGGCGCCCTTAACCGATCTGATTAGGTCTTCATTGCCTACTTTGACTTACGTACGATTTACTGTTCTGGATGTGCAAAATTTATCAACATCTTACCCACTTCCATACGCTGATTGGTCGGTGCAGAAAGGCCAATTCTATCTGTAATCCCGTTCTACCACCCGTTTATACCGTTACAAATTTCGAAAAACCCTTTCTTAGTGGATACCTACACTCCACAAAGAACACACCCTCAATCGATAAATCTCGACCGATGTAGCTGTTAAATTACATTTGAGGCGCGCGAACTGTCAAACCCGCGCAGTTGAAATAGTTTTCTTAAATTTTCCAATTTTCTTAATTTTTTTCCGTAAGAACCTTCTACAAAGTATTACAAAAAATAAAAAAAATAATCAATGAAATCTGTAAAGTCGTTCTCAAGTTATGGAGTGCCCAAGGAAAACAGACATAATTGTATGGGAACACGCTACACATGTTGGCCGTGTCAGCTTATTGCAAAAACGTATTATTATGATATACCATTTCGAGAATCGTGCAGATGTAACTTTAAAATTGTTACTGTTATGACGGTAACTTGTATTTTACATGTATAAGACTGCATGTTATATTCACAAAAATTTGGATGAATTCTTGCTGGCATAGCGTCTCATAGTTACGGCACGAGATCGGTACACAAGTTATGTATTCCAAAACCTAACTTATCAATATACAAAAAATCTCCTAATTCTGTTGGGTGAATCATATGCAATCAATTGCCAAACTACGTAAGAAATGAATAAATTAACAGATTTAAATCCTTACTCAAGAAATATCTTGGTCAGCAATTGTTTTTTAGTGTACATATATATATATATATATATATATATATATATATATATATATATATATATATATATATATATATATATATATATATATATATTAGTTGTCATTGTGGCACCAATTTTGCACTGACCTTATCTGACATTACTCAACGTTTTCCCAGAAAGTAGTGTGGATGCCACCTTGACATCTTTTAGTTTCGTTTATACAGGGTTAGTTCAAGTCTTTGGTGCTAGAGGGCGCCTATTTAGAATACATTTGTATGTAGGCAATTTAAAGATTGTCAAAGTGACACCCCTATAACTTCTGTTATTAGTGGCATCCGACACTTGTCAACATTGCGAAATTCAATTGATAGAGTTAACTGTGTGCGGTAATTGCGTACCGATTATGAAATTTTAGAGCCAGGTTGTCAAACTTGAACCAAATTCCATGTAATTAAATTATTCTTAATTATTATCTAAATTATTCTGTTACTTAAGAAAAATTAATCTTGAGGAAATTTACATCAAAATAGGACGCACTTTGTCATTTTCTCAAATAGCTATTATTTGGCATTCATTTTTAATATATAATCTTATTCAATTTTCTGATTTTTCTTCGGTTTAGAACTGAAATAAATGTATTCATACAACCGTTGAGGTTGTTTGTTTAGTTGTGAATTATATAATACTTATAGAATCCAATACCCCATGTGACCTTTTTATATAACATAAGTATTGTATTTTATTTATTATAATTTATTAATACAGAACTAAGTGTAAGGTGGTTTTCATTCTAATGGAAACATTCAACTTAAACAATAAACAAGATAGTAAATGGGGCAATCCTCTGACAGGACCATTAGGCAGGTGCTCCGGGAGGGAAGTGCAAGGGGGTGAGTTTGAGTCCCCCTGCTATGAAAGAAAATGTCTAATTTTATATCTACCTATAATAATTATAAGGATTCACTGTTATAAATTATATTGTATTAAATAATAGTATAATGTGTACAATCCCTAACAACTATTAGCATAGATTTATATTTTTCTGTGGGAGAATATTAGTTTTAACAATACCCTACCTTATTTGTAGTAATAACGCTTAATTATTGATGAAAAAAATGTATGTGTTAATGTTTTGACAACTAAATGTTCGAACACTGCTGCGTATTACTCTTCTTGTTTTTATTTCGGTCATAATTGTGATCAACTTTGTAGAAGAGACAGATTTTTAAGATCTAAGTAGGATATTTCGATATATTTAACTGAAAATCTGGAAGTTAACGTTAAGAGTATTTCGCTAACCCCTTTCACGTTTGATGTGATAGCATTCCAATTCCAAATTTAACGTTACAAATCGATTGTTGATTTAGTACGCCATAAAGCACTGCCTTGTTGAACAATCAAATCCCCATGGAAACGTAAACTTTCTAACACTGATATCAAGTCTTGTTTCCAAGTTCTAATAAATTTGAACATTACCTATTTATGTTTATTTGGATATCAACGTTTGCAAATGATTTTTTTTTAATCATTTCTATAACTACGTAAACGAAAAAATTATATACAGGGTGTAAATGGTAATTTGGAACTAAGAAAAATAATACTGGAAATTTTACAAAGCATCAACTATACCTTTTGTCACAACAATTGGTCAGTGTCCAAATGACATTAAAGACAACTTTGATAAACTTTGTCAGTAAATGGTCACCGAAAGATTTGTGCAGCAATTTAAAATGTTAAAGATTCCCTAGTTCCGCATTACCATGTACACCCTGCATAAGTCTTACATAGGGTTTTGTCGTTTATGTATTTAATCTGACATCTGTTAATCTTATCCTATAAATTCTATGTTTGGTTAAGTTTTTATGAGTTTACTAAAGCGATTACAAAAAACAACATTGAATACGATTGCGCTGTATCACATTTTAGGTCCTCGACCTCTTTTATAGCCCTTCGCTTACGCGTTGGGCTCTACACACGGTCCCGGGCCTGTAAAGTAATATAAGAGCGCACTTGTATCGAATATAGTTGTTTCAATATGTAACTATAACCATTCTTTCTCCAGAAAATTTTACAGTGAATTTTTACGGTAGTTTTTTTGAAGTGTTGGGAACTTACCACCCATTTTAAAAAATACCATTGCACAGGTTAAACCTAGAATCTAGATTCTATGTAAGTAAATATTACTTTAATTGATTTGCTTTCGTATCCAGCATGTCTTTTCTTTTGTATAGTCCGAGCTTTTTCCTTTTTAAAAGTTTGTTAACAGCAGTTCTTCTATAAATTGTGTATTCTAAATAGTTTTCTTAATGTTTAAATGGTAATTATAAAACCATTTCTGACAAATTTCAGGTTCTGGGCCTATGTATTCATTACCTGAATCATAATTATAGGAAATTCAATAATGCTCATTTAACCTCATTTTGTAAAAGCAAAGTGGCTCATCTTTAGGGTTTGTACACTATAACTACACCACATTAATTTAAGTGCGGCTTAGTTCAGATTTTGAGACATTGTAAGTATTGAACTGTCCGTAGTTGATATCGGTCATAAGTTTTGGAATTATTCAATATATTGCTGTCCTTCTGGTCCACCGTCGTTTTTATTTTTAAAAACTCTAATAGAGTCTACTAATGACCAAACTAAAAAAAAATTCTTACTTATATAAAACAATAATCTTTATAAACCATCAAAGTCAAAATTATCATATATAATACCACTAGTACGTTCAAAATTATCGATTATTCGGGAAAAATGTATGAGTTGGTTTTCTCTGTTGGTTAAAAGTTAAAGGAGCCCGACTAAAATAAAAAAAGAATCAAGCTACACAGATATTAATTAAAAAGAAGCTAGTTTCCGAACTATTTGGATTCGTACATGTAAATTGAACTCCCTGAAAGTAGGTAATCTTGCCGGCGCCCATGTCATATTAATGACACAACGCGTACGGCTTCGAGCACCGAGCTGGTAGCGTAGTGGTGACACGACCTGCTTAGCATTCCAGAGGTAATGTGTTTGATTCCCATTACCGTCTACCTTGTATGGGGTTTTTTCAGGGAGCTTTCCTCATACACATGTAGCGGCATGGTCACTGCGTATATGCACACATGTGCGGCTATTTAGGCGAATGCTGTGGTAGAATTTTCCCTCTCAGAACCCTAACTGCGTTCCTTCCGATCATATCCTGACCACACCCATCCTTAATCCCACCATGCATATATACGTAATGTATGTATCTATGCTGAGAATCCATTGTGGCTGAAGGAGCTCGGAAAGAATGAGCAGCCTGCCCTCCCCCTTGGGGAGGGAATGAAATACGTGACCTTTTCCTACGGCTTCGCGCCGAACACTGCAGAAGAGACATTGGGCAATCCTATTTAGCAAAGATTACCTCAGCTTTAGGAGGTCAACGTCTACCGTCAGTTTTTATTTTAATAAAACTGTACTGAATGTGGGTGCAAGAAGTAAATGAATTTTAGGTTTGCTAGGTATTAAAGGTGCTAGGTATTAAAGTGCTTTTTATTACTTAAATATTTTATTTTGAATTAAGAACTTCTGAATAAGCACTTAACGAAATTAATAGGAATTAGGTATCCCATTGTATTCAATGAATTTATGTATCGTCAAAATGTAGGTATAGTAAAAAGTCGTAAAGTTAGAATTTATTCCAACTTACTCTTATCTATTGAATTATCTATGAAATTTTGATACTGTTGCGTCATTACTGGAAACAAAACGTTTCTGCAACCTCCGCAGTTAAAACGATATGCGAAGTGGAAGGGGAAGGAATAGTCAGCATTCGTACGGCACAGCGCTGATTTCGAAAATGTACTGGCTGAGATGCAAGTCTCAAGATGAAACAAGGTTCTGGTCGGCGCAACTCGTTAAGTAACGCTGAACTTCGGGATGTTAAAGCAAATCCATCGACAAGTACCCGTAAGTTAGCAGAACTTGGGTATTCCAAAGAAACCGTAAGGCGCCATTTGCACCAACTTGCAAAAAGCCAATAGACGCTGTAGAGAAGTTCGTCACGACTTAACGCCATCAATGGCAGAAAGGCAAGTTCCGGTTTGGGATCAACTGCTTTCCAAACCCTAGGATGAACGTTTCTTCAAACGGATCGTTACTTGCGATGAAAAGTGGATTTACTTTAAAAATCTTAGCACTGAAAATCAGAGGATTACTGGTTCCCAAAGGAGAAAGATTCCAAAGAAAGGTTATCCTTCGTGTATGGTGGAATTTTGAAGGGATTATGGACTATGAGTTGGTTCTTGATGGGAAGACGATTGATGCCAACCTTTACAGTCAGCAGTTGGATCATCCAGCCTATAGCCCGGACCTTGTGCCTTCCGGTTATCACTTATCCTGATCGATGGCGCACTTCCTTCGTTGACGGCATTTTACAAGTGTTGAGGAAGTTGAAGCTGCATGCCGAGAATTCTTTAATTCCAATGATGCTACATGGTACCATCGTGGCATTGAAGATCTTACAAAAAGATGGCGAAAGTTATTACTTTAGTGAATAAAAGTTTTCATTTGTTATTTTATCATTAAATAAAGTTTTTCATAAAAAAAGTCATTTTTTATAGGCCATCCTAAAGTTGTACGTAATGCAAGAAGAGTTTGTTAATTTTAGGTGGAAATAATTCGAACCGAAAATAAATCTGACAATGATGAAGATCCCTATGCTACTGATAGCTGCACGGATTATATTGCGTCAACTGATTGTGGATCATCTCCGGGTGAATTTGAGAATCTAAAATTTGGTAACATGTAAATTGTGAATTATTTCAAAACTTCCAACGTACATACAGTAAAAGATTGCCTCGAATGGGACACGAACCCACGACCACTACTTATCTAGAGTAGGCCTCCTAACCATCTGAGCTATCGAGGCAACTAGTTCCACTCGAAATTCAATCCTAAACTGTACTCACCTCATAAGTTTGATGTTATATAATTCATATATATTTATGTAACCAGTCACTTTTGTGGCCAGTAAGCTTGAATTTTCCAAGTTTCATACGGACCTACAAGACTGGATTAATGATAATAAGTTGCTTTTAATAGTTAATTAATATAGCTTAAAGAAAAAATCAAATGCACGTAATGACAAAGTCATAGTAACATGTAAATTGTGAATTAGGCACCTTGCCACAAAAGTGAATGGTTACATAAATATATATGAATTATACCGAGCGTCCCAATAAAATGTATACACTCTTTAAATGACTATAACATTAACAATTATTATAATACAGAAAACTTTCAAAATGAAAATAATGTTAACAAATGTAGAAACTATCAATTATCGAAAATGTTCAAATTGTTGGCCATTGTGGTCCATGCACACCTGATAACGCTGATTGATTGAATCCAAAACATTCCTAATCATTTCAATTGGTATTTCGGCACATTATCTTTCAATATCTGCTCTCAACTCATCGATTGTAGCTGGTTTTGTGGTGTAAACATTGTGTTTAACATTCCCCACAGAAAAAATCCATGGGGCCAAATCCGGTGAGCGTGGAGGGTACTGTTCTCCTCTGCACATTTTCCTTGGTACCACTCACAAAATTGGATTCTGCGGTCATAATGATCTTCATTGAGAGCGTGCACTAATCTAGGAATAAAACTTCTCCATTTGGCACGCTTCAAAATGCGATGGACGCTCGATTTTGAAACTCCTGTCTCACGAGCCGCTTGCCGGACAGATTTTCTAGGTGATTGCTGAAATCTCTGAATGACTTCTCCTTCTCTTGTGGGGCTGGTGGATGATCGTGGCCTTCCGGAATGGTTCTTATGGACATCCTTAACAGTTCCTTCTTCCTCAAACTTATTTCGCAAACGAGTAATTGTGAGTCTCGTTGGTGCATCTCGTTTGAACTCCATCCTAAACCGTCTTTGCACTTCATTTACGTTCTCAGTCTTCCAGTAGCACTTTAGAATGAATTTTCTTTCCTCAAAGTTTAGTCTGACTCAGCCATTATTTTAAGCAGTCACAACTGAAAAAAAAGTGTGGTTGTTATGAACTGTTAAAGAGTGTATACATTTTATTGGGACACTCGGTATAACATCAAACCTACAAGGATTAATACTTTTGTATTTACTGCATTTTCAAGTTTTAAATAAAATACAAAAAATATCTTCTGCTAAAATAATTCAAGAATATATTCATTTATAAAAGGGTGTCTCAGTATTACAGTACTTACCGCACATCAATCGTAAAGATAATAAAATAAACAGCACACTGTTTTACGGCACCCATTGAAGTGGCAACAATGGAGGATGTCACCTTAGTAGGTGATTTGGTATACAGAAGGGTGCCATTTAAACTTTATTTATAGCTATGCCACTTCTGTAGCTTTTAAACTTATATCAATACATACAAGCCGGTGCTACTATTGCTTTAATCGTAACGGGTGCCTTTTCCTACAAAGAATATGTATATATAATATATGTATATGTATATATATATATATATATATATATATATATATATATATATATATATATATATATATATATATATATATACATATACATATACATATACATATTACATATACATATACATATACATATACATATACATATACATATATTATATGTTTGTTTTTTGAAAACCACAGACACGTCGATTTTAATTTTTGTAGCGAGTTTTTTGATGCTAAGTTCATGTATACAAGGTTGCCCAAAAACAATTTATGACTACCAACTTCATTTTTTCAAATGCAAACTCCTATTTTTTATTTCATTTTTGGATTCTGCTTTAAATTTTAAGTAAGTTTTATGTACCATTTCCTATACCTAAGCTTAACAGTTATCGAGAAATACACATAAGAGAGGGTCAAAAGTCCCGCATAAATTTGTTAAAAACTGAAGGAAATATTTTTCATGAAAATGCTGGAACACGTCAAATATTGTTTTTAGTTATCCATTTTTATCCATTTTTTGACGTAACACACTGTATTCGGCGTTACCCTTGTAGAAGATAAATTTACTTTTTCATTTTTTTTTATGGAACCCCAAGTATATTATGACGTTTTTTCAGTTCTCTGAGAAACTGTGAATATATTTCATGTAACACACTCATATCTAAATTCAACAGTGTTCGAAAAAATTACATAAAATAGAAATAACGATAAAACTATTAATGTAGAAACATATTTTATGTAATATATACATGTCGATATTCAACTGTTTTTGAAACATTTGCGGATGACATTTATGTAGTACCTTTAAATTGACATTAAATTTGGTTTCAATAGTACATTTTGTCAAACAGTTAGTATCTTTGTTCTCTGTTTTAATCTCTGTTTATTCTTACAGTAGTTGTTATACATATTGCTAAAGTGAAAAAATGGCCAAGTTAAGCGAAACTCAAAGAATAGAGATTTTAATCATGATAAGATTCGGCGATCGAACTAGGGCTCAAAAAGAGGTTTGTGAACTGTTCAATGCTAAATATCCTGGCTGTCGAATATCACTATCTATTGTAAGCCGAATTGAAAAAGAATTTCGCGAAGCAGGGCATGTAAGAGACCTTCCCAGATCTGGTCGATCCTCGATTTCCGAGAATAACAAATTAGACGTTCTTTTGTCCATTGAAGAAAATCCTCATAAACCAACTCAAGAAATAGCCCTGGATAGGAAAGTCGTCGGTACGAAGAAGAAAAAAGAAACATATCACCCGTATAACGTACAATCAATCCACGATCTTAACGAAGACGATCCAGATCGTCGATTAGAATTCTGCGAAGTATTTGTGAACCACTGCAATGATGACCGTTTTTTTTCTAGAAAAATATTTTTTTCTGATGAATCGATATTCTGCCTAAATGGTATGATGAACAAACAAAATTGCCGCTATTGGTCATCTACCAATCCGCATTGGGCCATTGAAACTCACACCCAATATCCTCAGTGTGAACGTTTCGGCCGGTATTGTAAAAGCACGTTAGTTCCTGTATATTTTCATTTATCCAATTTGTTTAGAGGCGGAAGTAGAATAAAAAGTTGTGTTTGGTTTTTTTATCATTTTGTTGTTTCAAATGATATGGGTAGACTTTGCTTCGTTGCATGGCAGCGACATTGTTTTTTTTTGTGGCACTTGTTTTGTCTCGTGTTTGACAGTTTACAAATATCCTTTCATACATTTTCGAGCAAAAGTTATTAGAGATACCTTAGTTGAACCATATTCCTTTCTCCAGCGACTTACTGATGATGTGTATTCCAATTACCTTAGAGCTTTAATGTTGTTCATGCAGGACGTTGCCCCGCCTCACTTAGCAGTACGTGTTAGAAACTATTTGGTTCAACAATGTACCGCTCGTTGGACAGGTAGAGGCGGACCCCACCCATGGCCACCCTGTTCTCCGCATCTCAATCAATTATTGAAAGTGAATAAAACATTCGACTGCGTATAATTAATGGCTTTAATACGATTCGTGCCAGTCCCTAAATTTTCCTACGTGTAAGAAACTGTATAGCACGTTATGTACAAGGGTGTTTACTGGCTTAAGGAGAACACTTTGAGCATTTTATTTGGCTTTTGTTCCTCACAAGAAAAAATCACAGGGGTGATGTGCGGAGATCTTGGAGGCTAGTTCAAGAGTGCACCATCACTTGGACCTGACGACCGATTCATCTACCAGGCAGCCGATTTTGAAGTCAGAATGAAGTTTAGCGATTCTTGTTCTAATTTCGGTAGAAGCCATTCCGTCATCATGTCCAAGATTTATTCCATTTATTGTTTGTCCAATAAAGAAAAAGGTCCGTACACTTTGTTGTAAATGATAGTACAAGACAGATTAACTTTCGGAGTGTAAGTGCTTGATGTAGGTGTGTGGGTTCTCCGAACGCCATATGATGACATTATGTCTGTTCACGTTACTACACAAGTGGGATGTGGCTTCATCACTAAAGACTAAACATTTTACATAGTTTTAATTTTCCATCAAGCCTACATGTTCTCACAAAAGAAAGTCTTAGAACTTTGTCATTTGCTTTTCATGCTTGAACAAGCTGAAGTTTGTAAGGCTTGAAATTTATACGTTTACGTAAAATTTTCCAAACCTTTGACTGTGGTATACCAAGCTGTCTACTGCATTTAACAGTAGATTTTTGTGGACTACCGTAAAACTTTCCCTTACCTGCTCTACAGCGTCATTGCTTACTGACGGCCTTCCAGTTGATTTCTTTTTACAAATGCACCAATTTCTCTTAAAATTCATGTACCACTTGTGACTGCTAGGAGGATCTTCATTAAATTTGTTTCTAAAGTAACGTTGCACGCTAGTAACTGATTGGTTGATGTGATAATCCAACACATAAAATGCTTTCCTGTCTTCAAATTCAGCCATTACACAATTGACAACAATTGACTTCAACAAATAGCTGATACGTACTTAAATCAATGTAAACAAAACTTTATGAGTTTTTCTTTCCAGTGGTACCAACTGAAATGGTCTTAAAACAGGTTAATCCAGTAATATTTATAATTGAAATCAGGAACATCATTTGTAATAACCCTGTACATATATATATATATATATATATATATATATATATATATATATATATAGAAAAGAGAGAGAGATATTGTGTCTGCGTATGAGTGTGCGTGTGCCTGTGTGTGCAGTGCGGTGCGTATGCGTGCGTGCGTGGTGTGTGTGCTGTGCGTGTGCGTGTGCGTGTGCGTGTCGTGTGCTGTGCGTATGCGCGTGAGTGTGCGTGTGGTGTGCGTGTGCATGTGTGCGTGTGCGTGTGCGTGTGCATGTGCGTGTACGTGTGGTCGTATGCGTGTGTTGCATGCGTGTACCTGTCAGGCGCGTGCTTGTGCGTGTCCATGTGCGTGTGTTTAAAGTTTTTCACAAGTGTATTTCCATTTCTTCCGGGTCCAGTAATCTCGTGTATTGATTTTTACAGATAGTTCTATGTATTGAGAACGATAACTGTAATTGTTATCGAATATTAGACTGGATTATATTAGATTTATATAAAATATTCACTTAAATAATAATAATAAGAATAATAATAATAATAATAATAATAGTAATAATATGAAAATAATAGTAAGAATCTAAAACCGGAATGGAAAACATTTCAAACAGCTTCGTTGACTTTTGCTTTTCAACTTTCTCTGTCTTACCTTTTGTGGTGTTAAGTTAATCCTACCTGACTATGACGATAAGATTATAGCCTATACAGTAAACTGATATACAACTCCGTTCAACAACACTTGAAAAGGAATTTATCCAAAAGCTTAATAAAACCTTTAAGTATACGGGTTGTCGTAAACTTATTTATCACACCCTGTGCATACGAGAAATCGTTAATTGGATACTTTCTAAGTAGCCCTCGTATACATATAAAATTAATATTTTATCTATCCTAAAATTCTGAACTAAGTAACAGTTATACTTCAAATCTGTAATTTCTACTTAATAAAAGTATTCTGTTATCAGTGTTTTATATTTGACTAACGGCAAAAGACTTCAAAATAACTAAACTTTGCAAATAAAATAATTAATGGATATATATTGACCATTTTGCAAATGTAAATAGGTATACACACATGGCTTGGAAAATCACTACCAAAGAAAGACTAATTCTTAAAGATTAAGATCCCCAAACCTTATATTCTACACACATCAAAGCAGATAAAGTATTTATATCCTTTTACTCGTATATAATTTACTTAGCAATAAACAACAATAATGACTCAAGAGATAATCACAGATACTCTTTAAAATCTAAATCTAGTTCTTACGGGTTACATTAAGCAATCCTTTATCCGAGATGTACATATGGAGGTGCTTTGCTTCTCGTAATCTTTTAATTATGTAACAGAAACACCTGTAATCCCTAATTCATTTGGCTGTTGAAACAGACACGACTACCGTTGTCTGTCTTACAATCGCGTCTTAACACATGAGCTAACTGCTTTATGGTTTGCCCTTCAAATAAACAAAAAGAATGTTTACTTCCATTTGTACAATAAAATTCTTATTAGCTTTATATAATCAATTTTGTTATTATCGATTGCACACGTACTTCACTCATAATAATGACAACTAATCCTTAACTTAATTAAACTTTTAATGTTACTCAAATGGACACTTTCGGCTTCTTCATTGACTCACGCGATTAATTACTGAATACTTTTAAATAAATATTTGCAGTATTATCGTTAATTCTGCTTTAATAATTTTCAAATTTATTGAAAGATAAACTATATTATTTCCATTCAATTCATTCTTAAATCTTTCATTTATAAATATTTATATGCGATTTATCCCCGTATATGGGTTATTGCGGAAAATTTATATGTACTGCGTACTAACCGTTAGAAACAAAATCAGCACTGACCTTCTCAAGGTCTCTTAAAATTTTGCGCAACGGTCTCGCCTTAATTCAAGCTCTGATGCCGAGTAACTCTTTTTACCCTTACTACGCTCTCAATTTTATACCCTCTGTTCGCCATATTGCCAAAATGCCACAACATATACGCACCAACATTAAAATCCACCTATCACTATCGAGCGTCTCCTTCCGAGTGCATTTCCAGAAACGGAACCACCTCAAACTGAAGTGAAAACAACGTAGGTATCTTGAATTTCTTTGCAAACATACCCACAACTCATCGGAAAAGATATTATTCGTAATCATATTCACTCTGTATATTATTCAGAACCTGACTCACCTTTTCATGATAATTTTTGTGTGGCGATTTGTTTTCGCACAAATCAACAAACTCAACGCATTTTCCTTGAACATGCATTAAATTTTCCATTATTGCGCAATGTGATGACATTTATACAAGCAAAAATATACATACATATTGTTTCCTGTATATTAATACAATATTAGTACATCATAAACTCAGTCACTCTTACATCTATATACATTTTTTATCCGAATTCTTTAGTGCACAGCAGTAAAAGACCAGTAACAATCCGGTAGCGTCTACCAGTGCCGGTCAGTAAGAATTGTCCCAAAGCATTATTTTTCAACCATATTAAATGATTTACCTTCTACATACACAAAAAAATTTTAGTGCAAACTTCATTTACATTCAAAATAAGTTCAATACGTTATCACAAGTCTGCTATAATAAAATATATATATATATATATATATATATATATATATATATATATATATATATATATATATATATATATGAGAACAACCAAATAATTAGTTTGGATCGATGGTTTGTGTAATCCATGCGAAACGTCGTTTTTTTAATTACCATCCAGAGCAGACCCTCTCTTCTCTTACTCTTTGTCCTCTTCTATATTATACTTTAACGTAATTTCTGGTTTTATTTAAAATCATTTAAGGAAGAAGTATTAATTAAAATTGTTAAATTGAACACACGTTTTTGGTAGTACTTAAGCAAATAAAGTCATCCACGCACATGTCACTCTAACTTGCCCCTATTGACAATTTAAACGCGCGCATCTAGGCAGTTATGTCGCGCTCAGCGTTAGGATTTTAAAGACTCTTGTCAAGGTGATGTAAACCCGACTATTATCAGTCGTGATTCGTTCCGAGTATACTTAAAGGTAAAATGAACACGCCAACGTTAACAAATCTTATATACAAATCTTTACAGAGTTTAGACCGTAAAGAAAACTAATATCTGCTATTTATAATTTCTTTCGGAAACTGTATCATTGATTAAAGGCCTGAAATATGTAGAATGACTAATGAATATGTTACAAAGTACTGACAATGCACCCATATATATCCACACTGTTTGATGATAAAACGGTGTGGATAATAAAACTTGGTTAATGTAATATTCAAACAATGAGTAAAGATTAGTTATTACTTCTATAATTGGGGTTAATGTAGTTTCGCAAACTTTCTGTCTTAAAAGTATTAATGTGTAAACCTAATTTTTACGCAAGGAAGTCACTAAATATATTGCTCTCATGTAAAACTAAATAAATTTAGTTGATTTAAATTGTACTGCAGTAGCCATCTGGCGGTGTACAAAACCTTTTTAATTGTATTTAAAAATAAATACTTTAAGCGTGAAATATGGTTATTTTACGTTATACAGTATGTTTAACTATCAGTAGTGCGAAATTCATGAAATATTTTTAAAATAAATCCTTTTCTCATCCTATAAGTTGCATCACTTACACAGTATAATAAAAAATGGTACGTAGTAAGCATAATATGTTAGAAAACCCTAACATGATGAAAATGTAACAACATGTAAGAAAGTTTGCATTTGAAGTATACAGCTGTGAAAGTATGAAAAACGTTTATGTAAAATTTAATAAATTACGAACAATACTTACGCATAAAAAAGATGTTTTGACTTGCACCTACGTATTCATTTTTTAAGCGCATTGCTTTAAAAATTTTTATGGAACCGTGTTCACACTATGATTACTATACTACGTACAAACTCAATAATGCATTAAAGGAATAACTACAATAATTTCTAATAAACTTTCGCAAATTATTAGTGAATGCAAACGCCTGTTACAAATAAATTCCGTAGATCGCGTCATACTTAGTACAAGTGCAATTGAGTATAATGATAATACTACATAACTGTCATTCACGGAGAAGCAACATTGATTATTTAAGGATAATTATGTATTGAAAAGGTTATAACCTTTAAGCACTATCGCCTGTATATGTATAAATGGTTTCGAAGTGGAATTATTCGACGGTAATATAACAAGACCTCGATAAATAGTCGACTATTGTTATTGCATATAAATTTCGAGTGTATTTTAAAATCAATTTGTCAAGACCTAATTTTGGCATTAATAATCTGATTAAAGCTCTAGAGCTTTATCTCGAGGTCTCTAATCTTTGATTATTAATGTCCAAATTATGTCGAGACAAATTTTAAAACACGAGAAGGGACCACGCCATTTTCTTATGGAAAGTGACCTTCGGTTAATATGTCTAATTTTTTTATATATATTAGATCTTGTCATAATCATGAATACTGTTCATAGGCATATTGTTCATTCTATGGCTAGCTTTAAAAATACAAGGTGTTAAAGTTTGAAAATACCTACCTTGTCATGTTCATTATTTTTGGTTTGAAAGTCCTGATGTTCATTTTATCTTCCAAATGCGATTTTTACATCTCTATAGGATATGTAGTTGTACAAATAGGGTACCATTCAATCTTAATTTATAGGATGATACACATTTTGACATTAAAGTTTTTTAAAAAATTTATTTTGTTTCATTACAGCCACATAATTGCTATTGTGAAAGACTCTTCATTGGATATGATATTGTGTTGGATAAGTAAATAGTTATAAATGGACCACGTTATGCATCACTTGACCAAGTGTCAAATCAAGATGTTGGGAAAAATGCTATAAACTTTAATATCTCATTAAAAATCAATTTACCCACGTATAACGCTGAAATTTGGCAGATTAGTCAAAAACATTATGATAAAGGTATTGTGAAAAACAAATCTAGGTATTAAATAAACATAATATGTTGGTACTACATCAAAAAAAGTCGGTTGGTCAAGTTTTGCTTTATTTATACAATTAACTTTGTAGATTCTGCATATCATAACCATGTCGTTTAGTCAAGTTAAGCAAAACTACATAACCGGCATTTACTTTATTCTGTTGCAAATAGTTACACTTTTTTTTAATACCTTGTTATTACCTAAATAAACAAATTATAATAATAAAACTGACAAGTTGTAGAATTAGATTAAAAATATTTTAAGATGCTTAATCATCCTGCATTTCAAAATCAAGGTCTCCGTTAAATCCTTCGATATCCTCTTCAATGTTAGGATCACTCACTAAATTTATATAAAACTCTTTACAATCCTTTGGAATTAAATTTAACAAAAATTTTAAATCTTGAATTTTGTTTCTGGTATAGGTTTACCATTTGGCCAAAGGCTAGTCAGTAATTCGCTAAAATTCTTATTTGTCGCAGATGGTCTTCCATGTTTCTTCTTCAGATCTATTTCTTGAGCTACATCTTTAAAGTCGGTCTTGACAAAAATTCTGTAGGGCTTATCTTTTGGATTTCAATTTCTCTAAACCGCAACCGATTAATTTTGTTCTTAAATATATCCGTTTTCGGTTGACAATAGCTTGTTCTGAGTTGGATGTACTAAAAAATTTTGTTTTCCATCCTACAACAAGAGGATTTTTTCTGTAGGAGTTTATTACATTGATATAATCTTGCGGAGTGTACAATCGTTGCTGTAGTTTTAAGGCACATTCGATGTCACCAAAATCTGTATCGTTTGGAAGTCCGAAGTCAAAAACGCAATGTAATCTTGTCAAGTGAAGGATGAACATTAAGAACAGCTTTCAACATTAAGATCATCTTAATGTTTCTATTCTGCCCTCCGCAGCTATCTGACCATAATATTAGGTGCTTTGTGGAGTTTGTGTCTTCCAAAATATGTTTAAATAAACAGGAACCAACTTCTTGAGCTCCCCGTCCAGCCTCTCCTCCAACCACACGTAACAGTGGCCCTTATAATTTTTTGCTGTATGTATGCCGAATTATATAGCCATAGTTGCCTCTGTAGAAGATGACATTAGTTGGTAAGCGTGGAAGTGGAAGGGTTTTTCTAAGTCAAAACATAGAACTTCAAGGTTTTCATCCTCTACCGCCCTTTTTCTGTCAGACTTTAATAGGTTTCTCGCCTCTTGAGCTAAATTCAAATGCTTGGGCTATATACTGGATTTGCTCTTCGTTGGTCCCAGTAGTCTTTAATACTTCGAGTTTATCGCATGTATTGCACGTGTCCTTTTTAATTGCTTCCTTTTCAAATTAAAACAAGTCAAGAATATGTTAATGTATTTCGAAAATGACACAGGAGATTTTGTTTCTTGAGTGTACAGATTATACATAACGGGCAGTGTAGTATCCGATCGTAAATACATGGTGCTTGTTTGTTCCCTTGCATAATGCGATTTATACTTTGGAATTTTTCAATATGATCCTTTACCTCTTGAAGTCTTTTGTCTGAAATTTTGTTTTGCCCCTCCGATTCTTCTTAAATCTTTTACACCTTCTGGTATTTTTAAAGTCTTTAGTGCTAAATCTACTTTTCCACTTGAGATTCTAAGGGTTTGTACAAAAACCACAACTCCACAGATATTGTACTGCCTAGACCAATCCCTTTTTGTAGATTCTTTCACCCTCTTTCTTTTTACTGGGTATTCTCGCACCATTGCACAAATGAGAGCACGTTGAGCATCGTGTGAACCTACATTGTAAAATTTTTCAAATTCTTCTTTCGCTTTCTCTAAACCAATCTTATCAAGGCATCCACATTTGCATAAAAATTGTCGAAATTCCTTTTTCAGTTTAAGTTCCCCACGTTGAGAGAAGGTTTTGCACACACTTTAATTTTCTAATAATCCGATTTTGCGACAAAAATGTTCTTTTTCTACCCTTCCTTGGTCGACCTTGCGATTCAGCGCACGCCTGCAGCATTTCAACATTACCGACATTAACATCATTTTCTGAGTTTTCCATCTCAGCTGAAGTACTTCTATCATTCATTATTTCAACATCTTTATCACATTGAGTGCTACCATCATGAATCTGGTCTAAATTATTGTGGTTTTCAAGAAGTTGGTGATCCACATTTGCTTTCATAGGAATTAAATCCGTATATGTTGGAGCTTCCTACACAACACAGAGAAGAAATTGTTACGAATAGAAAATAATGTACATAACAAACCTCTAAAAATGTATTGTTCATTAAACCATTGTCGGATGGAAAGTTTGGAGGATGTTCAACAAAAGAAACTTGTGCAGCACCTATTAATGTACTTGTAGACGCCGTTGTCGTATCATTATTTTCAACCTGAGAAAAAGTGATAATTCTTATCTGCATAACTTAAATTTATTACCATCAAAAACGCAACTAAAGCAAACAGTAAATACTTAATGACAGTAAAATTGAATCCGTTTGTTCAGTATTAAAAGTTCAGAACGTACCTGAAAACTGCATCTGCAAAGCAGTCCTTCGCATCATTAAATTTTGCACTATTAAAAGTCAAATTGTCCACACAAAACAATAAAAGTAATCTATTTCTCCCTCAGTAAATAACAATAACTTATTAAGTAAAAATAACCTCACTCTTATTGAAACACGTGCAGTAGATAACCAAATACTTATTTGCATGAGATGACTAAAGACCACATTCGGTGGTGTTTAGTCACTTATTGCAAAATTCACATATTGATATTTCCTTCAGTTTTATATTCACGTCGCTTGATCATGTTTTGTAAAATTATATTAGAAACTTATTCTGTTTGTCGTTTAGGTTTTTCCGCCAAAACTGCTTTAACATAAGTTCCTGATCGGTGATGATTTTTTTACAGCTAGATTATACCGTTATACGATAGATGCAAACATAAACTAACAAATGGCTAAATGGCGCTTGGTCAAGTGATGCATAACGCGGTCCAAATATAGATTATACAAGGTGATTCATAAGTTTCGTCCCAATCATCAATTCTTTTTAAAATCAAATAGCGGAACCCTCTGTATGAGAGAATTATTGATTTTGACTTCATGTTATCCTTTAGTTAGACAGATTAGGTACTACTTAAGGTTATACATGGCGATTCAACAATTTTGCAAAATATTAAATGTAACAATATGTCGAAAAACCTTTCTTTTCGTTTCATCACCCTATATCTAAAAATTGACTCGGTCAAGGTATATTAATTTTAAAATCTTCGAATACAGCATATTATAATGATTTCGTTCCTAAAGTTTCGTTTCAATCCTATGAGTAGATTTGTAGATAGAGTCTGGCAAGTTTCACCAAGACATGTCAAATGAAATTGTCAGCATTTTTAAATCCTTATGGAAAGTGGCCTTTGGTAAAAAGTATAATTTTCTTATGTGTATTAGTTCTCGACGTACTCATCAATATTATCGATGAGCACAACATCATCCTCTGACTAGTTAAAGTGTTAAAGTTTCAAAATACCACGATTCGCATGTTTATTGTTTTTTATTTGAAATTACTATGTTAATTTTTTACACAGTTTAACGGTATAATTTTTTAAAATATTCTGTTTATATAACAACCCTAATTGCTACTGGGAAGGTTTTCATAGTTGTATTGTGTTAGTTAATAGTTAATATATGTACTTTATAGGGTATAAATATATATTATACAGGGTGATAAAGGTTGTCCAATCATCAAATCTTTTTAAATAATACGGAACCCTTTATATAATTGATTTTGACTACATTTTATCTTTTAGTTAGACGTATTATGTACTACTTAAGAATATAAAATAAAAGATAAATAGTCAAAATCAATTCTCATACAAGTTCCGTTATTTGATTTTAAAAGAGCTGACGATTGGGACAAACTGATGTATTACCCTGTAAATATATTTACCCAATATTTAACTATTTACCTACAATATGAACAATAAGCACATATGTCTGTTATAAAACAAAATATATTTTTTTTAAAACTATAACGTTAAACCGTGTATTACCCTGTAAATAATAATTAATTATACCCTTTGTGAATATCTATATATCTCATAAAGATGCAAAAATCGGAATGTGAAGGAAAAATTAACATAGTAATTTCAAATAAAAAATAATGAACATGCGTATTTTGAAACTTTAACACTTTAACTAGTCACATGATGATTCTGTGCTCATGAATAATATTGATAAGTACGTGGAGAGCTACCACATATCAGAAAATTATACATTTTTACCTAAGGCCACTTCCCTTAATGATTTAAAAACGATGACAATTTGATTTGACATGCCAGACTCTATCTGAAAATCTACTCATAGGATTGAAGCGAAACTTTAGGAACAACTTGATTGCAATATACTGTATTCGAGGATGTTAAAACCAATATACTTTGAATGAGCCAATTTTTAGATACAGGGTGGTGAAAGAAAGAAAGGTTTTTCGACTTATTGTTATATTTAATGTTTTGCAAAATTATTGATTCGCCCTTTATACTCTTAATCAGCACCTAATCTGTCTAACTTAAAATTATGTCAAAATCAATTCCCACATACAGAGGATTGCGTTATTTGATTTTAAAAAGAATTGATGATTGGGATAAAGCTTATAAATCACCTTGTATAATATATATCTATAACTATTTACTTAACAACACAATATCATATCCAATGAAGAGTCTTTCACAGTAGCAATTATATGGCTGTAATAAAACAAAATAATTCTTTTAAAAAACTATAATGTCAAAATGTGTATCACACCCTGTAAAGAAGATTGAATGGTATCCTTTGGGTATAACTACTTATCCTATAGAGATGTAAAAATCGCATTAGAAGGTAAAATGAACATCAGTACTTTCAAACCAAAAATAATGAAGATGAAAAAGAAGGTATTTTGAAACTTAACACACTGTATTTCTTAAACTAGCCATAGGATGACGTTGTGCCTATGAACAATATTGATGGGTATGACACGAACTAATAGATATAAAAAAATTAGACATTTTGGCCGAAGGTCACTTTCCATAAGAAAATGGTGTGGTCTTTCAGTAGCAATAAGAATATTACCTAATTTATCGAGGTCATGTTATATTTAATAAGATTATTTCCTGAGCCAACAACAGTTTTATGTATATAAGGAAAAAACACAGAGAAAGGGTATTGTATGATCTAATAAAATAATAACTAGATACTTATTTATTAAACAACAACTAATATTAACAATCAACAATTCCTCTATTTACAATTAAAAATATAGTTATTTTATGTTAAAGACTTGAAATTTTTGGGTGGATTCTTTGTTATTGAATACCGTCCTGTCAGTGACAGTTGAGCATGCTGATAAAAATAGTCGGCTATTTAGCACCAAGGTGAATAGTCGCTTTATTTTATTTTGATTGATCATATCAATGCAGTTTCTAAGCACGCGATTCGTGAAAAATTCAAATTTGACAGACAAGGGTGATAGTCGGTTATGAACTTTGTAGAAATTGATTGGTTCACTTTTTATAGTATAAAACGCATCCTCGTAGAGTCTTTACCAGATACGTTTAAAGC
Source organism: Vesta saturnalis (assembly GCA_036346205.1). Classification (NCBI taxonomy): domain Eukaryota; kingdom Metazoa; phylum Arthropoda; class Insecta; order Coleoptera; family Lampyridae; genus Vesta; species Vesta saturnalis. The sequence continues at coordinate 1,058,080 of JARFJB010002353.1, read as the reverse complement.
GATATATTCCAAAGTATTAAACTGTTTGCTGCATTAGTCATCAAGGATTTCATTAATTACGCCTTATCTGCAGAAACGTTGTTTGCATGACTGTATGCTGAAACGGTGTCAAATTTAACGCTAAACTAGTTACAGACACGTATAAGTAAGTCTGTCGGAATGAAACTCAGCAGACTGTAAAATAGCTTTACGTTGCACTTCATATCTTGCATATCATTTCTGAGACAAGTCAATACTATAGCATCGATTCATATACAATAAAATGAACTTCGCAATTACCATTTTAATCTATTTATTTTCTTTTCAGGTTTTTTAAATGCGAATCCAGCACCCCATTTGAAAGCACGCGTTGCAAATTACGGCTTAATGGATCAAATCGCTGCTTTACATTGGATACAGCAAAATATCGCATTATTTGGTGGTGATCCAACAAATGTAACGCTAGTTGGTCATGGATCAGGAGCTGCGTGTATAAATTTTTTAATGATTTCACCTACCGTTATGCCTGGTTTATTTCATCGTGCTATTTTATTATCCGGATCAGCTTTATCATCATGGGCGTTGGTTGAAGATCCAGTAAATTATGCTGTTAAATTAGCGAAAGAGGTGAATTGTACAATACCGGACGATGTTGCTAAAGATCACGAGGCAATCGTTGACTGCTTGCGTCAGACTCGTTTAGATGAGCTTTTAAACGCGGATGTTCTACCACCTTCATATCTAAGTGCATTTGGTCCAAGTGTAGATGGTGTAGTAATAAAAACAGATTTTGCTAAAGAACTTTTAACTTATTTTAAACCTTCGGACTTACAAAGTTTTGTAGGAAGTGCGGTAAATGCGAATATGAAACGTAGTGAAGCAACTTTAACACCGAGAGGTAATAATCCTTACGACCTTCTCTTTGGTGTTGTTACTAGTGAAGCATTGTGGAGATTTTCAGCTTCGGATATTCAAGCTGGATTTGAAGGGGAGAGAAGAGACAAAATAATTAGAACTTATATACGTAATGCGTATACGTATCATCTTAGTGAAATATTTTTTACGGTTGTTAATGAATATACGGATTGGGAACGAACAGTTCAGCACCCCATAAATACGCGAGATGCGGCTGTTGCAGCATTAAGTGACGCGCAGTTTGTCGCACCCCTTGTACAAACAGGTGATTTACTTAGTGCAAAACCTCCCCAACCCGGTCAAGAGCAGACGGGTCCACGAACTTTTTTCTACGTATTTGATTATCAGACAAAAGATGGTGATTATCCTCAAGTAAGTATATGTGTTTGTTCATTATAAAAAGTTAAATTACATTGCAATTACATTGTTCAACGTTAATTGTATGCGATTGAAATTGCGATTTTGAAATTCCATCAAGAACCACATACATTGAACGTATATTTTTAATACTCATACAATATCGTTAGTAATCATGAAATATTGATTATTGTTGAATCACCTAATATTACTTGATTTCCATATAGAAAGGCAACTATCGATTCGGAGTTAACCCAATTCGCAAATTTTTATATTTTTGCTGCTTTGTATTCTTTTATAGGAATTTTCAATAATTGAATATCATATATACAGTTACACCAAAGCACAGTTTTTTAACACTGGAAAGTTGATGTTTACACTTTTAATTACTCCTTATTGTGTTTTACAAATACCGAACGTTCATTAATAATTTTTATTTACGGCCACTTAATAGTTTGCATATCAGATGACTGTTTAATAATGAATAAATATTATCGTTTATTCTAGTTTTCGAAAGATTTATACGTTGAAACACCATTTGGGCCTACCTTCCTCAATAAAAAAGATAACCTAGTGGAAAAATGCCTTAGACGTGTTTTTAGTGCTTTTTCTCTAGTAGTAGACACCTCGCTGTTTAATTCGCGGTTTTCAAAGTTAATTAAATTAATTTGGGGTTAGTTAAACTAATTTGAAAATAACGAAATCAATCTTCGGTTAAATTCGCGGTTTGTGGGTTAATTAATTCATTTAGTTATTTAACTGAGCAATATAACTAATTCACAGTATTCAAAGCGAATCAAATTAATTCGTGACTAAATTAATTCATCAATTCGCTATTTTCTAATACAGTGTAATTCTTTCCAGGGTTAATTACTAGCCTGACCGTATATTTAAATAACTAGTCGTTTGATATATGATTTAAACTGTAGCCTATCGATTATATAATTAATCGTTTAATTCGTGGTTGAACGAAAACAGTGCAAGGTTTTGCATTTTATTCACGTGCGGCAATCAAAATTTATTTACAACAGTTTCGCAGTTAAATTTCATTAATTTGATTTGCGGGTTTAAGGTCACTTCATTTGCTTTACTATTAATCAAACTGATTCTTAAAGCAATCAAATTAATTTGAGTTTTCCAAAATCAAATTAAGTTCATCTGCGTCATGACTCGGACACTCGTGGTTTTAATCAAAATTATTAACCGTTCGATTCGTGGTCGAATGAAAGAGTTTCAGTGCTTTGGATTTTATTAGCGGATTTGAAAATCGACTGATTAATTCGTTGTTTAGTAAAATTAATTCTCAGGAGAATTAAATTATTTTACAGTTTTCAAGGTCAATTAATAATATTCGCAGTTTTCTAGTTGAATTAAATTGATTAAACATTAAATTTCAAAATACATTAAATTAATTCTCAAAGTATCAAAGTTATTCAAATTAATTTGCTATTGACTAAATGAATCTTCGTTCCAATCAAACGAATACACGGGATCAAAATCAATTAAACTGATTGGCGGTTTGATTTGATATTTCACGGTCTAGTTTAAACGATTAATCGTTTTATTTGAATTAAATTAATTTAAGGTTTTTGGTTTTCTTTCACAATTTCTTTCGGATTCAAAATCATCTGAATTAACTCGCTGTTTAGTGCGCCTTAATTTTTGGGGTTAATTAGAATTAATTGCAATTTTAACCAAAAATAAGTTCCCAGTTTAATTAGAGATCATCTGGGTAAATTAAATTGGAGTAATATTTAGATCGTGGAAACAAACTTTATTCACGATATTTTAAATACATCAAATTTATTTGGTATTTGGTTTCCAGTTTCATGGTTTCACTAAAATGACAACATTTTGACGGATGACTGAATTAAATTAGTTCAATATTTTTCAATTTTATACGCGGCTTTCAAAGTCTACTATATTTATTCGGTATTTAATCAAATTAATTGACATAGCCAGTGTTTGGCCTAATCACGGTTTTCCATGTCAATTAGATTAATTCATTCTTTGGGCACTAAGATTAATTCGCTGACTTCTGAGGTAATTAAAATCATTCGTGGGTTTATTCGCAAACTGACGGTTGAATTAAAATAACTAATAGTTGGATTTTCGCTGGAATTCAATTAGGTCAAGGTCTTGAATTCTAATCGAAACCGCGTGCGCGTGCGCGTGCGCGTGCGCGTGCGCGTGCGCGTGCGCGTGTAGGTGTCTAGCAACATTAATTTGTGAAGCAAGTAAATCATTCTACAGTGCAATTTGCAGTTTTATAGGTAAGTAAATTTACTCACCGTTTAAACCACAGCCTCGCAGTTTAGTTAAAATAATTAACCCTTTAAGTCACGGTTGAACAAAACAAAGTTTTGGATGTCATTCACAATTTTAAAGGTAAACTAATTAGTTCTGTGTTTTATAAAACTAACTGGTGAAGCAACCAAAGCGGTTTATTATTATTTCGCTTATTTCCAGCTCATTTAGATTAACTCCTTGTACGGATAAATCCATTCTTACAGCAATCAAAATTTTTCTCCGATTTTATTCGCAGTTTTGAGGTCAATTAAACTGATTTGCTATTTGACCAAATTAATTCATAAGGAAAGCAAATTAATTTACGGTTTTCGAAATTGAATTAAATTAATTAGCGACATGACCCAAAATTTTACGGTTTAGCTTGAGTTATTAATCGTTCGATTCGTGGTGAAATTAAAAAATTTCAATGTTTTGGATTTTATTAGCAGCTTTGCAAGTCGACCGATTAATTAGTTGTTTAGTAAATTTAATTATCAGATCAATTAAATTAATTTACAGTATTCAATGTCAATTAAAAAAAATCGCAGTTTTACATTTTAATTACATTAATTAAACCCTTTTATATCTGAGTTTCAAGGTTATTTTAGTTTATTTGCTATTGACTAAATCAGTCTTAGTTTTAATCAAACTCTTATGCGGGATTCAAGATCAGTTAAATTAATCTGCAGTTTTATGACTTTAATAAATATAATTATTATCCGTTAGATTTGTGGATGAATTAAATTACCTCATTTTACTGGCAATAAACTATCGAGACTATCAAATTAATTTGGGATTTTGGATTTTCCAAGTCAATTAAATTCATTTGTCATTTTATTCGTAATCGAATGAAATTAATTCAAGGTTTTTGGATTTTATTCGCGACTTATATGGCAGTTTTCAAAATCAATTATTCGCTTTTAATCAAATTAATTCACAACTTAATTTGAAAATTCGAGGTGAATTCTATTAATTGGCTGTTTAACCAAATTAACCTGCATAGCAGTGTGAATAATTCACAACTTTCAAATTAATTTAGATTACGTCGCCGTTTGATTTTCAGTTTCATGTTTGAATTAAGTCAATTACAGGTATCTAATTTTTCCTCAAGATATTCGTAATCAGCTAGGTTAATTCGTTAATTAATAAAATTAATTCTCGGGGAAATCTAGGTAATTCACGATTTTCAAAGTGAATTAAACTAATTCCTGGATTAATTTTTTGTGCTATAATTAAAACCAGTTGATTCGGAGTCCAGATAAACTATTTCAAGGTTTTTGATTTTATCTAGGCTTAATGCAAGGATTTCAGGGACAAACAAATGATTTGCGAATTAACTAAATACAAATTCTCAGTTTAATTAGAAATTCTGGCGATCAGTTAGGTTAATTCAGTGTTTATTATTTATTAAATTTATTCGGTGTTTGGTTTCATAGTTTCATTACAATAATTAATGTTGTTACTGTTGGCTGAATTAAATTAATTCAACTTTTTTTGATTTTATTCGCGGCTTTCCAAGTCAACAAGAATAATTTGGTATCTAATAGAATTATATTATACAGCAATTAAATCGTGTATGGTTTAATTCGCGGTGTTCATAGGTCAGTTAGACTAATTATGTGTTTCACTAATTAATGCTTCTGGTAATCAAATTAAGTGGCTGTTTTCCTAAGATAAAGAAATACATTCGCGGGTTGATTTAGAAGTTTTGCGGTTTGACTAAAATACCTAACCACTTGAATTGAATTAGTTCAAAGATTTAAATTTTATTCCAGGTTTTAATGTCAACTAAATTATGTGTTTAGTAGAATTATATTTAAAAATCACGGTTTGGTTAAAATAATTCGCGGTTGAACGAAGTCAATTTAAGGTTTTGCATATTACTCACGATTTTAAGGGTCAGATAATTAGTTCTGAATTTAATAAAATCAATTTTTGTAGCAATCAAATCGGTTTATTGTTATTTTGCGTTTTTCCCGCTCACTTAAATTAACTCGTACGATAAATCAATTATTCGCCGTTGTTTAAAATAATTAATTGCTTATATTGCAGCTAAATTGCATTGGCTCGAGGTTCTCCATTCTTGTTCCTTATTTTTAAGCCAAATTAATTCCATGTTTGACCAAATTAATTCTTAAAACAATTAAATTAATTTTCGATATAACACGAAATTTTACGATTTAATGAAAGATATTACACGTTCGATTCGTAGTTAAATTAAACAAATTCAACGTTTTAAATTTTTAGCGGTTTTGAAAATCAAAATTAAAATTTAATTCGGTGTTTAATAACATTTATTTGTGGAGTCTGCGGTTATTTCGCGGATTGACCAAATTAATTTATAAAGCAATTTTGCTGTTTCTAAAGTAAAATTAAATTGGTTCGTACCTTTACAGTTTAATCAAACTAATCTACCGTTTGGTTTGCAGTTGCATTCGATTAGTCAAATTAAGTAACTTAAATTAATTCGCTTTTGACTAAATAAATATTTATTGTAATCAAACCAATTCACGGTTTTCAAAGTCATATAGATTAATTAGCGGTTTTATTTTATGTTTCACGGTTATGATTTGATTAAAATAATTATTAGCAGCTTGATGTGAAGATTATCAGCTTAGTCACGATTTTAAAAGCCACTTGTTATGTATTCTGTGTGGAATAAAATTAATTCCTAAAACAATTGAAACAATATACGATTCCATTCCCGGCTTTCCAATTCAATCGGGTTAATTATTGAATTAATTGTCGCGTTTATCAGATTAGTTTGCGGTTTTCTATGCCGATTAAACTAATTTTGCGATATGATTCGTGGTTGAATTAATTTAGGTCAATGTTTTTAGATTTTATACACGATTTATTTTGGAGTTTTCAAACTCAATTATCCAATGATTAATTAAATTAATTCACAACTTAATTTGATGTCTCTGGGGTACATTCAATTAAATGGATATTTAACTAAATTAACTCGAATATGTAGTTAATTGACGGTTTTTGAATTCAATTACACTGTATTTACAACTGTAGGATAAGAGCAGCTGAAGATTGATTAAAACCGCCAAAACCTGAATTTTAATGGGAAAGACTGACTTACCAATTACATGATAAGCTAGATCTGTAGACATGGAATTAGCAATACTGTACAAGTGAATGACTGTGTGCATTTATTTTCTTTCCTTGTGAGAATGAGTGTCCTCGAGTTAAATGATGCCTTAGATCTTATACGAGGGTACTGCTAAAATTGGTGGAAAATGTAAAAAATGCACACATTACGTTACGTAAAAAATTTTATTCTTTTTCAAAATATTCTCCGCACTTTTTCATTCGGTAAAACAATTCTTCAAAATGCTTTTTCCACTCTGAGCGAGGTATCTCCAAAACAAGTACTTTCAAAGCTCCAATGGCCTCTTCAGGTGATGAAAAAACGCTTACCATGCATTTCATTTTCCACGTTTTTGAACAAAAAAAGTCATTGGCAGACAGATCAAGCGAATATGATTAGTCAAAAATTCTATAGTTTGTGGTGGTGTGTGAGCACACCAATCGCCGCTAAATGTTCTTCGATCATCCAGTTGCAACAAGACCGGTTTTTCCGAAAAAACAAGCAATCATTTTCGTTGAAGCGCTTCGCGAGCCCTCCACTTTTCTTGGTTTATTTTCAATTTAGAACACACATACAGCTGATTGCTGTTTACTTTCAGGCTCATGTGAATATATCCATGTTTCATCACCTGTTATAATGTAATAAACAGAATTTCAACGACCATGGTAAATTTTTTTTAACCATTTCCTTGTACCACTTGACACGTACTTCTTTTTGAGCTTCTGTCAGATTAAGAGGAATCCAAGGACTGTAAATCTTCCTGGCATTTAAATGTTGTTTCAAAATGGTATGTGTTTGTTTCTCCGCAACACCTAAGGATGCATCCGTCTCACTGTATGTGTTATGTTGATGCGACAACAGAAGTACATGGTCGACCCTCGCGAAAATCGACATCAAAAGTAGATCTTCCACGTTTGAATTCTGAAAACCATATAGACGAACCATACAGATGAAGCGCCGCCAAAAACCATGGTTTTGACGGCGCTTCATCACCAAACAACTTTAGTTTTCCACACACTGCAGTGACGTTAAACCGTATCGAAAGTCATAATAAATCATCACTCGAAAATCACGATTCAAAATATCCATTTTTTTTTACTGTTTAGAAGACTGTACTTAAATGAATCTGCTCTGTTTACAATCAAATTGTCAGTTGTACTAATGGAATAAAATGTCAAATTTGACGATTATGACAATATCAGAACCTTTGTATTCCAAGTAGTACTTGATTCCGCAAACTTGAGCAGTGATCCTCGTAGTTAGCATCACAATGCATTGAGTCTGAATGGTTACCAGGAAATGTTAAATTATTAAGCATTTCCACTTTGAAATTTAAAATTTTTTGGAAAAAAGTTTAACAGTCTCATTGAACTCAATAAAACAAACTTGGTTCAAATTCACTCATAGCTTTTGTGTGATTTAGGTTGAATTAAGATGAAATGCGATCCGGCTGGAGGAAAACTTCTTACCAATGTATTTAATAGTATTTTTTGTGTGATTGAACCTGAAAGCTTTTGGCACACCGCGCGCCCCTGCTGGACAAGAAACGCGCAAGGGGATAATCCTAATAACAAATATCTTGCTAATTTGCGTCGATAACTGGTGTTTCTAACTAATATTGTTAATAATCTAAACAAAGTATGGATATCGTTCTTTCACAAACAATAGAGTAAGAACAGAGAAAAATTTGCCTCGTGTTAAATTACAAAGTACTATTGAATGTAAAATGTTATGGAACATGATATATGTGATACTAATGTATTACGTGACCAAAAAATGTTCTTACCAATTTTTCTTTTGTCACAAATGTTGTTAGAACCAGATTTAGAAACGTATTCAAAGTTAGATGCATTGCTTCAATTGCTGCTCTCGGTATGTTACGTATTGCGTTACGAATTCGGTTTTCATATCTTCTCTAGTAGCAGGTGGTCCGAAACACGATGTCCTTTAAGCGCCCCCATAAATAAAAATCGAGTCAAGTTAAGTCTGGCGATCGCGGAGGCCATGAAAACAGACTGCCTCTTCCAATCCACGGCTGTTGAAATGCTGCATTAATATGCTCTCACATTCATACCAGAATGTGCTGGGCAACCATCTAACTGCAAAACAAGTTTTTGCCTTGTTTCCAGGGAGATTAGCCAAAAGTCAAGAAATACATTGCCATTTAAGGGTTGCTCGAAAAAATATGGCCCAATAATTCTGCCTCGCAGTATGCCACACCATACATTTAAACTCCAACGTCCTTGGCGCTGAACTGCATGCAACCAATGGGGATTTTCTGCAGACCAATAATGCATATTGTGCAGATTGACTCTCCGTCACTACCAACGAATTTGAAATAAAAATTCTTATTTTCGCGTATCATGCCTAACATCCAATGGCAATAGTCCAACCTTCGATCAAAATCTTCCCTTTCAAGGCCTGATGCAAAACGACATGATTGGGTGCATTCTTAAAGTAATTAAAAAAGTTTAAACGAATTTTGATGGCCATTAGAACTTACCTATGGCCCTTCAAAATATTTTGAACCGTTGTCCGTGATATGCCCAACTCAGTGGATAATGCTCTTGTGCTAAGATGAGGATTTCCTTCAATATAACCCAGTACACGTTTAATATTTTCTTGTGTTCTTCCAATCCTTTGCCGTTGAAACGTAGGCAGAAAACTACTATTGCCTCGTAAGCTCGCCACTAATCGGATAAAAACTCTTAAATCGCAAGGACGCCGATTAGGATATCGAGCCGCGTAAACTCTTTTAGCTACTGTAGCATTCTGAAGACATTCATAATAAACCGCAAGCATATCAACAGCTTCATTATTCGTAAAACGCATTTGAAACCACAAAATTGCACAAAGTAACTATTGACGACTTGAGGATTTTGTATGTTTTGTTTAGGTATCTGTTTCCATTGCCTGCTTCCATTAATTGTATTTTTCGTATATAATCCATAGTGAATATGCATTTAAACAAACAAAAATAGGCCTTTCGTATAACTTTTAGCATTGCTTACTTGCCCGTAATAATTTCAAAAGGTTGATTTTATTCTGGTGTATAAATTTACAAACATTTAAAATCGCAATTTCTAGGTAACCTATTCAGAGCCGAAATTGAAGCTGCAGTTTTGTTTACCCATAAGAGGCCTCAGCAATCCACAGAGTGATGGTCAGCATTTCGAGCATTTACGGGGCATTAAAACCTTTCTTCTTTAAATCAATCCTTTTAGGGTCACAACTTACATAATAGAAACAATTCCAGAAAATATAATTAAAAAATAAAATTTAAGGGATTTTCGTATAAAGTTTTCTTTGGCTGATATTTTATGTTAGGAACAAGATATCGAGATGCGGTTTTCGCGAGCTTGTTTAGGCATCATTTAGCTCATGAAAAAAGTCATTCAAATGCATTTAATTTTTTGCGAAAATTAACCGTTTCTGTCGGATGTCGAGCAAAGCCCTCTAGCGACGATATGTGAAACTAAAAAACTTCAAATATTATAATATTTGTAGCTCAAGAATAGCCATTTCAACGCGTTTTGTTTGTTAAAATCGGCTTAGCCGTTTCGAAGATACAGGAGGTGATTTAAAGAAACCTTTGAATACCCCCACCACTTTATTTTTATAGATACGTCAAAAGTGTCAAACAAAAAGTTCAGATTATCCTCGACTTCAAAGATCAGTTATTTTTTATTTGGTTAATATAGCAGAATTCACAGAAATATCACTTTTTAGATTCAAGATTGCAGTTACCCCTAGCGGCCATTTCGAAACATGAAAATATTTTCCAGGTTTTTGTATTGGCCGTTTTAGTAACTTTTTTTCCGCCAGCCTCTACGATGTATAGTTTCCCAGATACAGTACCTCGCATTCTTAGTTGGCCACCCGTACAGAATGACTAACTTTCGAAACAGAATATTCTTAAAGTAATGTAAATATCAGTTTCGAAGGTGTTCAATGTGTGCACCACTTTGCATGATACAGACGTTCACTCTGTCTGGGAACGAATCGATAGCTCGCAGAATTTTAAGGACATCTAAAGACTGGACCGCGTCTGATATTCGCTACATCATGTTAACCCTGGTAGTCGGACGCTCTCGATATACCAAATGCTTTATCCTACCCACAAATAGTGATCGAGAACGGTCAGGTCTGGTGATCGAGGATGATAAGTGACAGGACCATTTTTCCTGATCCACTTATAAGAAACGTATCGTTCAACTGCGCCCGAACCAGTCGAGAAGTGTGCGCCGCATCTATCTTGTTGGAACCACATACCTTGGTCGTGCTGTAGAGGTGTGGTGTCTAGCAGATATTCTAATAGTGCGACGTACTTGACTGAGGTCAAATTGCCATCGATGAAATAGGAGCCCATGGTTCTGTCATTTAGACGCCACACCAGACATTCACCTTCCACAGATGTTGATGATCAGCTTCCCTCAACCAATGTGGATTTTCGATGACAATAACGACCATTTCAACTGTTAAACTTTTCCATCAGTTTTGAAACTGCACTCATCCGAAGACAAAATTATCCTGAGGAAGTTGTGCGGTTGTTGACTTGAAGTGCAAAATTCCTTGATGATCACTTTCACTTAACGTCTGATGTTGATTCATCATGTACTGGTGATACTTGTTATCTTTGAGGATCGCCACATGATTCGAGAATCGTATTCAGGCTTCTCGTACATATTAAAACCTCAAATAACTCCAAAGCCACTAATTTTTTTGACTTTCAACAAGAGCATCCTTTTTGTGACAAATTGTTCAAAAAATATTATTTTTGTACAAAAAATTAAAAATATCCCCATAAAAAAAGTTTGGGGGCAAAATAACTGAGGATCCTGTACGAAGTATTAATAATTTGTCAACACTATCTTTTATGACCTAATAAAAGGTATTTGTGATCTAAATTTTATTTAGGTATCTTAAACCGTTTCAGAGATAATTTAAAAAAAAGGATTTTTGGGGCCACTTTTACATGACCGTACCTTCTTAAAGTGACATTTTCGGACACATGTTTATTAACCAAACTAACGGTATTTTTTAATGTTCTATTTACCCTAGAAATTATCGCAACATTTTTTGAAATACTAAGTAGAACTGATTTTGGTTTTACATTACTTAACAACATCGCGTGACTATTTTAAAAACTACGATACAAAATTAAACACAAAATATACTAAAAGAAGAAAATATGATTTTTGACGTATTCGAACACACAATGCTACAGATTCAATAACATTTATATCTCAGTGTACATTTCTTTATTAGTTATGTGACATGTAAAAATAATTTTTAAAAAAAGTAGGAAAATTAAAACAAACAACAAAGAATTAAGAAAAAAAACTTGCAGGGTTTGTATGATCTCTTAATAAGGATTTGAAATTATGTTTTCAAACTTCAAATGACTGATCCATTATGGAAAAATATTTTTTTTAATTTATCCGATTCTCTTAAAACTTGTCAGTTAATGGCAATTATTTGAGATCACAAAATAATAATATGTAGATGGATTTACAAAATTTAATAAGACCGATCCCATATGGGTAACACATTTTTGAAAAATTTTCCGATTTGCCTGATGATATCCACATTAGTTTCTTTTGTTTTTTATTTTTTTTAATTTACCAACTTTAATTTTTTTTATGATTTTATTTTTTGTTTTTTTGATTAAAATATTTTCATAAGACACATAACTAATGAGACAATGTGGTACCATTATTTGAATTTAAATATCGGTTAATTATTAAACTTTTATGGCTCAATACGCAAAATAAATGACTCGTTATGATAGACATATTTAAAATACTTGTATTTTACACAAATCTATAAGTTACGATAACATTTACAGTTATTCGTCCTCAGTAGTAATAAAAACCCAAAAAAGCTAAGAATTTTTAATATGTGTAATAAAGATAGACATATTTTTAAATTATCCCTTGGCCCAGTCACGGTGACTCGTTCGTGTTAAAATACCATCAGTAGGTTTCACTAAAGACTTACTTTCGCTGCTTCTCATTAAAAAGTTTGCATCAGAGCCATCATAAGCGCTTTTGCAGTGGACTGAGGCATTGCAGGTCCATGCAGATTTTACTGCAGTGTATTTCATGATTCACTAAATTAATCATTTCTTAAACTTAATCATTTGTTACTCATTCTTGAGATACGGCTTAGCACCATCACTGAAATATGAAACTCTGTTTACACTTAAAATTTCTTTTATTGCTAGTATAAGAATTCTTTGAACACTGCAGACAGAAGTATCATGTATCATGTAGAGTGCTATCTGGTAAGAAAACGAAACTTTTGTGTTCTAATTTGGACTTATCTTTAAAGAACAGTTAACACATTACACACTGGTCGTTATTAAAATGAAAACCTTAAGCAGCATCATGTGCAACGTATCTATAATTTTCAGCAAAATCTGTAATCACTAATACTTGATTGTTGGGAAGCTTATTTTTTAGATTTTCAAAGTACTGCATTTTGATGATTAGCAACAAACGAGTGTGGTTTTAAGACTGAGTTTATTACATAATTATTCAACAACAGAACAACAATAGAAGAGACAATGTGTGTATTTAAAGCACAGCTGTCAGTTCCCGTCCATTGACGTAACAAGACTTAAATAATGTTTTTGTCCTGTAAACACTGTGTCAAATGATTACATAATTCTGCAGTGTCCGGACATTTTTCACACTCACCAAGGTGACATGATGCAGTTGCACTTTCACTCATTAATTGCGACAACCCATCTTTGTCATTTTTCACTACGTTTCAAATTAAATGCACCACTTAGAAATAATAATGCTATGATTTAGAAACTTTGGCAAAATAATGTTTCAGTATCAGTTCGAAAACGATGGAAGTTTCAATGAAAAAGAACAAGTCATTATGTACTTTGCACCACATCAATTATCAACAATTTTTATTTGTACATTTTAAGAAATCTAGTCGACTAGTGTAAATTTTTGTGGTTAAAAATGACGAAACTTTTCCTAACTTTCAGATTTTGACAGCGGTAGAATTATCGGCATGAAAGAAGGTTCGAGAGAAATTGGCAGAAGACAATTGAGACCACACCACGTTGGCCTGCATTTGGTCTTCTTAGTCTGAAGAAGGCATTCAACGAACTCGTCCCAGTGTAAGACCACCACGCAGCACCAATGATCGTGAAGAACAACTTCTTAGGCGGATGGCCACCAGAGATCGGTTTCAGTCAACAAGAGCTGTTGCGGTGAACTGGACAGGACAGGACACCTACCAATGTCAACAATCTACAGGAGAATTAAGTCTTTTCGCTTACGTTCGTATCTTTCTTACCGACGACCCCAGTTAACTCAAGAGCGTAAGACTGCTAGATTGGCATGGTGTCAAGAGCGGGACTGGGGCCTTCAATGGAATAACGTCGTCTTCAGCGGTGAATCGCATTTTTGTTTGTGGCGAATCGATGGTCGTCAGAAGGAGCGGCGGTTTCGAGGAGAACGTCGAAATTTAGAGTTTTTGAATGACGACGCGCAGGCTTAACACCTAGAGTCATGGTTTGGAGCGCCATACGTGTTGGTGGAAGATCTCCTCTTGTGTTCATTCTAGGCACATTAAGTGCTCAGCGTTATATTGATAATATTTTGGAGTCAGTAGTAGTACCGTTAATGCAGACGTTGCCAAATCGTACTTTGCAACAAGATAATGTTAGACCACATACCGCACATGTTAGAAAAGGTTTCTGGATCAAGTGCAGCTACCAGTATTGCCGTGGCATGCGCGATCGCCAGATCTTTCGCCCACTGAACATGTATGGGACGTGATGGGTCGAAGACTACGGCAACCACCAAGGCTCCCAAACAACTTGGATGAATTACGACACCATCTCCAGGTAGCCTGGGATGAAATGTCTCAGGAGATACAGACCATCTCATAGAAAGCATGCCTCGGAGAGTGAACGCTTGCATTGCTGTGCGTGGCAATGCTACGCACTATTAACATTATCTTGTTAACTGTTAACATTTTGCCTTCAAAATTTCATCATCTTATACATGTTAATAATGCATTACTTTACCATACTTTCAAGATTATAGCATTATTATTAGAGTACATTAGATTTTCTGATTTATTTTCAAATTCTCAATATCAATGGCATCAATATTAGTGGAAGGTACAAACACATATTTTATGTGATCCGCGACTTTCCATAAGTACATAATGCTTTGAATAGATTTGTGTGGATTTACTAAAATTAACTGAAAAATTTGGATATGATTTTACATATTCTGAATAGAGACCATTGAAATCTAAAAGCAATAGACGTTTCTGCATCAGAACCGCAGGTACCGCTGCTTTTTTACATAATTGGCACAACTATGCCACTTAGAAAAGGAGTCGTGTCAACGCCGAAAAAATTCAACAAGCCAGTTTTGCTCAGTGCGGTGAATAGATCACATCTGGCAAAACTTGTTCAAAAATTACTACAAGCTGAGTTTGTATGCCGCATTTCCACTACAAAGATCATATGCTTCAATATGGTCCTACTTGTTCTTTAGGGCTTGCCAATCAATCGGGTTGGGTAACGAAGGATTGCTTGCTAGAGTATTTAAACCATTTAAGCCATCAGTAAAGGAACTAGCCCTTGTAATACTAAACAACCATGAGACCCATATATAATCCTATTTTCTCGTCAATCACTGTTACTTTTCTTACACACTGCAGCCATCGCATGTAGCCCCTTGACATAACAGCGTTTGTTCCGTTTAAGACACGTTACAGAGGATAGTGAATGACTGGATGACGTCGAATCCGGGAAAATACATTGCTATTTATAATGTTGCTCAGTTTGCTAAGGATACCTATTACTCTGCGTTTAGTTTGCAGAACAAAACATCAGATTCCATAAATACAGGGACTTATCCATTGAATAAAAACATGACCTTCTTCCATTAGCTACCACAGATGGTCTCGTTACAATTCGATCAATCAATAAATAAAGATTTCCTAATTAAACAAACGATGGTGACAAGCAAAAATGTTGCTACCGAAGGAGTTCAAGAGAAACAAAATCTGGATATAGATATTTTCCTTGCTACACCATTCACTTTAAAACCCGATGTTGCTGCAGCAACTTCAAAAGGCTGCAACTTAATTAGGCGGCATTCCTACACCATCCACGTCAAAAGAGGTGGCATTCTAGTTCCGGAATTTATGAGGAAACGATCAGGGTAAGAGTGAATGGGGAACTAGGCGAGGAATTTGTAACAAGGAAGGGACTGAGGCAAGGATGACGACTGAGATCGAGCCTGTTCTCGGTATACACAGGGGACCTGGAGGAGACTTTTTATGAGCACGTGGGAAGATTGGTGGTGGGGAACATGAAAGTGTGCACGCTGGCCTACTCGACTGGTATTGTTTTAGTAGCTAAGGAAGAAAAGTAAATCAAGGAGTTGATCAGGTCGATGGTCAACTACCTGAAAAGGAAAGAACAGGAAGTAAATGTAAACAAAACGATGGCAACTGTGGTTAGAAATCGGGGAGGAAGAGGAACAACAGGTAAAGGAATTCACATACTTGGCAAACACGCTGAGGCTATACACACAAAGAAGGGGAACGGTGTGAAAACCAAATAAGTGATAGCAAGTGTCAGTGTGGAGAAAGGTTGTTTGGGTCACTCGTACTTTTCCACAAACTAATAAAAGTGTGGTGTTGTATGGGGCAGAAATGTAGGAAGAAGCATAAAGAGGCGGATGGGATACAAGAAAAACATTGAAGTCTTTATTGGGACAAAGAAAAGCACCAGGGTATACACAAGAGAGGAAGTGTAAGAAGAAAAATAATGGTGGAGGTAAACAGAGCAACAAAGTACGAGGAGAAAATGAGAGAAACAACAGTGTAAATTATTTATATATATATATATATATATATATATATATATATATATATATATATATATATATATATACATATACATACTTGAAACATCAGTGCTATTAATTATGGAATTCCAGGAAGTAAGGTTGAAGAGTATAAATTTAAATGAAAATAAATGATCATTTATCATTAATCAACCTTTATTTATCAGTTGTACGCATACAATTGCTATATTGAGTTTTAAATCTTATATAATCCCATATTAGTGCGACTAATGACCGCTAATTTGATTTAACTTATACAAATGCGCTAAACAAAATATAATGAAGTTAACATCAGAAAGTTCTGAAAATTACACAAGAATAACATCTGAAAAACAATTGTCTAAATTCTGTAGGGAATATGCGTTTAAAAATTCAACTTGATTTAAAGTGAATGTTATCTTGACATGCATGTTCGTGATAACAAAAATCAAAACGAAAACTTAGAAGTAAACGGTTTTGATTTTTATCTAAATAACACTTTTTATGATTATTTTCTCCGACATTTCGTTCGAAACGTATTTGAACATGTCATCAAATTAAACTTTCGAAAAAGTTTGCATTACAAACTAAAAGTTTTTAATTGAGATCTTAACAAAGATATTTTACTGAGATTATGGAACACGTATATTGCAGATGGTCTACGTTACGTTAGCTGTTCACAAATAAGCTTATAATGTTAAAAATCAAGGCACGATTACAAAAGGATACATTTTTTCAGATCAACAGATTGTATCCGCCTGTCAAATAAGATCATTTCTTTGTGGTTTAAAACGTACGTTGTCCAGAATACTAAACAAATTGATTTTTCATGTCTCCATAAATTAGATTCCAACAAAACTTCTTGGATTAAAGGGGAATTTTGGTGCCATTTAATCGATTTGAGAATAGTATTTATGATATCATGAAGACGTCGAGCTGTAACTGAATAATACAAGAATATATTTTGTACTTATACTGTTATCGCAGCCGTCATGTCGCACGTATCTGATATAAAAATAGATTATTCGATTTCAATTCAGCTCAAAAATTTACTTTAGCAAATAACTGTACGATTTTATTAGGTCTTTGAGAATAAATGGTTAAATCTTGTCTTCATTCAATTTTTTTCCATATGTTTGAGCTAAAGGATCGTTGCTCAATCAATAATCTGTTTCAACTTTGGTTTTTGTGGTAGTATTGGAACACCACTTCTTCGAAATTCACCTTTTTACATTTGGTTTAATGTTAAGTATAACAAAAAAGGCTCTAGTCAATCAATCTCCACGATTGTATTGTATAATGGAAGCAAACCTGACTTTGCGTTCGTGTTAGAAATGATTTCATAATTGGTAGACTAAATGAGTTAAAATTTGGTTAAAACAACAAAAATATGTTCTACATAAATTTGTAAAGTTTTCATAGCGTTGTGATAAACAACTATATTGAGAGCCTCAAACTTTAATTTAAACCCATAAGTGGGGAATGGGACGAGCAAATAAACAAATTAGGATTAGAATAATTGTATAATGTAATCTCTATTATAAACAATTATAAAATAAAGAAATTTGTTAAAAATAGTAGTATCTCCTCACAAAATAAGCACAAATTTGTAATTCTCCAAGCGAGACTTTAACCACCAAGCTAAAATTGTAATAGCCTAAATAATCTAAAACAAATTGACCGAAGAATTGTAATAATCAAAACAAATGGTTAAAAAATACGGTTCCACTGGTCTAGCCAAGCACAACCAACAACCCTAAATTAAACTTAGTGACAAAACATTACAATAATGCAGCACTTACAGAGAAAAAATAAAGTGAAATATTTGTTTATGCAATGAAAACCAATATACGAGAAATATAGCTAGCTGATTTTTTAAGCCACAATCATAAACCCAACTTAAAAAAAAATTACTCACTGATTAATTCTCTGAGTCACTCAGCAGTATAGAATTTAAAACAACAAATAAAATTAGTAGTACAAATTCCTGCTTAAGTATGCAAATACGTGAGTCACCCCTGTACATATATATGAATACAAAAATACCTTCTGAGGAACAACATATGACCTTCAAACATACAAAGTGGAAATGGTATGGTTATAACTTCTTTTTGATAATTATGCAACCTATTTATTAATACGTCCATAACAGACATAGGCAACACTGTAAAAGCAAAATACAATAATCTGTCAGATGGACGTTTAAAACTTTATGTTAGGTAGAGATTAATAGACATCTAGATGCTAACATAAAAAATCTAAACTGCCCGCTACCGTACAACAAATTTAAGCATTCTAAATCCTATTTAATTAAGCTTTAAACCAATTTTGCTTTAAATTAAGAAACTTTATAAACAAAAGATATGTAAAATCAAATTTTCTTTAAAAAAAAATCTATGGATTTTCTTATAAAGTTAATCATTATTCAAAAAGTGGAAAAATTTGAATTAATTTTAATGAATGCTTAAGGTTTATGTGTTGGCACTTTTATGTCTCTCAAATATACAGCTGTTTCAGAAATATTTTATAAAAACAAAAAAGCGCTCATAATAAACCCTCTTCTTTTCTAATCACGCCAGGAGAAAAAGACACACTCAATACACGAAAATTTACACACGTACTAGAAATCGTTCACACTCACACACTCAAACACTCACACCTCACACACTCACACACACTCACACACTCACACACCACACACTCACACACCACACACCCACACTCACACACCCACACACTCCACACCACTCACACACACACACACACACACACACACACACACACACACACCACACACTCACACACTCACACACTCACACCACCTCACACCACACCACACCACCACACTCACACACCACACCACCACACACCCACACTCACACACCACACCACACTCACACTCACACTCCACACCTCACACACTCACTCACACCTACACACTCACACACTCACACACACCACACACTCCACACACCCACACTCACACACCACTACACACACCACACACTCACACACACACTCACACCCACACACACACACACACACACACACACACCACACACACCTCACACACCACACACTCACACACACACCACACACTCACCACCACACCTCACACACCACACACACACTCACACACACCACACTCCACACTCACACCCACACACTCACACACTCACACACCACACACTCACACACACACTCACACACTCCACACACCACACCACTCACACTCCACACACACACTCACACACACACACACACACCACACACACACACACACACACACACCACACACTCACACACTCACACACTCACACCCACACACCCACCACACTCACACACTCCCTCACACACTCCACACTCACACCCACATCCCACACTCACACACACTCACTACACACACACACTCACACACCTCACACACTCACACACCACACTCACACCCACACTCACACCTCACACACTCACACACTCACACACTCACACACCCACACACTCACACATCACACCTCCACACACACCCCCACCACCACACACCCACACTCACACACTCACACACTCACACCACACCTCACACACTCACACACCTCACACCACTCACACACTCACACCCTCACACCCACCTCACACACCTCACACCCACACCCACACACTCACACACTACACACTCACACCACCACCTCCCACAACTCACACCACTCACACACTCACACTCACACACTCACACACTCCATCACACTCCACCACTCACACACTCACACACTCACACACTCACACACCTCACACCTCCACTCACACACTCACACACTCACACACTCACACTCACACACTCACACACTCACACAATCACACACTCACACTCACACACTCACAGTCACACACTCACACACTCACACACTCACACACTCACACACTCACACACTCACACACCACACACTCACACACTCACACACTCACACACTCACACACTCACACACCTCACACACCCACACACTCACACACTCACACACTCACACACTCACACTCTCACACACTCACACACACTCACACACTCACACACTCACTCACACACTCACACTCACACTCACACACTCACACACTCACACACACACACACACTCACACACACCTCACACACTCACACACACTCACACTCCACCTCCACACTCACACACTCACACACTCACACACTCACACACTCACACTCACTCACACACTCACTCACACCTCACACCTCACACACTCACCTCCTACACACTCACACCCCCACACTCACACACTCCACACTCACACACCTCACACACTCACACACTCCACACTCACACACTCACACCTCACACACCACACACACCTCACACACTCACACACACACACACACTCACACTCACACTCACACTCACCACCACTCACACACTCACCTCACACTCACACTCACTCCACACTCTCACACACTCACACTCACACTCACACACTCCACACTCACACCTCACCACACACTCACACACTCACACCTCACACACTCACACACACACACACTCACACACTCCACTCACACCTCCACTACACTCACACACTCCACACTCACACACACACCACACTCCACACACTCACACACTCACACACCATCACACACTCACACTCACACACTCACACCTCACACACTCACACCACTCCACACTCACTCACACACTCACACCTCACACACTCACACACTCACACACTCACACACTCACACACTCACACACTCACACACTCACTCACACACTCACACTCACACTCACACACTCACACACTCCACACCTCACACTCACCTCACACACTCACACACACTCACACACTCACACTCACACACCTCACACACTCACACACTCACACATCACACACTCACACACACACTCACACACTCACCACACTCACACACACACACCACTCACACTCCACAACTCCACTCACCACCACTCACTCACACTCACCTCACACTCACACTCACTCCTCACACTCACACCTCACACACACACACTCACACTCATCACACCACTCACACTCACACACTCACACTCACACACTCACACTCACACTCACACTCACACACACACTCACACACTCACACCTCCACACCTCACACACCTCACACACTCCACACTCACACTCACACCTCACACACTCACACACTCACACACACACACACACACACTCACACTCCTACACACTCACACTCACACCCCACACACTCACACACTCACACACTCACACTCACACACCCACACACACACTCCACACACTCCACACCTCCACACACCTCACACCTCCACACACTCACACACACTCCACACACCACACACTCACCACACCCACACTCACACACTCACACCACTCACACTCACACCTCACACACTCACACACTCACACCCACACACACACACACTCACACACCACACACCACACACCACACACCACACACTCCACACTCACACTCCACACCACACACACACACACTCACACACTCACACACTCACACATCACACCCACACTCACACACTCACACACACCACACACCTCACACACTCACACACTCACACCTCACACACTCACACTCACACACTCACACACCACCTCACACACTCCACACACTCACACCTCACACACTCACACACTCCACTACACTCACACTCCACACACTCACACACTCACCCACACACTCCACACTCACACTCACACACCACACACTCACACACCACACACTCACACACACACACACTCACCACACTCACACTCACACTCACACACTCACACCCACACTCACACACCCACACACTCACACACTCACACACTCCACACCACACTCACACTCACACTCACACACACACACACTCACACCCACTCCACACTCACACACTCACACTCACACACTCACACACTCACACACTCACACACTCACACACTCACCACCACACACTCACACACTCACACACTCACACACTCACACATCACTCACACTCACACACTCACACACACCACTCACACTCACACCTCACACACTCACACTCACACACTCACACCTCACACACTCACACCACACACCACACCACACACTCCACACACTCACACACTCACACACTCACACACTCCACCTCACACTCACACACTCCACACTCACACCTCACACACTCACACTCACACACCTCCACACACACACACCTCACACACTCACACACTCACACACTCACACCACACTCACACCCACCACACCTCACACACTCCACACTCACACCACACACTCACACTCACACACTACACCTCACACTCACACACTCACACACTCACACACTCACACACTCACACACACACCACACACTCACACACTCACACACCACACATCACACACCACACACACCCACACCACACACACACACACACACACACACACACCACACTCCACACTCCACACACTCACACACACCCACACACCCACACACCACACACACCACACACCACACCCACACACACTCCACACACTCACACACCACACCACACACACTCACACACCACACACTCCACACACTCACACACCTCACACCACACACTCACACACACACACACTCACACACCACACACTCACACACCCACACTCACACACTCCCCACACACACACTCACACCACACACCACACACTCACACACTCACACACCACACACCTCACACACTCACACATCACACTCACACACCACACACCACACACCACACCCACCCACACCACACACTCCACACACCACACACCACACACACACACACACCACACACACTCACACTCCACACACACTCACACCTCACACCACACACCACACACTCCACACACCACACACACACACTCACACACTCACACACTCACACTCACACACACTCACTCACACTCACACACTCACACACCACACACTCACACACACACTCACCCACACACTCACACACTCACACTCACACACTCCACACCACACACACTCCACACTCACACTCACACTCCACACACCTCACCTCACACACTCACACACTCACACACTCACACACACTCACACACTCACACACTCACACTCACACACTCACACCACCACACTCACACACTCACCACACTCACACACACACCACACACACTCACTCCACACACACCACTCACACTCCACACACTCACACACTCACACTCACACACTCACCCCACCACACTCACACACTCACACACCCCACACTCACACTCTCACACACTCCACACCTCACACTCACACACTCACACTCTCCACACCTCACACTCCCACTCCTCACACACTCACACACTACACCACACACACACACACACACTCACATCACCTCACACACTCACACACTCACACACCCCACACACTCCACACACCTCACACACATCACACTCACACACTCACACTCACACACTCACACACCTCACCCCACCTCACTCACACACACACACACACACACACCTCACACACTCCACACACACACACACACACACTCACACACACACACACACACTCACACACTCACACACTCCACACACTCCACCACACACTCACACACTCACACACTCACACACCACACACTCACACACTCACACACCCACACACTCACACACTCACACCTCACACACTCCCCCACACACTCCACACCCACACACACACCCACACTCACACCCACACACTCCACACACTCACCCACACACACACTCACACACTCACACACCCACTCCACACACACTCACACTCCCACCCACTCCCACACTCACCCCACACTCACACCCACTCCCACCTCTCCCACCACACTCACACACTCACACTCACACTCACCTCCACACCCCACACTCACCACTCACAATCACACACCCACACCCCCTCCCCACCACACACTCACCCTCACACCTCACACCCACACTCACACACCTCACACCCACACACTCACCCCACACACCACACACACACACACACACACACCACACCCACACACTCACACACACACTCACACACTCCACACACTCCACACTCCACACACACTCACACACTCCACCACACACTACACACTCACACACACACACTCACACCCACACCACACACCCACACACTCACACACCCACACCACCCACCCCACCACACCTCACACCTCACTCCCACCACACACTCACACCACACTCACACACTCCACCCACACACTCCACACTCCACACTCACACCCCCTCACCCTCCCCCCACACACTCACACACTCACACCCTCACACACACACTCACACACACTCACTCCCCACACCACACTCACACCTCACACACTCACACCCTCACACACTCCACACTCACACACTCACACACCACACACACTCACACACACTCACACACACACTCCACACACCTCACCACACTCACACACTCACACCTCACACCTCCCACACACTCCACACTCACTCACACCTCACACACTCACACACCACCCACTCCACACTCACACACTCACACTCACACCTCCACACACTCACACACTCCTCCACACTCACACACTCCCTCCACACTCACACACTCACACTCACCCCCACACACTCCACCACTCACACTCACACACTCACACTCACCTCACACCTCACCCACCTCACACACTCCACACCCACACCACACACCACACACTCCAACTCACACACCCCACACTCACACCTCACCCCACCACACACACCACACACCTCACACACTCACACACCCACACCTCACCACACACACTCACCACTCACACTCCACACCTCACTCCACACTCACACCTCACACCTCACACCACACCACTCACACACTCACACACTCCACACCTCCACACTCACACACACACACACACACTCACACACTCACACACTCCACACACTCACACACTCACACACTCACCACACTCACACACCACACCACACTCACACACTCCACACTCACACACACACACCACACACTCACACACTCACACCACACTCCACACACTCACACACTCACACCACACTCACACACCACACACCTCACTCCACACACTCACACACTCACACACCCACACATCCCACACACTCACACACCTCACACACTCACACACTCACACTCACACACTCACACACTCACACACTCACACACTCACACACCACACACCCCACACACTCACACACTCACACACTCCACACACTCACACACTCACACACTCACACACCACACCTCACACACTCACACACCCACCACCCACACACTCACACACTCACACACTCACACACCACACTCCTCATCACACTCACACACTCACACCTCACCATCACACTCCACACACTCACACACTCACACACACACACTCACACACCACACACCACACACTCACACACTCACACACTCACACACTCCACACACACCACACACTCACACACTCACACACTCACACACTCACACATCCACACACCTCACACACTCCACACACCTCACACTCACACCATCACACACCACACACACACACACACACACACACACCACACACACACACACACCACACACCCACACCTCACACCTCACACACTCACACACTCACACCCACACTCACACACACACACACCTCACACACTCACACACTCACACTCCACACTCACTCACACTCACACCTCACACACTCACACACTCACACACTCACACACACACACACACTCACCCCACACACACACTCACTCACACCTCACACACTCACACACACACACACTCCACTCACACACTCACTCCCACACCACACACTCACACTCCACTCACACACTCACACACACACACACCCACACACTCACACACTCACACACACTCACACACTCACACACTCACCCACACACACACCACTCACACTCACACACTCACACACTCACACACTCACACACTCACACACTCACACTCCACACACCCACACACTCACACACTCACACACTCACCTCACACACACACCTCACACACTCCTCACACCACCTCACACACTCACACACCACTCACACACTCACCACCACCTCACACACACTCACACACTCACACACACCACACACTACACACACTCACACACCACTCACACTCACACACTCACACACCTCACACACCTCACACACCACACACTCACACACTCACACACTCACACACTCACACACTCACACACACACACTCCACACACTCACACACTCACACACCCCACACACTCACACACTCACACACCACACACTCCACACCTCCACACCTCACACTCACACCTCACTCACACACTCACACCCACACTCACACACTCACACACTCACACACTCACACACCACACACCACACCACACTCACACACTCACACACCTCCACACTCACACACTCACTCCACACACACTCACACACTCACACACTCACACACTCACACTCACACACACACTCACACACCACTCACACACTCACACACCACACACTCACACACACACACACACTCACACACTCACACCTCACACACCTCACACCTCACCTCACACACTCCACACTCCACACTCACACTCACACTCACACTCACACACTCCACACACTCACACTCACACACTCACACCTCCACACACACACTCACACCACTCACCACAGCTGCACACTCACCCTCACACTCTCACACACCACACTCACACTCACCACACACTCACACACACACACACTCACACACACACACACTCACACACACTCACACTCACACACACTCCCACACTCACCTCCACACACACACTCACACACTACACACACACTCACACACTCACACACACTCACACTACACACCCACCTCACGCCAGCTCACGTCACCTCACACTCACACTCCACACACTCCACACACACACACACACACACGCACTCACGCACGCACACACACCACACACACGCACACACACGCACCTCTCACACACACGCACACACCCACACACGCACACGCACACGCTCACACTCACCCACCACACTCACACTCACCTCCACCACTCCACACACACACTCCATCACACACTCACGCACACGCACACCCACACTCACACGCACACGCACACACACACGCACACGCACACGCACACTCACACCACACCACGCACACGCACACGCACACACGCACACCTCACGCACCACACACACAGCACACGCACACACCACACCCACACTCACACACACACACACCACACACACACACACACCACACACACACACGCACCACGCAGACGCACACGCACACGCACGCGCACACTCACACGCACACGCACATGCAAGCTCACACGCACACTCACACGCGCACACACGCATACGCGCACGCACACGCACGCCATACGCACACGCTATCACACCACTCATACGCACACTCACACACAGCACACGCAAAAGCACACGCACACTCGACACATTCACACGCATACACACGCACACACCACAATGCACTCACATGCACACGCACATGCACGAACACATCACGCACACTCGGCATCACTGACAAATGCTGTTTTTAGTTCTCACACAAGTTAATATATAACGCATTGTACTCATTTTGAAGTCCTACAACTTTTATCCCTTCTCCATTCGCACTAATTATTACTTATACACTTTAAAATATCCACCAGCAGAATTAGATTACAAAAAGTGGTAGGATTTTGAGAAGGAACATGCCGCTCCTATGTACTCATTATGTATGTATTGAACAACGGAACTAAAGTCATTTACTGTACCCTTTTAAGAAATGTTATTAAGCGTATTAATTTAAAGCTTTATTTTAAAACTAGAATTATGAACTATTTTATCGTTTTCCACACTAGTTTTCAGAACAAAAACAAGGTAAATTAAGTTTTACTTAAACACAAATGGTCACAAATTGGTAATATTGTTAGTATTTTATCAGGATCTACATTCTATTTTTCAATTTTATTATTCTATTATAATAGTTTAGTATTCGTATCTGAACTAAAACGTCAACTTTTAGTAACACTAACGTCTTTTATGATATTCAAATTAATAGTAATCAAAATGTCGATTTTTCCACTTTTATGTACCAATATGGTGCTATTTTTGTGGAATTTACGTGTAGTTTATAGCCTAAAGCTATTCAAAATATCATTTCGAAAATGTATTGTTTCCTGCTTTGTAACATGCAATATTGTATTTATGCGATTTATTTTGCTTTTTATTCTTCTACATAAAACCCTTCATCTTGCATTTTATTGCTGAATGCTTACCCTGCTTTGAATAATAGTTATAAAACCAATCCAAGATATAAATACCAATAATGCAATAAAGGAATTTAGCAAATCCGGTTATCACATTTTTACAACAAGCACAACTATGTTAAAAGAGTATTAATGCCAAAATTTTATGTACTTGTTTTATTCTTTATAGTACAGAGTTTTCCCTCCGTTACACATTTCGAATGTGGTATGTTAAATTCTAATTCAGTGTAAAAGGAACATTTATTGTTGTAATATAAGCTTGAAGCTTTCTCAAATTGTCAATATTATCTCAGTGGGATTTTTTACCCCTTATTAACAGCTAATAATTTTATTTAAACTAATTCCTCTAAAGTAAATCCAGAAATGGAATACGTTCTGTTTCTTTACATTGTTAGTTTACTCAACTTAAACCGCGCTCTTTAACGTCTCAGATAGTGAACAGAAGAACTAAATCAATGGAGGTCAATATCATACTACTAAAAAATGCAAAGATACTGGGAACGTTGTCCATTAATAAATTAACGTAGATTGAGCAAACTTAATTTATAAAACAAAATATTAAAAAAAAGTTAAACTAACAAAAAGTTATTTATAAGACGCGGTAGTTATGAGTAAACCGTACTCCGATTGTTGAGCTTAAAGTAAGAGTAATTTACTACGTAAAGTTCAGCTGAACGTTAGTTTGGTTCAAATAAACCAAACTCGGTGTATAATTACTTATATTAAACAATAATAGTAAAAACCTAAATAATCGTGGCACAAGAGTTTACACCTGGAAAGAAGGGTGTAAAATTGATAATACTCTACAATTTACAAAAACATCCTTGTGGCTATGTAACATAAATTCGTATCTAATGGACACAGATGCTTGGTCAGAACAGCAAATTTAGAACTGAAACAAAACACGGTGGTACTTCTCACAGTGATTAAATGTAAGTTAAATATAAGCGCTGTATAATTGTAGACTATAAATGAGAAAATTAATATTTGGAATAGAAAACTTTAAACAAAGATTAATAAATCTTTCAGATGCACAGGGGCAAAATCTTCAGGTGATGAAGTTAATAGTATATGCTCGTATTTATAGACACGATTAGAGTTACATAGCAAAACAAGTCTAGTAATTGTGTAGAATTTATTCTTAGAAGAGATCGTATAGGTACCGATACGAAGGTGACGTAGAACATAGCATAGGAAATCCTAAAGCATGTAATATAAAACCTCTGTGTACTTATAGAAATTATCATGATAATACCAACTACGTGTAGTAGAAAAAGATTAATTTGCTAAAAAAATTATTTCCGAAATTCAACTCAAGAAAGGGAATTCCAATTATCCCTTTAAATTATAGTTGTTTAAATTAATAAAGAACGTATTCATAGTTTTCGAAAAAACTCTTTGGGCTATTAGGCGCATTGCCAGTTGGGATTGATGGGCTACTAATTTTTATGATAAAATTTAAGTGAACCGAAAAAAATATGTTTTAACGTGGCAGTAAGTAAATAAACGCGTGTGAAGATCAGTCATATAATTATTTGACTCAGCATACCAGAAAAATTACAGTTTACACAAGAAACAATCGATACGGAGGACATAACATGAGCAGTGACGTATCATCAGATTTTAGCTAAAGCAAGGCTTTCCGGCTGTACCTTGTGAAAGCAGAGTTCTCTTATAAAACCATCCAGGCAATCTATTAGATTAGATTCCAGACCTATGTTATTATACAAGTTGTACCTACACACTTCCTAACATAATACATACATACACACCGCGCACACACGCAAAACCACACATACAAGCACATGCCAATGTACACTCACAGGCACACGCATATGCACACGCACACATACGCGAAATTGTATACTATTTCGAACTACATAATTGAAATGACCGTAAAATTTAGAATTTCGGCCGTTTAACGTCGATGTAAATAGAAAACTGTCTCTGTCTTCATCCCCTAATTCTTTTATACCTGTAAAGTCTCCAGTGTATCAATACACTGCGCCCTTCAATAAAAAATTACGTACAGTACCTTTTAGATGGTCTTGGTGAAATTTATTTGCTTATGTTTTCATTTAATGCGTTAAAAAACAAATTTTATGATAATCTGCTAAATCTATTATGAATATCCCATTTAATAATTTTTAACAAATTTATATATCCTAATATAAATAAACTAGGGTTTTGTCCAATCAAAATTGATTATAATATAAATTGTTTAAACTAACTCTATACTGAACTTTTTAATCCGCCATAAGAGGTTTTCTCCGTTGAACACGTCTTTTCAAAAATATAAAGTACGAAAGAACTATTTGTAAAACTAGTATGTAATCTTGATTGACAGGAACATGATCTTTCAAACACTGTTTAATTTCTTTAAATTCTTTACAATTTTTATCAAATTTTATCTTAATTTTATTGACAAGTACTGCCTCTCTTTGTCTTTGCGCAACATGATCAAGGTTTTAAGCAAGGGCGGCTCGTCATCTTCTACCATTTTTCAATTGGATTTTAAATTTCTTATTGATGTTAATACTAATTTATACTTCATTAAAATTAGTTAACAATTTTAATTTATAAGCTTACTTTGAACTTGAATATATGATTCAATATTATATTTACACAAATGTTTTAATACATTTTCAATTTATTTTGAACTCTTTCCGGTGACATAGCTTCATACTTAATACATGAGTTTTTGTTATTCATGTTCAAATACGCGTAATGTTAACTAATTCAATGTACATTACACTAACTTAATAACATATATAGGTACTAATGGTGTTTGAAACGCTAACCCAATATTGTATAACTTCAGCTCTAAATATGCAAGACATACAAAAACACTCCCACAAGCAGGAGCCTCAACTAACGGTGTGTAGTGTAGAGCGGATAATGTACATTCGCCATCACAAGGACAAGGATAATTACATAATATTACTGAGCAGTAACATCGCCAGTATCACACAGCCAAGCGCTATAGTACCCACCCAAAGCAGAGTGAGAAGCAACCCAATCTAACGTGGCCCGTTCGATAAGTGGCCCGATACCATGGGGGTAGCTGCTCACAAATTTACGGGACAGCAAAAGTGATATACAGCTACAATTTTTCGAGCTTCTGCTTCCTGATAGTTGAGGCATTACCCACACCAATCAGCGTATACGACACATTCGCTCAATTCTCTATTTAAATAGTCAAAGATCGTAAAAATGTGATCATTCTCAATCAGTTTCAAAATCGAAATTCCTAAATAAGTCTACTTAGACTGTGAGAAGACCTAACCTAACAAACCTAAATCCAGTATATGTAAGCGGATAAATAGGCAACACTATATAACTGTAACGACTAAACACTGAAACAAAATTCTATCAAAAGAAATTAACACATGACAAAGCAAAACAACTAAATTAATATTGACAACGTAGTTATAAAGTTCTCCTCGGAAAAATAAATTACGCCACACACTCGCATCACTCCAAAGCGAAGACGTCATAAATCAATGGTGTCAGATACGGTTTCTTCTACTGCACTCTTGCTGGTAGTTGGTTTGGTTAAATATACAATAAATGAAAATCCAAACAAGTCAGATCAGGTGACCTAGAAATTGAAACCTCTTTTCTACTTTTGCTATAAGCTTCTATTTTATAAATGCCCGGATGGAAATAAACAACCCCTTCCTAACTATCTATCCAAAAATTGACGAACATTTGTCGAAAAATGGACTGAGGACCCATCATGCTGAAAAACCATATTTTCGCGTGTTCCTAATGGTACGTTTTCTAAAAGAACTGACAATTCGTTGGTCATAAAATTGTGGCAAATTTCGCTGTTAAAAGTCCATAGTATATTTGATAACGTTCTAGTATTTTGAGCAACCATATTTAGCAACCAACGGCAATAATCAAGCCTTTTGTCAAAATCGACGGGCGCTAATGCCTGATGGAGAACTGCATGGGATGGTTGTAGCCTAAATTTTAAATAAAACTTTTTTTATAAGACGATATTAATAAGACAAGGTATATATTTCAGGGAAAGTACCAACCTATGGTCTTTTAAAATTCCTTTGAGGGTAGTTTGGGTAATACCTAAGTCGTTAGAAATATCTCTATTATTTTCACGAGGATTAAATTCTATATACGCTAGTATATAGAATTAAATCGCTCCAGAACTCTTCTTATAACGATGCCTGCATGGATACCGCGCAGCATAAATTCTTCCAGCAACAGAATTCTTCATGCATTCAAAATATACAGCAAGCATATCGAATGCTATTTCACTTGTCCAAATCAAACACGAAAAACCCTAATGGAGCTAGTTTTATTTCTCCGCGAAGCAATATTGAAAGTGGCTATTATTTTGCGTTATTTTTGACATTTTAAAACCTACTTGTTTTTACTAGACTGTCTATGCGTAAGAGATTCCAGCTTCGTATTGAACACTACAGGTGACAATTTGAACATTTGGGGCGTTATTAGTTCTTCAGTATTGGGGTTGTTGCACACCATTCTTTTATAACATCGGTCACTTTTTGAGCCACGGATATTATAAAAAGGAAATGTGTAATGCAACAATTTATAAAATAGATTTTATTATCTGTTCTAAATCAAAGATACGCTTCCCAGAGGACATTTAATATATTAAATTTTACTCCTATTGTTTTAATAGATTAATAGTTAATAAATTTTAATAAGTAACGATAGCTAATTATTTTACTTGTAAAATATATTTTTACTTTTATTTTTATCCATATCTTTGTAACGAAAGAAGACATCGCCTAGCGGTTTTCATCAATTTTCATATTTTTTCATTATTTTTCGTAAGTTAAAAGTAATTATCCCTTACGTATAAAATTCTCGAGAAAATTGCAAAAATTTGCAACTTTGCCACAAAATGCCATCTACGGACTAGTAAAAATACTAATCCTACAATGTTAATACTTTTTAGAAGCACCAAAATAGACTCCCTCTAATGGGAGTCAATTTACTAAAATCGGTTGAGTTAAAAAGAAGGTATGACTTTTCTTCAAGTGCACATTTACCTTTGTGTTACTTATATTGAGTATTGATTTCAATACGGCTAACATGAAGCAGCAGCCGAAAGTTAAACGTATCCTGAAGATGGCGAGTAAACAGTCTGCTAGGGACTACTACAACACCAACGCGGGACAGCACCCGAAACACTAATTCAACATATATATGTGTATGTTTATATAAATACGGCTGAAGAGGGGAGGGACTCCTGAACAGTCTAGGAATAAGATATATATATATATATATATATATATATATATATATATATATATATATATATATATAGGGTGAAGTGGGGTAAATGTAATCAAAAAATGATAGTTGCAATTTAAAATTTTATAACAACAAAACCAAAAGAGATATCAGAATCGTTTTTCGCAGATCACAGCTTATTTTATTATTAAATCAATGTAATATTTATTTATTTTATACCTGTCTTAGATTTTTTATACACTAAAAAAACAAGCTGACTGATTACCCTGCCCCTGCTAATGGGGCAAGTGTAATCAAGCTTGTAACTGCATATGCCTACTGTGTGTATGGATCTCAAGTGTAATATAGTATGGAAAATTCTGGTTTTAACAAAAAAAAGTTGAGCTTAATATGTTAATCTATATGGAAGTTATAAACTTTTTAGTGGGGCCATTATGGGGAATAAAACTCAAATATGTTTCTTAGAAATGTATGTTTTCTAAATATTTGAGCAAAACAGAATGTGAGTTGTTTTTTATTTCACGTTATATGAGGTAAAGGATACTGGAAAAGTTAGTTCTCCTCTTCGCCCTGAAACGGGTTCTGGTAAAACTAGCTCTATATCCGATGCTGTCACTGTGTGATGGTCCTCTTGTTTAGGCCAATGAAAAACTGAATTATGCGAGCCTTGGTGTTATTTTTTTAAAAACATAATGGTAGCTTCCGATTCTTCATCGAGTGCTGTTATTTGACCAACATAGAAAAGTATACCTTTCTTTCCTTTAAATGAGACCAGAACCCAGCTTCCAACTTTAAGGCTTTCTAACCCTTTGAGTAACAATTCGTCTTCTTTTAATGCTTTTCATCTTCCTGTAACCTTTTGCATAATCCTCAAAGGTGGCTTCGTCTGATTCACTGTCACTTAAATTTGCAGTTCGTCGTCATCTGAAGAGCTCGATACAAAAGTATATTTTGCTGTTCTTTTTTTGATTCATTCTTTGATTTTTTGCTAAATCTTTTGCTTTCTTTGCATTGTCATCTTCTTTTCTTGCATAGCCTTTATCTTTTTCTATGCTTTCTTTGCTGTTATAATTTCTGCTCCCGAAGATACCTTTTCTTCTTTATTTTCGTTAGGGCGGGCGATTGTCTTACGGTATCCAGCAGCAATTCCTCAAATGATACACATCTGTTACTTGGTCCTGCTATTGGTTCTGGTTGTGGCGCTAGTGCTAGCTGCAAGGTTGGTTGTTCTCGCGATGGCTCTTCATGGCTGCTTCTGTTTGGCACATTAAGAGGTTCTTGGGTGGCAGGCTAGACTTCTCAAATGTTCTTCATATCTTCGTAGAGCTTCTGAATCATATTTAGTGCGGTCAATGACAGATCTATTAAATGGACATATTCCTCCTTTACGAAAACCTGATGCCAGTCAAGCTGGATCTGTGTCTTTCAAATTGTGCTCACAAGTACAGAATCTTTC
This sequence comes from Vesta saturnalis, assembly GCA_036346205.1. Classification (NCBI taxonomy): domain Eukaryota; kingdom Metazoa; phylum Arthropoda; class Insecta; order Coleoptera; family Lampyridae; genus Vesta; species Vesta saturnalis. The sequence goes on along the minus strand of JARFJB010002353.1, from coordinate 1,022,620 downwards.
TTTGGTATTTTACGACCCACATGTTTTCTTTGGTACTCGCAATTTAGAATCCACCGTGACTTAAGACTTTTAAAGACCGTTAGGTCCATGGGCTGTAATAGGTGGCTGGAGTGGGTGGTAATTTAAGTACAATTATATCATTTTCGACGGCCGCCTCGATAAGTTTCTGATCTAAATGCGTTGAATTTCCACCATACAAAAGCAGGATTGGTCTTCCAGGTACAACGTTGGAATAAAAGTTTTTGTAAAATAGTTTACGTAGATCTCGGTTTCATCCAACCATTGGGCGATGCAGCATAAGTACTACCTGGAACGGTAGATTCATAGAGCCATCAAGTATCCCATATATTCCTCCTTTAAACACAATTAATGGGGCAATTTATCCCCATTTGCGTTTCCACCATGAGTACTGTCGTACTTTCTCTACCGGGTCCGGTGGTTATTCTTGAAGCAGGGCATTTTTTCTGACCAACAATTTTAGTTTTACTTGGATCGAGCGTAAAACTAGTTTCGTCGATCTTATATATCTGAGAAGGCTTATTTTGCAGGTCGTATCTTTCCAGGGTTTCTTTTAAGATGTCAAAATATTGTTCAATTACAAAGGGATCATTGGCTTTTTTCTGGCGTACTCAAGTCCTTGTGGTTTTTTAAAGATAGCCTGTGCCTTTCTTTAAAGCCTAAGAACCAATTGCCGTGGATTCCATCCGTAAATGGCGTTTTTAAATTATTTTCGTAACATACTTTCCCACTAATTCTACGATTTCCTTTATGCTCAGCAACCCCACTTCTCCAAGGTTTTTATGGCATTTACTAATTTCTCTTCATCAGCTGCAGGTATTGCCGTAGGTCTTCTCGGTTCCTCGTAGGTGTTTTTGAAGAGTAGAAAATGGGATTTTATACCTCTGGGCAGCACCAGAATACTGATACCGCTTTGTTTGATGTTTCAAGCGCATCTTTTAAAAGTTCAGCACTATACGAAGGACCTGGATTTTTTTATATACTTTCTCACCATGTTGAATAAAGAACTCACTAGGAACTGTATAAACTAGTCTTTGGTAGGTAAGTATTTAGGTAGGTAGGTATTTTATATTTTTATAGTTTACTTTAGTCTTTGGTAAGTATGTACACTATTTTTTCATACACTATTCTTATTAGCCTGCAACAATAGAGAAGTTTATAAATTAAAGTCATGAAGATGGGCAAATGTAATCAGTGATTACATTTGTAATCTTGCAATTACACTTACTCCATATGCGCATTTCAGTGGGTAAATGTAATTGCTGTTATAATTTTTCGTTAGTATCCAAATCAAAATCTGACAGCAGAATCAGATTCCTTGTTGAAAATTACTAAGAGAGCAAAATATTACAACTACATAATAATATTTGGTAGTAACAGGAAATTCAAAATCATAAAAGACACTCACAAAATTAGTATAAAATAACTAGTGAATACTTGAATTGGTACTAAAATAGGTTAATAAAAGTAATGTGGTATAAAAGGGTAATATTTTCGAATTTTGAAAAAAAAGCTCCAAAACGTTATAAGAAGAATTACAGGTCTGATTACACTTGCCATGATTACATTTGCACTTTACTATTATATATATATATATATATATATATATATATATATATATATATATATATATATATATATATATATATATATATATATATATATATATATATATATGACTGTTATCAGGATGGACTGGAGCGGTTCCCGGCGGCGAAGGATCTCCTGGTATAGGGTTATAGCTGCGGATAGGATAGTTAATAGTACAGTAGGCTAGGAAAATACTCTATTTTAATGATGGTTCCTAATTCTCTTTATATAATTTTGGTAATTAAAATATGTAGTAAATCACTTAATAATTGAACTACAAAGATATTAATACATTATGTTTTTGTTAAATCCTGCAAATTTAATTTTGAACGATAAAAGCAGATGACGCTTGTATATGTGAAAAGTATTTATGTAGATCTATTCTTAGAAACGAGCAATAGAATAAATAACGTACTTTATGGGGGCAATGGTTTTATATGAAGTTTACTAGGTCAACAGGTGCTTTGTCGATTTATGTTTTAAAATAAATTGAAAGTATACATTTTATTTATTTAGCTATACTGTAACTTCGGGGATTTGCAATAATTACTTTAGTTATGCAAAAAGATGGAACGTGAAATAACGGGATCGTAGACTCTCGAACGGATGACAATATTTGAAAGCAGTGGTTTTTTCACCACTCCTATGAAATGTGATAATTTCATATTTATTAAGACGTGTAATACAAGAGTTTATGTTTTATTTTAGTTGAGATTTATTGTTACCGCTTCATGGAAAGTTACACAAAAACAGTCTTTTAGAGAAATATCTGCTTTATAAAAATTTGGTTTAAATTTAAAAGAACTTAGTTATTCCTTCAGGAAGCGAGTTGTAATACTGTGTTAAGTATTCTGGATACGAACACAAAGTGTTTGTATTAATGACCGGTAAACAGGTTTTTAACAGCATAATCTGGCGGAAATTAAAATTTATGGAGATTATTATGCGAGTGATTGTCTGCAGGGTCCACTGGGTTCCCAATTCGGGCATGTATGTGTTAGGTACTTGGTGTTAGGAAAGGATTAATCAATCAAACCGGCATATATCCTTTGGTTACTTAGAAGGACGCTATACTGGATAGGCGTACACCTTCCACACAAGCAAAGGTAGGGAAGTATCCACACAGGCAGACATAATAGCAGAGAGTATGATATTGTGTATTAGGGTCTAGCATACACCCGAGTAAGTGTTTAGCGTACCGATATTGCGGTGTTTTTGCAGACGGGATAGCTTAATAATCTACCCAACCAAAAAAGAAATCATTATAACAGAAAAATGGTCAGGTGAATTTGATAGAAAATGCAAGACAACCCAGTATGGGTCGGCAGGTAGAAATAATGGTTTCTGATTCAAACTAAATCGGAATAGAAATCAGGAATTAAGGCAGGAGGAGTTCGGCGGAGAGGTAAGTAAGATGCTTACTTCAGGGCAGACGTAAAAGATCAGTAATATCGCAAAAAGGAAAGGAAAGGCCTCGTATTTCATTCAGGGGGGTGCGGACTGTTTGAGCTTGCCAAGGCCGTTCACCCACAATCATGGATTCCCAGCATATATAGATACATTACGCATATATGCATGGTGGGAGTAAGGATGGGTGTGGTCAGGATAGTATCGGAAGGAACTGAGAGGGAAAATACTACCCAGCGTTCGCCTAAGTAGGCGCACATGGTGTGCGTATACGCAGTGACCATGCCGCTACATGCGTATGAGGAAATCCCCCTAAAAAAACCTTATTCAGGGTAGACGGTAAAGAGAATCGAACCCATTACCTCCCGAATGCTAAGCAGATCGTGTTACTACTGCTTAGCTAGCTCGGTTAATAGCGTGTCGCGATTCCGCTTATGTAGTCAGCGTTCTAACGTGATTGGACGAGATAATGAGGTTGCGATTTGGTGGGGTTCTTGCGTCGAAATCTAAAACGATTTCTTAACTACGAAAGTAGGGGAAATAATTGATTATTGAAATTCAACGGAGCATTTTTAATGCAAACAAACGGATAATTAAATAATTAATTGATGGATTTTTATAAGGACTTCTGGATGTTTACAGTTTTTCATATACAGTCGGCCTCCATTATTAATAGACCACCGGGAACATGTTTTCAGCAGCTACGCAGTTCTTGTGAGATAAGATATAACATGATCATATTTATTTTAAGTTAACAAAATTATCTCCCGGCATAATGAATATTTTTGGTTTACCTTTGAAAAACATGTAAAAATTTAAATAGGTACTTATGAAACTGTCTTTTAGTTTAAAGCTTGATATGAATGAAACTAAAAAAAAAAACTTTTTTGACAGAATAGTTATTTTCGTGACTAGTGCGCTGTTTACATATTTCTTGGTGCGAGGCCGTCCTTTTTTATACGAGGAGTAGCCGGATAAAATATAAGGCCGAGCACCAAAAATGTGACAGTGCACGTGTTGCAAACAGAATTTTTTGTATTCGTTTACATAAAATTAGAAAAAGATTAAATTTTGAAATATTTGATTACAAATGTCAAATTAAATACATAAACAATAAAGTTTATATATTTAGTTATATACCACTTTTTTGTTTATGTATTAAAAGAAACGAAAAAATGCTACCCGACATCGAGTGTATTATGATTTCACGCCATATACAGGGTGTCCCAACGATAGAGTAAAGTAAGTTTATGCTTAACTAGAATTATTTGTGTAAATATTGTATGGACCATGGGGTAGAGGTAAGAAGTGTGCATTATTTTAAAATATTTGAAGTTATACAGGGTGTGCCAGAAAAGCAGGACGTGAAAAAGTATGATTTTTTTAAATAGAACACCCCGTATTTGATTTTAGTTTTTAATTCTACGTGTCCATACAAACATATTTTGTCATACAAAAGATTGGCTGAAAGTTTTTAGTTCTTGAGATATTCGCGTTTAAAGATTATTATGGTCATTTTCGTAGGGTTGATGAATGGGCAATTGTTCCGTTATTTCACAATAAAAAAAATTGATATTTCGTGTGAAAAATGAGTGATATTATACTAACGTTTAGACCGAGTAGTATTTCTAATTTTCTCAACAGGGTGTTTGTTATAACCATTCAAATTTGAAAATTCTAAAATTAAAAAAATCAGTTTTTTAATTGCACACCCTATATATTTTTATTTCATTTTATTCGGGATTAAAAATCTATCATTTTGTCAAATATATCCTATATCTATCTTTGATAGTTTTCGAGTAATTTCGATTTTTTCACACTAGCTACTTTATTTTCGATAACATTGCATTGCATGGATCTTGGTAGCCATGGAAAATAATAATTGCGTTACTAAGATACAAAGGTTTTCTACTTGTCAAAATAAACACATATTAAATTTGTCGTTTTCGCATTTAACTTGTTATCAATTCTTGTATCAATTATGGATTATTCGACAAATGAATTAATTGATATGATATACGTGTTGGGCGAGGCTGAAAGAAACCCTTTATTGGCACAACGAATCTACAAAATGAAATATCCTGAACGTCGAATACCTACTACTGTTGGCTTGGAAAATTTGATGGATAGATTTGATTCTAGCGGTAGTGTTAAATACTTCAAACGTAAAGTTGTTAATAAAAGGGCAGCTAATGAAGAAAAAGAACTTGAAATATTATTAAATATTCAAGAAAATCCCCAAGTGAGTTCTAGAACATTAGCGACGATATGTGATACCTCCAAATCAAACGTGAATCGAACAACGCTGAAGTATAAGTACCATCCCTATCACATTGAGGTTCATCAAGAATTGCGAGAAGAGGATTTTGCAAGACGAACTGAATTCTGCAATATCATTAATCAACGGCTGCAATTAAATAACAACTTTTTGTGCTCCATAATGTTTTCCGATGAGGCGACGTTTAAAAGTAATGGGACTGTAAATCGGCACAATATGCACTATTACGCCATTGATAATCCATTTTGGCTACGAGAAGTTCAAAACCAAAATCATTGGTCACTAAATGTGTGGTGTGGTATACTTAATGACCAAATTATCGGTCCCTATTTTTTTGATGATCCATTAACGGGCCGCAGCTATTTGCATTTCTTACGTGAAGAATTGCCTGTGTTACTTGAGGATATCAATTTAGAAGGACGACTAAATATGTGGTTGCAACAGGATGGTGCACCTCCACATTTTTATCGGGACGTAAGGAATTCTTGAACCAGCAATACCCGGAGAAATGGATAGGACGTAATGGCTTTATATTATGGCCACCCAGGTCATGCGATTTAACTCCACTGGCTTTTTTCCTATGGGGATACATAAAAGATCGGGTGTATATTATTAAACCTACAACAAGGGAGGACATGAAAAATTGAATTCGGGAAGCTTGTCGCACAGTGATCCCTCTTATGTTATCCGAAGTGAGACAGAACATGAGAAAAAGGCTCAATATGTGTATTCAGCAAGAAGGCCGTCTATTTGAGCATTTACTAAGACGCAATGTTGAATAATTATTGAATTACTGTTTCTCATTAATAAAAACTGTTAATATTCTCGCTTAGGTGGTTTGTTTTATTTCGTCGCAATTGTTTTCCATGGCTACCACGATTCACAATAATGTTATAGTATCGTATGTAACGTAGCTAGTGAGAAAAATCGAAATTCCTCGAAAACTATCAAAGATAGATATAGGATATATTTGACAAAAATGATAGATTGTTTAATCCCGAATAAAATGAAATAAAAATATATAGGGTGTGCAATTAAAAAAAACTGATCTTTTTTAATTTGAGAATTTTCAAATTTGAATGGTTATAACAAACACCCTGTTGAGAAAATTAGAAATACTACTCGGTCTAAACGTTAGTATAATATCACTCATTTTTCACACGAAATATCAATTTTTTTTATTGTGAAATAACGGAAATAACGCGAATATCTCAAGAACTAAAAACTTTCAGCCAATCTTTTGTATGACAAAATATGTTTGTATGGACACGTAGAATTAAAAACTAAAATCAAATACGGGGTGTTCTATTTAAAAAAATTATACTTTTTCACGTCCTGCTTTTCTGGCACACCCTGTATAACTTCCAATATTAAAAAAAAATGCACACTTCTTACCTCTACCCCATGGTCCATACAATATTTACACAAATAATTCTAGTTAAGCGTAAACTTACTTTACTCTATCGTTGGGACACCCTGTAAAAAAAATAAAGTTTATGATGTTTACTCGAAAACGAAACCTCAACAAAAGTGACAATTGGTAATAAGAAAGGAATTTTTGGTTAATGATATTTTTAGAAATAAATTTATAAATAAATAAAAACGCAAATTACAAAAAAACGATTTTTAAAAATATTGGTAAAACGAAAAAAGATAATTTGTGAACGCTGGGTGTAAGGTCTCTCCTTGCGCAACTTTTTCGTAATTTAAAAGAGTCTGTATCTATCAGGGTTTCAGAGATCCACATGCAGTGCAGACTGTGTAAATAATGTATTAAACTAGAAATCGAGAATGTTTTACTTAACCCTCCTATTGTGTTAACATTTTGGTTTCACTTATTGCGTTCGGGTCAATATGATCCGACGGCTTATTTTTCCGAATTGTGCCAAGCATGCTTATTTTTCCCTTCAATAGCATCTGCCCTAGAACATACGAGGTAAAAAAAATTATCACACGTTACATTATGACCTTTTAGACCATAAGTAAGATCTAGCACGACTCTTTTATCTTGACCTTTCTCTGGAGGTTCACTTTCCTTTTTCCTGAGGTAAACTTGCGTGATATATGCATAAGCTGTTACAAAATCACATAAAATCCAAATCTTGGCTCAGTATTTAGCAGGTTTATTCGCGATGTACTATCTAACATGACAACGGCCTCTAAAAGGTACCAGTTGCTCACCTACTGTTACATTATGGAGTCTACGTACAACTGCAACCCATTCCCGCATGGGAACTAATTTGTCAGTTTCACATCGTTGTGGTCGAGTTTTTTATCGTCAAAGCGAATTATTTGTGCAATTACATGAAATCGTTGTAGGGACATCGTTGCTCTGAATATTTGGCGATCTACATTTCGATCCCACAGACTGGCTCCAGATAGAAACAGTAGGCCAAAATATGCTTCTAGCTCAACTAATGTTAGTTTTCGAAACGTGTTGCCTTCTATACTTGACATTTTCAAAAATTAGGTTTCCAATTTTGGGTGTGAAATATAAGAAGTACGCGGATTTTATATCAATTTTTTGTTTTTGTTAGGATGCTCATGCTTATGGTCAGTAATTACTTATTTTAGCTTATATATATATATATATATATATATATATATATATATATATATACACATCTTGTTGTAGACTGTTTAGGAGCCCTGGTCATTCCCTTGTTGTTGGTGTTGCGCTGTTTTGTGTTGTATTGTGTACAATCATGAGGTGTGGTAATTTTGGGTAATAAAAAAAGGAAGAAAAAAAATGTTTAAATTTATTTGAATTTGAATTTTAATAGTGTGTGGTTGGGTTTAAGTGTGCGTGTGGGCTAGTGTGGTGTGCAGTGTGATTAATTAGATCGTTGGCCGGTGTCATGCTGAGTCATCATCGAATAGCCGGGGGGATACGGAGGGCATATGTGGTATTGTCGAGGGATTCTTCTACCTCCTCGGAGAGGTCGTCGAGAAGTTGTCTGAGGATTGCGGGAGGATGTTTTAAGTTTAATTTGGGTTTTTTTCGAGGGAATTTGGGAAAGCGGTATTTGTGGGGAGTGGTAAGTATTTCTTTGGTTGGGATAGTGTTGCCGAAAATTCTTTTATACGCGAAGTTTTCCTGGAGTGTTTGGATATGGTTTGTGATTGGGGGTATATTGGGGTGGTGTAGGGTGACATTAGGGTACCTGAGGGGTAACCTGCGTATCCGTCTATAAATTCAGCGTTCACAGGAGGCGATTGAGGAAAGGTGATTGGGGTTAATGTTTGTGTATATAGGAGCTCGGAAATCCATAACAGGGCGGATGTATGTTCTATATGTGTGTAGAAGTGTTTTGGGGTGAGAACCTCTGATTCTATCCCGAAGGGCGATCAGTAGGTTTGCGCCGTTTCTAATCCTGTTTAGTGCTCTTTTTACATCGGGGAGCCAATTGAGGGTTCTAATGAATAGGATTCCTAGGTAGGTGATTTAATCTTGGAGTGTGAGCCTTTCTTGGTTAAGGGTGAGGGAGACGTTTCTGGAGGCATGATTGGGGAACTTATCCTCTGCGTAATGAGGATGTCGGAAAAGGATTGTTTGGGTTTTGGTGGGATTGACGGATACCCTCCGCTGGTTCTCCCAGTTAGAGAAGTTCCGTAGGGTTTTAGATGTGAGGCGGGAGGCCGTCTCGCTGTTCCGATTAACCGCCCAAAAGGCGGTGTCATCCGAGAACTGCCCAACGACTACTCCGGGTTGGGTAACTTCGGGAATGTCGGATGCAAAGACGGTGTAAAGGATAGGGGCTAAGGCAGAACTTTGCGGAACGCCTGCTGTAGGTTGAAAAGGATCGGAGAAGGTTTTCCCTACTTTGACCCGAACTGACCAATTGGTCAGGTACGAGAGTATGAGTTTGGCGAAGGGTTCGGGCATGTTAAGGTTTCGGATCTTTTGCAGGAGACCGGCGTGCCAGACCCTGTCAAATGTTTGCTTAATGTCCAGAAACACAGTCATATTGCATTGCTTGTGATTGAATGCTCTGGTGGTCTCTGTAATCAGCTTCAACAAGGGATCGTAACACGTTCGGTTAGCACAGAAGCCGAATTGGCTGTTGGGAAGGAGGTCGTTGTATTCTAGGTGGTCCCTGAGTCGCCTGGCTAGAATCTGTTCAAAGCGTTTTCCAAGACAGCTCAGGAGGGAGATTGGTGTGTAGGAGGAGGGCGAGGTAAGATCAGCGTGGGGTTTAGGTACCATGACGGTGGAGGCCAATTTCCAGTCCGTCGGGAAGTACGATAGTGTAAGGCATTTATTGTAAATAGTGGAAAGTAAACGAAGGACTGGGTCGGGTAGGTGGCGGAGAATTTGACGGTTTAGGCCGTCATGACCTGGGGCAGAATTTTGACCTTTTTTGAAATATGAGCTAACATGGTCGGGCGTGATAGGGGCGTAAAAAGGACTCTCGTTATCGAGTAGGGTTTAGTGAAGGTTAAGGACGGAAATCTTCAAGGCGACTCTCAAGGAGTGGCTTGAATTGGTTATCAAATTGGGGATCATCTGATCGTTAAATGGATTAGGGGTGGCGACCAAAGAAATCGGCCTTTCCGTGGTCGGAGGAGATTGAGTTGTCCTGAAGATCGGTTAGGTGGCATTTGGGGTTTACTTTTCTTCTGGTCAGTCTATCAAATTGTTGGCAGAAGAGTTTACCATTTCTATAATCAAGCTGGGAGGTGGCTTTGGTCCAGGAGTCGTCAGAGTGTTTATTGGTTTCTCGCCTGATTAAGGCGTTAAGGCGATTGTATTCGGTCTTGAGAGCCGGGTCCCTGGGTCGCGATAGATTCGTCTTTTCTCTTTAATCCAGTTCAAAATGTACCGTGGGAGCGGTTTTCGATAAATGTCGATGTTTCTTAATGGGACAGAGTTATCGACCGCTTCAGTAATAACGGAAGTTAGGTCTCTAATGGCTCTCTCGAGATCTTGGGTCGTTTGAAGATTATGTGTGGGAAGGTTGTTGGAGATGTGTTCGTAGAACATATGCCAGTCTGCTTTTGAAAAAAAATCTTTAATGACTGTGCATTGAGGGGGTGACAAAATGGTCAAAATGGAGTTTTGCCTAAAAAGCACTCACGATCGAAATAGTGAGCAGATAGGAAATGGAAAAGGCAACGTATTTCATGCCCTCCCCAAGGGGGAGGGCGGGCTGCTCGAGCTCCTTGAGCCACAATCATGGATTCCCAACATACGTACATTACGTATATATACATGGTGGGATTAAGGATAGGTGTGGTCAGGATAGGATCGGATGGAACGTAGTTAGGGTTCTGAGGGGGAAAATACCACCCCAGCATTCGCCTAAGTAGCCGCACATGATGTGCATATACGCAGTGACCATGTGTATGTGTATGAGGAAAACCCCCTGAAATACCTCATATAAGGTAGACGGTAACGGGAATCGAACCTATTACCTTCCGAATGCTAAGCAGGTTGTGTCACCACTACACTATCAGCTCGGTGCGTGAGCAGATGCTCACTGGCTGCATTTATACGCGAAGACACAGACAAGTCTCAACGGGAATAAACTTGTTTACCGGTACGCAAATAACGCATACAATATGCTCAATAATGTGGCAATATTATGTAAGTTATTTCTATTTATGAAAATAAAACAAAACTAATAAAATACATTCGTCTATAATAATAATCTGCAACTCGTTCTTCTAATTAGAACCACGGGTAGAGTAATGAAATAAAAGTCATGCAGTTTTTAACGAAATATTTAAATAAATTAACGAATTACGTACATTAGAACCGAACACAATAGGAGGGTTAACATAAATGTGAAATGAATACAATTGCAACAGTTAAGATTAATTTGTCAAACTAGGTACATAAGTATAAAAAATTGGAACTAACTTTACAGTGACATTTACAGCACTATAGGTTTAGACACGATAGTTTCAGTAAAGTAGGTTAATCATTAAATTCAAAATGAAATTAGCATTCTAATTTCAACTACTGCATAATTTCCTCCTTTGATTAAGAAGTAATTTCCTAATTTATATTATTTCTCTTTATTTTGTTGAAATACCTGCAAGTTAATTGTTATTGTTATCAGAGAAGCCCTTTTAGGATTTGGTTTCGTTCATTAATTCTTGTGTAGATAACAGTTAGGGTCATTTATTTGACGTAATCTAAAAATACGTTAACGAAGTCATTTAAAATAGAATTTGCGTCAATTATTAATTGGATCAAAAATTCGAAACGCATTCTAAAGTGTATTGATGCCATTATAGAGAACAATGGAAGTAGGTGTAATGAAAGACTGAATAATTAAATTAAAACTCTGATCTATATCAAAAGATCGCATTTCGTACAATGGACAAAATGTAGATGTTAATTTATGAGAAACTTCCGTATTTTAAAAATAAGTAATGCATTCTGTTCTTTTTTTACAGAGAATGGGTACTGTTCATGGGGAGGAATTACCGTACGTTTTTGGTGCTCCATTAATCGACGGTTTTAGTCATTTTCCAAGGAATTATACAAAATTTGAGTTATCATTAGCGGAAGCTGTTATTATCTACATCGCTAATTTTGCACGAACTGGGTAAGTACAAGTTTTGAACTTTAGGTGACAATATGTTTGGTTGCCATATAACAATAAAGTTTGTCATAATTATCTAAAGTTCAACTTCTTGGTCAACTTCATAGTTGATTGGCTTTACGAAAGCGTCAGAAGATATTCAGAATCGATCGTTATCTGTGAAGTTTGCTTGTTATTATGCAAAGTTTGAATATTGACATTTATATGGTAATAAAACTAAAGGTAACTAAAAGCTCAAGCTAACTAATATTAATGTTTGAATAGGATCATGACTAATGATAACTTACTCAAATTGAAACTGTTTTAATAGTAACTCACATCATACTATTTACTTTACTTGAAGTTTTACGTATTATTATATTCCTTTTAGTATGCGAATAATTACAGCGCTAGTTTTCTTTTTTACATTGATAAAAGCTCATTTTGTCTTCATTGTGCATTTAAATAAATGCAAAATTATCCATAACGCTATGTTTTATTTTATTTTCTGCCTTAATTCCACACATACAGTGTGTCGCAATGGTGCAGGAAAGTTCTGTTACAGCGTTATTATAATAGATACGAAAAAATTAAAAAAGCACAATTGTTAAGCATCTCAAGGTGCATAATCCAAAATTATTTATAAATATACAGGGTACTCTATAACTTCAAACCTATCCAAACATTCCTTTTTTTAAATGGCATCACATACTTTTTAATTTATATTTGAACTCGGTTCGTTTTTACAAATCTCCTGATATGATGATTGATTGGAGTATACCGATGATTTTAAACGTTATAGTCACTTTAAGGTTAAAATCGTCATGAATTCAGGACCCTGTATCTTTATAGATAACCATTTCAGATTCATGAATACCTAACTTCGACGGTTTCTGAGATATTTTCCTTTTATTAACAAAATCCAGTTCTTTTTATTTAATTTTTGACTTTTAGTCCATGGAATTGGTACATTTTACCTTGCATGAAGTAAGGTAGTTCTGATTTTTTGATATGTTGTATCTAATGAAGTGTTAATAACAAATCCAAATTTTCGACCTCGAAAGCCCTCCGGATCATTGTTAAATATCTCAAAAACCGTTAAATTTTGGCACTTTTTTCAGTTTTTGCCAAGTTTGACCATCAAGGACTAATATTACGGCAAAAATCGTTATATGCAATCTAATAGCAAAAAAAATTAAAAAAAAAAGTGGGACAATTTGGTCCTCGTAGGTGAAATAGTTTCTGAGTTATGGCAGTTCAAACTTAAATTATAAGAACGGTTTGTGCAATAAAGTACGACCGTTAACGAAATAAGTGTTATAATTATTTAAAAAAAAACATTGTAGCAAGTACAAACTTATTATTTTAAGTTTTTTTTATAATATGAAATATATTCAGGACCTATGCACTATTGAACTTGCTTATGTATTGTATTATATATACTAGTTATTTTTGTAAATCTTTGATGGACCAGCACTTCTTTTGAGGGCAGCTTGCTTTGTCAACACTTCTTTATCATCAGGTAGATCAAAATCGTCATCTGACGGTGGGTCGTCGATAAGTGTCTCATCAATGTCGTCAATAAGGTCTGGTGTGTTCTCGCAAGATTGACCGCTGCAGTGGTTGTAAACAGCCGAGCATTTGAGTCCTGCTTTTCTACCACCGCAGTTGTTGGTACAACCTTTCTTGCAGTTGCAGGAAATCATGTTCAGCAGGGACTTCCTCAGCCACTTCTGTACCTGAAAAAAAAACAGAATTAAGAACCATATCTCGAGAAAATCTATAGTGGCATCAAATATAATTAAACATTTTAGGAACCCTCAAAGACCTCAAGTCAACAGCGAATACTTTATAGATAAAATTTTCTTCGATTTCGAACTAGACGTCGCGATGTTAAAATGCTCTATCTCCGGAACCACTGAGCCAATTAATAGCTAGGAACACTCCCTGATGGATAGATAGCGATAGCCTTTCAAAAGAAAAAAACCTCATCAGACAGACATACTTTACACAGACAAAGGCTTCAAACTTATAGCACTCCTCTTTTTCGCGTTTACGCCGGGGATTATAAAATATAATCTTTACCTATTGGTAGGTATGCAGACAGTGAAATCTTGCAGCATCCCTGGTCGGAGGCAACCTGGCAAGGTTCATTTTAGACTTAGCTGCCGCATTTTCCCTTGTCCAAAAAGGGCGGATGTTGTATAACCACTGAACGCATGCAGAAACAAGGCTAGTCCGGGTTGTGCTTGGTATGTGAATGAATTTGACAAGTACTTGATGTCTGGGTTTTTACCTCTCCCACATTTTTCGAATATGATTTTCTTTGGTCGGTTTGCTGAATGAGTGTGGTCCCTTACATCTCGCGATAAACCACATAATAGAACCAACAGATCAATATCCTCGCCGGCGATCTTCACTAGGTCGTAGGCAAAGGACATGGGAATGGCTGTGGTTACTATTAACCGGTCAGCATCTTCCTCTGCCTGTAGGGTTTTAATTTTGTTCGTCCTTAGGTGAACCTTCAGCATGTCGATCAGTCTAACCTTGTTCCTGTCATATAATAAGAACTTCTCTTGAGCAACTGGAGCAATGGTTGTTTCGTCGAAGATAACATCAGGAGAGGACGTTGTTCTTGCTCTACGAAGACGTTCCGAACTCTTGGTCTGTTGCGTCAGATGGATACCCATCAAAAACCACTGTTACGTTTGGCCCGTATCGTTTTTTCAAGTATTTGACAACCTGGCGGCGATTTCTCCAAAAGGCACATTCCGAGGCCACACAACTTTGTGGAGCAGATGTCGACCATATACATATGTCATTAATTAAACATTATCTATTACTTTTATATTACAAAACAAATAATATGTTACTATTATTACCACAGAAAGAAACAAAGTATGTAGAAAGTCACTACAACATATTTTCAATGCAACCACCTCCTACTTATAAACACTTACCCAATCTCCGCCTTACTGCTCTCACTGAAGCCTTACAAAACATTTCTCTAGATAACTCATAGCAAGCATTTCTGATTTTTTGTTTTAAATGTTCCAACTTAACAAATGGTGTTCTCTAAACTTCATTTTTCAAAGTTCCTCACAAGAAGAAGTCTAGTGGGGTCAAGGCCGGTGGTCTAGTCGCCCACTTATCGGTCCATTTATACCTATCCAATTTTCTCCCTAAGTTTCATTTAAATATTGTACGACAATTTTTACTTTATGTGGTGGAGCTCCGTCATGCTGGAAACACATGTTTTCTCGCACCTGTAATAGCACATTTTCGAGAAGCACTGGAAATTGTTCTTGAAGCAATTGCAAATATCGCTCACTATGTAAAATTCCTTTGCAAATACCCATTAATAATACCACACCAAACGTTAATTTCGAAGTGTCCTTGGAGTGACAAAATGTAGATTATCAGTATCCCAAAAATATTAATTTCCTTTAACTGGGCTTACCGTTACTAACAAAACGGCTTTCGGCCATCCACAATATATGCGGAAAAACCGATTGTCATTGATCTCTAAGTTTACCATCACTTGGCAACATAATTAATTATTCGTTGTTAATGTTAATCTGACGGCAGACTTGCCGAATCGAGTTCCTTGGATGGTATTCAAAATACCGCAAAACAGCGGCAACGGTATTGCCAGAATTGACCCTTTTCGAAGAAAAATCCCTCATTATTTGTACGTAAACTGCGTTTTGATCTTGCAAATGTTTTTAAGCTTGGAATAACGCGTTCGATGTATCTCTGGGCGTATAACTGAACTGGTCCTCTAGGGTACTTTTGAAATTTCCCATAAACTGGTAACATGTCGACTTTTTCGTTGTGCTGTTACGCACGAAAATGGCAGTAGAGCGGCAGTTACAGATAAGGAAAATGGGCCGGAATATCAGTGGTATAAACGGGCGTGGACGTGTTACTAATTTACGTGTTTAAGATAGCTTGTAATACGTGAGACACAGTAGGGATTTAACACAAATCATTTGGGCACTAGAATGTTTGTAAATGTCCATAAAAGGGTCGTAACACCTAAATGCGAAAAGGTTCACAGATAAATTTCCAAACAAATAAAAAAATCTTACTTAGAAAGTAAATATTAGTTACAAACTGTTTGGAACATTCTGAAACAAAGTTTATTGGATCCATATCATGTCCAACATTTTCTACCTAATGACTATCCGCTCTGTGTGCAGTATTATCAATATGTGTATTAAGAAAAAGTGCAAACAGTCCCACCGTTTTGTTTACAGATGAAGCCAACTTGTCAAGACATGGCAGTATGAATTTTCATAATAACCACATCTGGTCTGATGCAAATCCACATGCCACAGTTGTAAGACGATTCCAACAAACCTTTTCGATCAATGTTTGCATTGGTATTAACGATGATTATTTAATAAGACCATTTATCCTCCCCCATCGATTGATCGGTGGTACCTGTCTTCATTTTCCAGAATTCTTTTGGAAGATATACCTTTCATAATTAGAAAGCGTATGTGGTTCATGTATGAAGGTGCTCCTCCACATTTTGCAGTAATCGTACGTGAGCTTTAAGTAAAGTATTTCCAGACCGTTGGGTAGGACGAGGATCTCCACATCCATGGCCCCCAAGATTACCTGAACATAATCCTCTGAATATCTGTATTTATTTAAAATCACTCGATTTCACAATCCCGGTCTTAAATTTAGATCTTCAAAATCGCATCGTACGAGGCTGTAACGTTATTCATAACACTCTTGTCTGTTTCGAACATACTAAGCAATCCATTAAACGTTGAACTTCTATTTTAGCTCGATGTGCACATTTTGAAGCACTGCTCTGAAATGTACTACTTTTATGTTAATGTTTATCACAACTTGACTGCTTCAATTAAAATAATAAAAACATTGAGCACCCTGTTTCTCACTAATGTCAAAAATCACACATATTTATAGAAACTTTTAGTCTTAAATACAGTAGCTGTATGTATTTGCATATTCAATCAATTAAGATAATATCCACTGATTCATTTCAGAATACATGCAAATAAAATGGTACTTAAACCTTCGCAGACCTTTACGATAGTACACTACCACGTATGGATAAGTCGAGCATCAAATTTTATTGGGTGTTAGTATTTGTGTATTATATATAGGGTATAAAAAAAATCATCCTTCGTTAAAAATTTTTTGGGAGTAGGGTAGTAGGTACAAAATTGTCGTTATTGGGCAACTGAAAATCCTCATTGATTCACGAAATATCATACCCAAAACTATTATAAATTGAACGTTTGGTGGGGCATAGTTCGAGGATACACTGGTACAAGATATTTAGACTTTCCTCAAAATGACTTACTTCATCCCCGCGGTAATAACGTTGTGTCCGGATTTAGAAAAACCCTATATGCACCACCGTGACCACTTTTTTCAACAAGATGAAGCGCCGCCACACCACGCTTTACATGTTCGCGCATATTTCGATGAAGTTTTTCCAAATCGTTGGAGAGGTAGAAAATGGATAATTGAGAGACCAGCCAGATCTCCAGATTTAAATCCTCTAGATTACTTCTTGTGGGGATGCTTAAAGAGTGAAGTATACGCGACGCGACCGGCCAATTCAGAAGATGTAAAAGCACGAATTTGCCAAGAAATTAGAAACATTACCGCAGATGCCATCGACAACGTTAAAAAAGCAGTGGCCTTGGCTACTGTTAAATTGTTAACGGTGCTCAATTCGAACATTTTATTTAAATTAGTGGAACCATTTTACAACTAAATTAGGCCTAACCGCCAAAAATTATCTGTCCAAAATATAATTATGTTATTAAAAAAAATCATTTGAATATTTGTTATTAGAAATGATACGTGGTGTCCATTTAGGTACCCTGTATAACAAAATCAAACCTTATATTGAAGAAATGGCCAAAGTGATCTGAATCGAAGTTTCAAATAACATACAAGGTGTCTCATTTCAAAGATCTATGTTTGGTTCACCGTGTATGAATGAAACACCCTGGATAACCTAAACTAATTTTAAAATATGCACCTCGGTTCTTTCTACTATACTTCAAACTTTTGTTATCCTATTCCATCAAATAAGGAAGGTACCACCCGCGGATGCAAGTCTGGGACACCCTGGATTAACATTCTACATATGTACTTTATCGTGCGTAAAAATATGTACCCTGTCTAATTGTGCAATAAAAAATAGGCGTTGACGTTTAAAAAAAATGTCAATGATGTAATATATTTTTCTTGACACACCCTGTATATTTCACTTTTACGAAAAAAAATTCTAAATTGAAAATACAATTCGACGGGTCTTTCGATATTGTGCACGCATTAGGCGTCATTCGGTTTAAATTGTGTTTTTTTACAAAATACATGGTCATGAATACCCTGAAATTTATTTGGCAGCAATATTAGGACTAATTACAGGATAAGGTTCTGGATATGTATGGTCGACAGAGATGAATTCGATAAAAAAATAGTGATTTGATAATTTGAAAACGAATAAAAACATTTTAATGCAATTAAACCACACATGCGTTATTATGATAGATATATGTATATATATATATATATATATATATATATATATATATATATATATATATATATATATATATTAGGTTACCCAAAGTAATGGCATTTTGTTTTAATTTAAAAGTTGCCTCTGAAATAACAAAATTTTGATTGCTCAATGTTCAGCTTGTCAGATAAATAGTTCTGTCATATGGTGTATTTGCTTTTGTATTTCGTTCTTAATTGTTAAAGTTTAACCTCATTATAATGGAATGTCAAGTAGACAAAAATCAGCATTACCGACATTATCTTGTTTTTGCGTATAATCCAGGTTTTAAAGTCTATGAAGCTGCTTGTGAGATTTGTGATGTTTACGGTGAAGATGCAATGCCTTTTAGGACGGCGCAAAATTGTTTTAAACGTTTCAAAAGCGGATTTTCCGACCTTAATGATATGGATCGTTCAAGACTTCCTGTTAGGTTCGATGAAGAGCGATTGAATCAATTTCTGCATGAAAATTCACGCCTATCTACTAGGGAGTTGGCCCAAGAAATGAAATGTGACCAATCAACGATATGTCGACATCTGAAATCCTTAGGAAAAGTTCAGAAACTTGGCGATTGGGTTCCTCGTGTTCCAGAATTTCCGCTGGATTGCTCGCTCGGAATCGTGCTACTCATGGTCACAATCAGAGGTTCCTCTACCGCGCCACGGTAACGATTGTATGTGAAATAAAGCAGAGAAAGCAGAGGCTAAGTCCCAATCAACAAGCGACTCCTAAAGCGAAACAAGATCTTCACACTCGAAAGACGATGTTATGCGTTTGGTGGGACTGGGAAGATATCATTCACTATGAATTGCTCAGGCGTAACGAAACAGTCAATACAGAGCTATATGTTGAACAAATGCATCGCCTCTACGAACCTATTCGGGAAAAACGACCCCATCGGCAGCATGACCTACTTCTACATCACTACAACGCTCGTCATCACATTGCTAATATCACAAAAAAAGCAATTCAAACGCTTGGTTGGGAAGTATTGCCGCACCCTCCAAATTCTCCTGATTTGGCTCGGTTCATATTTTCACATATTTCGATCACTTTCGAACAGTTTGCGAGGTGTTTCGTTCAGTAATGATGTGGAATTACGGACTGGATCATTTTTTTGAGTCAAGGCCGAACGATATTTAACGTAGAGGTATCGAGCAACTTGTTGAACGCTGGGAGGAAGTCGCTAATAATAACGGAGAATATATAATTGATTAATATGTTGTAAATTTTTGTAGTAAAATATATACCTTTTAAAATAAGAAACGCCATTACCTATGCTTTAACCTGATCTTGAAGGTATGGTAAACTAATGCTTTATTAACGTGTATAAGATGACCAAATTTTGAAGGCAAAATATTAACAGTTAACAAGAAAATGTTAATAGTGCGTAACGCACAGCAATGCAAGCGTTCACTCTCCGAGGCATGCTTTCTATGAGATGATCTATATCCTTCTGAGGTATTTCATCCCAGGCTACCTGGAGATGGTGTCGTAATTCATCCAAGTTGTTTGGGGGCCTTGGTAGTTGCCTTAGTCTTCGACCCATCACGTCCCATACATGTTCAATGGGCGAAAGATCTGGCGATTGCGCAGGCCACGGCAATACTGGTAGCTGCACTTGATCCAGAAACCTTCTTGTAACATGTGTGGTATGTGGTCTAGCATTATCTTGTTGCAAAATACCCTTTGGCAACGTCTGCATTAACGGTACTACCACTGGCTCCAAAACATTTGAGCACTTAATGTGCCTAGAATGAACACAAGAGGAGATCTTTCAACAAACTCTAAACTTAGAAGTTCTCCTAGAAAAACCGGCGCACCTTATGACGACCATCGTTTCGACACAAACAAAAACGCGATTCGTCGCTGAAGACGATGTTATTCCATTCAAGTCCCCAGTCCCGCCGCTCTTGACACCGTACGAATCTAGCAGTCTTATGCCCTTGAGTTAACTGGGGTCGTCCGTACTGAGGATAGGAATGTAAGCCAAAAGACTTAATTCTCCTGTAGATTGTTGACATTGATATATGACCACCAATAGCTCCTGTCCAGTTCACCGCAACAGACCTTTTTTTACTGAAACCGATCTCTTGTGACCATCCGCCTAAGAAGTCGTTCTTCACGATCATTGGTGTTGCGTGGTGGTCTTGCACTGGGACGAAGTCGTTAAATGCCTTCTTCAGACCAAGAAGACCAAACGCGGGCCATCGTGGTGTGGTCTCGATTAAGTCTTCTGCCGATTTCTCGAAATGACAAATTTGCTTCTTTCATGCCGATAATTCTACCACTGTCAAAATCTGAAACTTGGGCAAAGTTTCGTGGTTGTCTTACTGGGGGCATTTTTTCGGAATAAATGTGTCAGCAGTGTCAGTTAAACAACAAAAAATTGACACTAAGCGACTAGATTTTCATTGAAACTTCCATCGTTTTCTATATGATACTGAAATATTATTTTGCCAAAATTTCAAAATCATAGCATTATTATTTTAGTGGTGCATTTCATTTGAAACTTGGTGTACATATACATGGTATGTATAAATTTACTACACGTGGCGTTATTCTTTGGACAATTCTGAAACGAAAATGTTTTTTACAAAACTGTCGGACCTGCTTTCCTTTCATTTCAAGAAAAATATAAATGACAACGTTGACACCTCAACAGGTGCAAATTTATCAATAAGATATTTATCGTATGGACATTGTATGGATTATGCATAAAAAATAATGAGACAACTGTTGTGATTTCGCTTTGTATTTGTTCTAAGAAATTGTTCAAGTTGATATCCATGCAAATTGATATAAATCCCTGATCAGCGCGGGATGGTAAGGATAACTCGCTCAAACGTTTCTGGCGTGATTAACTAGACGGTTATGAATGCGTACGCAGCGGAAAGCAGTGACAAATATTAGCTGTGAAACTTATGACAGAACTGTCACGTTGAAATTTATACATGCCATTTGAAATTTACGAGACCATAACTTTATGTTGCTAATTCCTCATAAAATTGCCAAATTTAAATACTTGTAAAAAATTACTTCTACTACTACACTTCACAGGTGGAAGGCATTTATACCCTATGCCGCCCAGTGCGATACCACCACCGTTACCATGGGCTCCTTGATAATGGAGCTCAAATTTTCTGGGTTCAGTAAGGGCTGCCGGTCACTATCTTCTTTATTTTTTATGTACTCGCCAACATTCACTAGCCAAGCGTGGCGTTTTAACTGCTAAACCCGTGAAATGACCAGTTCTAGAACAGGCGCTTTATCCCAGGTGAGTAGGGCCAGACGCCGACACTCTCAAATCGATTTGTCGATCGGTTCCAAGGATTCTAGGGAGACAAAAATTCCTCAATGCCCAAATTAAGACTCAAAAGAACAAGATCTACTAGGAATAAAATCCCGTACCATTCGGATGCCCGGGAGGGCAGGACTCAAGCAACCTCGATCATCGAAAGTACCAACATTCGGATACATTACAGCAACATACGTGGTATCAGGTCGAATCTTAATGCTGTTCACATACTCCTTGAACAAGTGCAACCGGACATTCTGTTTCTACCAGAACACAAGTCTCCCCTGGAAGCACTGATTCGCCTGACATGCAATTTCCCAGATACAACCTCCACTCTAACTTTCGAAGTAAGGGGGAGTGTGTGCGTATACAACGTACAACGTATGTTGTAAAAGGATGTTCACTTTGGAAAACAACAAATTTGACGCGATTTGGTTCAAACATTTTGGGCACCAATTTGTGAAGTTATACTGTTGATTGTATAGGTATCCCAATGATAATAACTTACAAGATATTTCTGATTACCTTAGTCTGAAAATAG
The DNA here is from genome assembly GCA_036346205.1 of Vesta saturnalis. NCBI lineage: Eukaryota > Metazoa > Arthropoda > Insecta > Coleoptera > Lampyridae > Vesta > Vesta saturnalis. The sequence continues at coordinate 1,000,393 of JARFJB010002353.1, read as the reverse complement.
ACTACTCTATCACAGTTCTAATCTTGCTATAACTCAATTCTGGGAGATTTTAATGTCCACAACTCCAATTGGCTTCTATTTTCATCTACCACTAATCCCGCAGGTCATAGTGCAGAATCGTGTGTTGCATCCTGTGATGTCACACAAATGATTTCAGACCCCACCAGAATCCCTGACCACCCTAACCATGCTCCACATCTCGTGGACCAATTCCTTATAACTACCCCACTTGTCTATAAAACGAGATTGCTTTCCCCACTTGGTCAATCAGACCACTGCCTAATCGAAATAACTTCATTCACAAACATTTCTCGGCAGCCTAACAATATCCCTAACCCCATCCCAATGTTCCTAACTGCTTTAGTACGTTAGGCAAATCTTAGCCTATTGAGGAATACTATTAGTAACAAAAAAAAGAACAAAATTTTTTTATGGATTCGAGTATAAATTTTGGGACCAACACAAGCTTCTTAAATTATTTAGTTTAACGTTGAAGGTAACGAAGAAATTATTTAATACACTATTTTTAACAGTTTATACATGCACACAGAAAAAAAACAATGGGAACGGAGGAGAAATGGATTTCAGATAAGGTGTCAGATAAATAAGATTTTAGTGAGAACAAGCGGGTATTCTTATACCTTTCTTATTTTAGTATTACTGAGGGAAGCAGAAAGGAATCGGAGTATAAGTTACGTATATAAGTAGTACCCGGGCACCCTCCCCTCCACTTTTTACGTCACAAGACCGCCCACGTGGGGGGCCGGATTTTCCACCCTTATTTTTACACGCTTACGTGTAGGGCGTGTTTTTTCACCCCTATTTTTGCACATCCACGTGTGAGACCGGATTTTCCACCCTTATTTTTACTCGCTTCCGTGTAGGACGTGTTTTTTCACCCCTATTTTTGCACATCCACGTGTGAGACCGGATTTTCCACCCTTATTTTTACTCGCTTACGTATAGGACGTGTATTTTCACCCCTATTTTTTGCACATCCACGTGTGAGACAGGATTTTCAACCCTAATTTTTTACTCATCCACGTGTGAGACCGTATTTTTCATCCCTAATTATTTTTATATACCCTCGCGTAGGACAAATTTTTTTCACCCCTATTTTTTACACATCTACGTGTGAGACTGTATTTTCAACCCTATAGGTCAATCCTAATTAAAGCTTTTTTGATTTTAATGGTATACGTGAAGGATCGTATTTTCAACCCTCTGCATCCCTAATTAAGGTCTTTTTGCAGCTGCTAGCGTGAGAGCTGTATTTTAGGGTTAGCGTTGAGCTGGGGGCTTAGGGGTGGGGGTTGAACTGGGGCTTGGCTTGGCTTAGGGCGGGGGCTAGAGGTTGGAGCTGTGTTTAGGGCAAGGGCTGGAGCTGTGTTTAGAGTTAGGGTTGTTTCTGGTAGATCATTTTTCTTGTTGTGCATTGGATCTGTAATTAGGTCTTTTCAATGATACCGCAGGCCATAAAAAATGTATATTTGAGTTTACGTGCATTCATCATGCTAAGAAAAATTTTATTAAAAATATTTCAATTAATACATTAATACGAGATTACAACAGCATACTTATTTTACCTTGAGAAACAGTATTGAGCATGTTATATATGCAATTTTAACGGAATTTATACAAACTTTTTTTCAGTGTCATTATTAACAAGTATTAATGTTTACCTAGTACTATAATTCTGATATGGATGGTTGTTTTAAATGTAATTTGTAATAGGAATTTTATTATAAACGAATTAGCTTTAAATTGTTTTTAAATTTCACTTGTATGTTATAACCTTCTACAGGTAATTAAGGCGACCTTCACTGCATACTTTAACGAATAACCTTTCAATAGTCTATGACACTATTGCATGGTAGCACACGTTCATTTACGACGGTAACCATATAAAATTATTAGCGCTTCATATTAATGACTCCATCACCTATTGAAAGGTCAACAATTAAATTACATTTTGCAAGGTTGTTTAAAGTCAACCTTGTATTATTCGTATACGGATGATATTTCAAAAAATATTTGTATATTCAACATTTATATTATAATCTACATACAGAATAAAAAGCGTCAGCTGATTAAGATGTATTTTGTTAATAGGTATAGACGACCGATAGATTTAATATTTTATTAGGTTTGTTTGACATAACAGTTAGAATATACCACTATATTTCTCGTTGTTAGTAAGAGTTGTATAATCAATATAAATTTGAATTATTACATTTGCTATAATTTACATCGTGCTGATTTTCTTTTAAGGGTAATGAATAGCCTTGTTTACAAAAAAGTAAAATGTACGATTTCGTAAAACGAAAAATTCAATATACAATTCACGTGCAAGTGATATTTCGAAAAAATATTTAAAATATATTTTGGATTAATTATCACCCTATGCTATTTATTTCAGATTTAAGCTAAATTTTACACACAAGGTCTCTCAGAAATAACTCCATTAAGAAGGTCTTTTATCAGCGAGAGCTGTTTAAGTATGATAGACAAACACATTGTGGCTGAATGGATAAATATCTAGAACAAATAAAACAAGCTACGTCTGACTTCCAAGAGTTTTGTATTAAAGCTAATAAGATACCCGCTGTAAAGAAACCATGCGTAAATCTACAGTGAGAGATTTACTCGAGGATGCAGGTAACCTTTAGGCATTGTGCGAATATAGTTCTGTAATAGAAGCTGACGTACGCGTCTCTCTCTCTCTCTCTCTCTCGCACTTCTCTCGCTTATCTCACTTCACTCAATCACAAGCACGGACACAAGCTCAAGCCCTTAAACGCAAAAACACTCAAACATACAAATACGAAAATCTGCAAACACACGAAACGAAAAACCGAAAACACGCAAACATACCAAACGAAAAAACCCAAAACATGCAAACACACAGACACACAAAATGGAATAACGAAAAATGGCCGACACGAAAAACGAAAACTAAGATTTCCCTAACACGAAAATAGCAAACACGAAAAATGGCAAACACGAAAAACGAAAGCCAAATTTAACTAACACGAGAAATCGGTAACACGAAAAACGAGAACCAGAATCTTACAAACACGAAAAAACGAAAACAGAGTTATAGTATGAATCAAGATAGGGTATTGAAGTCTATAAATAAAATCATTCTATCTGTTTATCTGTTTTATTATTTATATCCAAATGGAAGAGTATCAAAATTTTCTATTCTTCGTCGTTTAGAATAACTTATCCTATACTGTTAAGATTATGGCCTACTTAACACATTGTAGGAACTATCTCTAACAATTTTTCTGTCATTATATACAAACAAAGAGTCTTTACTATTGCTAAGCACCATGTCTTTCATCGCTTCAAAGTTTATAACACGTGAGTTCTTATAGTTTAAGGTAATGCCTTTTACTTTACACACGGATTTAACTGTTTTATCACTGGTAGAAAACACATTATAACTATAGTTTTTAGGTCCGGCACTAACAAATTCGGCTATATAACTCCCCATGCCGTACGCCTCCAGCTCGTCAGTCATCTGGCCAAGGAAATCACCGCAAGCAGGATTCCAGTCGCCGGGCTTTGCGACAAATATCACACTGTCTGTATCGTAATACAGAACACGTCGGTCTAGTTTCTCCAGGTAACTATATAGCTCTAAACGTGCATGAGCTGTCGTGTATGCGGCTATGGATACATTGTTTTTTGTGGCTCACCCTCACCTTCAGGTCTATCCCAATTAACCATTACAACGTTATCATTTATAGGTATTATGGATTGTACCTGAACCAATGGATCGGTAAACAATTTGAAAAAGTCCTTTGGTTCAGATACAATACTACACTGGGTTAAATTTTCGCGCTGGCCAAACTTACCCCAAAAAGAATTCAGCATAAGTTTGGCCAAGTACCGTAACCGGGATTTTTCTTAATATTACTCGCGTCTAACTGAATCCCCTCTTTCTCATAATACTCCGTTATGTAGCTCAATTTCGTGGCTTCTGACGTGCAATGGCTAGGCCACCCTGAACATTCCTGTTTTAGTTTCAGGAAATTATCGATGTACCCGCTAAATAACCCACCCTGTTTAGTTGCTCTGTCATACGTGGTTACCTCGTATTCCCAAACTTCGAAAACATCAAGGACTATATAGTTTTTAGCGATAGCTTTACGCAGTTCGTCAGCTACAAACGTTCCAACAAAACTGCGCTCAGCCTCACTATGTCTACATTCCCCTTGATTTAAATCAGCACCGCACGTCCTACACAACACAAACATCAACTTGCTGTGCATTTTTAACGGTAAAACAGGATGGTAGAGATTAGAGGGCGGCAGTACTTGACATTTAACTAAACCCTCCACCGTGTCTAATGAAATGTTCTTACAATCTAACCCTACATGAATTTTCGGATGACCTATGGGATATTTACAATATTTATTTACAAATGGGTATAATGAGCACACATCATAATACATTATTTTCTCAGTAATACCGTCACATTCATGATAAAGCTTGCTTGCATTAGTGCGGCCACCGTAAAATGCGTCACGTGGGTTTAAGGGTTCGTCATCTTGCTGACCTAAACTCTGAATAAACACTCTCAATTCGTCGTTAGCGAGTATTTGTTTTTTAAAATCGCATTCGCGCATCTCCACAAGATTATACCCGCGCTCGCGTATAAATTGAGACCGCGCCACCGTGTTCTCATTCCGGGCAAGCATGGAGGTACTTACACCGAGTTTCGGATCCATGTTGGCCTGATTGGGGAAACATTCCTCGCAACCGTGCCAGTAACAGCCAAGAAATTCAAAAACGGTATTTGATTCAGCGCAATACCCGTCGACCTTAACACCTTCAGGTGTTCTAAACTCGCGAGCTTTCCCAGCGTGCTGTATAGTCACCTGCTGAGAATGTTCCACCCAACGTAACCATTGTATCGCGATTTTGGATTGGTTGTCGGCACGTCTATAACCGCCTTTCGGAATGAGTCCTATTGTGTTTTCTCTGAGGAAACGTCTGCGAAACACCTTGTTGCAAGCGCTAGTAATAGTGGTAGCCTCCTCGAACGGATCCACTTTATTTTGAGTCGTGAAGGTGGACCAGAAACTAATACAACCTTTAACAAGGATCTTAACGTCCATCAGGCAATATCTCTCAATCTCCTCACTCATCTTGAAAACATAATTACTCTGGGCCGTGTGCCAGTCTAAAAGTTTTTGACGCTCTTTCCCCGACATCTGAGATCTGCACAATAATATTCCAGTGCTGGCAATGGACCCTCGTAATTCTGGTTCACGGATGAGTTGAAAAGATATGGGAAGTAACCCTTGGACTCGGGGAAATTGAAGGTTTTTGGAAATGCCGAGAGCGGTGACGGAATGAAATTAAGGGAGTCAATGAACCTGATATCGTTGCATTGAATGGAGATTAGCTTTAATCCGTTGCAGATGACTTTTGGTCTCCATTGATTAGTATTAGCTAGCATGCATCTAAGCACAAAACACCCGTCGTACCCTTTCATGTTATGTGCGATGCATGTAACCTTAAACTTTCTTGCTCTCCTGGCAACATACGATAGAAACGATTCAACAGGGTTTTCCCTGAAAATGTGCACTCTTTTACTACATACTGAGCACGGCTCATCTAAATTGTCAACATGTTGAATACAAGTTGAGCAAACATTCGCGGCCACGCATAGATTGGGCTCATGCAGAAACCTATCATTCGTACCCTCACACACTTTTTCTTGCATACACTCCAAATCGTAAAAGATAAACATAGATGGTTTACCATTACTGCTGTCACGTCGAGCCTTGTTAACGGCCATGAAATAAAGATGACCGATAGGTTTCTCTCTCATGCATGTAGGACAACGACTGTAACCGCATCTATGTTTACCCTTTACTTCAGTTGTTTTAAGACATTTTAAACATCTACGCAATTTTTCGCATACTTTAGCGTCCTTGTGATTTTTAAGACATTCCTGACCGTAAAAAAATCTCTTGCAATCATTACAAGTAATTTTTGGGTTTTCAATAGAACAAGGTGGTTTCTGATGACATGCGGGACACTGGTACATACATTTCATGTGATCTTTTTTGTCATTATACCGTTTTTTGCATTGCTCGCAGTAATAACTGCAAGTAAACGCTGAAGTGAGACTGGTGATGACGTTATAGTGTTCGTCTTCTAATATTAAATTTAAAGCTACTCTAGCTGGTTCCCTAGGGCCCTCAAAATAAACCGAATCACCCACACGCGAATTATAAACTACAATGGTATATGAATCTAAATGATTTTGAATTGCCTGAATATGCTCGTAACTACCACCCTGACTAAGATCTACACCACTGTTTTGACAGAGTTGTATAGCTCGTTCTTGAAGTTAAGGACAACCCATTTCCATGCTATGACGCAATGTATCGTTATTTTTAAATGCAATAGCTATAACTAGAGCCCGAGCTAAACAATTATTTTCGTTAATTGTAGATGGTACAACAATAATACCCTGTCTTTTGGATTTGCAAAAGTCTGCAAATTTTAACCCTGTCAAGTTTTTGCGCCCATAGCCTACAGGTACCGACACTCTATCCACGTTTAACACTAATAAGTCGCTAGAGAAAAAACTAGCATTGCTCTGCATTACCTTTTCCAGCAGCGACATTATCACTTTCACCGACAACTGGTCCACTCTTCTAAATGAAATACCTATTGGCTTGTCTGGGAAATTTGGATTTCTTAGCGTGATTCCAACACGATCTGTAGGAGCCGCGTCCTTTACAATATATGAATACAATTCCTCAAATGCATTCTGTAAAAATGTGTATTAGATAAATTTTTAGTAAAATGGTATATTTTTACCTGTAGCCACATTAGGGGATTATCCTTGCACGTCTCGTCATTGAAGTTAAACCGTAGCGTTTTACATGTGGTATTGAATTTTTTAATAAATTTACTATTTGATTCACCTATTATATTAATATGATTGAACCCTGAGGATGGTCCGGCCTGTTGCTGCAAGCCTGAACCCGATTGGTTTTGCTGTAATGTACTCGTTCAGTAATACAATAGAAATTTAAAAAGACATACCGTTATCAAGGGTTCTGCTACGGAAATTTCCATCTCTTCATTATCAAACACGTCGCTCAAATTTATTTGAGCAGGACTGTAAAAAATATTATTAAAACTTAAAAATAAAAACAAGTATATACTTACATGGCGCCAGCCCGTTGTGCAGCCTCCACGAAATCATTATAAACATTTATCGAATCGATAGTGTCACTTTCACACAACATTTTATAAGTAACGATATTGTATGCGTTTTTCAAACCCTCGTCGGTTAACGCACCAGCACTGAATAATCTCAAGATTTGGTTAACAGTTAAAGACTCCATAGCTATGCCCTTCAAAACAAGAACTAAATTAACTAAACCCTGGTACACGCTTTTATGCTATTCTTCCAGGTCCCGAGGCTAACTTCAAGGCTATCTTCAAAACCTATGACTAACTAACTTCAAGGCCAACTTGTTTCTCATAGTTAACAATTTTCTCAAGGTAGAATAAGTATGCTGTTGTAAAATAAGTTTCATAACTAACTTCAAGGTTAACTTCAAGGTTAACTTCAAAACAGGATTTACAGCTAACTTCAAGGTCGTCTTCAAAAACCAATGACTAGCTCAAAGGCTAATCCCAACGCCAACTTGTTTCTCAAGGTAAAATAAGTATGATGTTTATCTTTTAATAACAAAGAGACTTATTGTTGAAGGTGAAGTTAGGTAATAACAGTTTGTACCAGAAAATGAGTCTTAAAGGAAATGTAATAATCTTAATTTTTATTTTAGCTAAGCGAATTATTATTCATTACGGTATAAACACTTATTGTTAAACTAGGTCAGACGTTTAACGTCCTTGGAAAAATAATTTTAACTATACCCATATAAAATCTGAAATATAACAATAAAAAAAATGTATTTAAAGATTACTATCAAAGTTTATTCTGTCCTGTGTGATTCTCATAATTAAGTTTTAAATCAAAGGTGTTAATCATCTTGTTAATATCAAGGGCGTTGCCTTCTTTTAATTGTATGATGCATTTACAGAAGTCCACTAGATAAACATTTCGAAATACTACCTGGTGTGTTTTAATGACCTTGCAATTAGGAACAGCTGATAATTCCATTAAAATGAAACGTTGATAACTTTTACACGAGCTCGAAGTAAATAAAATGCAGTACAATGGTTATATAAACTCGTGAAGGTCATTATTACTTCGTGTATAAGTTGAAGTTTATGTAAGCAGAAGGTTATAACATACAAGTGAAATTTAAAAACAATTTAAAGCTAATTCGTTTATAATAAAATTCCTATTACAAATTACATTTAAAACAACCATCCATATCAGAATTATAGTATTAGGTAAACATTAATACTTGTTAATAATGACACTGAAAAAAAGTTTGTATAAATTCCGTTAAAATTGCATATATAACATGCTCAATACTGTTTCTCAAGGTAAAATAAGTATGCTGTTGTAATCTCGTATTAATGTATTAATTGAAATGTTTTTAATAAAATTTTTGTTAGCATGATGAATGCACGTAAACTCAAATATACATTTTTTATGGCCTGCGGTATCATTGAAAAGACCTAATTACAGATCCAATGCACAACAAGAAAAATGATCTACCAGAAACAACCCTAACTCTAAACACAGCTCCAGCCCTTGCCCTAAACACAGCTCCAACCTCTAGCCCCCGCCCTAAGCCAAGCCAAGCCCCAGTTCAACCCCCACCCCTAAGCCTCCAGCTCAACGCTAACCCTAAAATACAGCTCTCACGCTAGCAGCTGCAAAAAGACCTTAATTAGGGATGCAGAGGGTTGAAAATACGATCCTTCACGTATACCATTAAAATCAAAAAAGCTTTAATTAGGATTGACCTATAGGGTTGAAAATACAGTCTCACACGTAGATGTGTAAAAAATAGGGGTGAAAAAAATATGTCCTACACGAGGGTATATAAAAATAATTAGGGATGAAAAATACGGTCTCACACGTGGATGAGTAAAAAATTAGGGTTGAAAATCCTGTCTCACACGTGGATGTGCAAAAAATAGGGGTGAAAATACACGTCCTATACGTAAGCGAGTAAAAATAAGGGTGGAAAATCCGGTCTCACACGTGGATGTGCAAAAATAGGGGTGAAAAAACACGCCCTACACGTAAGCGTGTAAAAATAAGGGTGGAAAATCCGGCCCCCCACGTGGGCGGTCTTGTGACGTAAAAAGTGGAGGGGAGGGTGCCCGGGTACTACTTATATAACACATGGGGCGAAGAATATTGTTGTCTTACCTTTTTTCGATTTGTAAGTTGATTGTTGTTGTTCTACTTAAGTTATTCTTCTACGAAGTAAACCGAAGGTGTACAGAGATTGCATTTATAGGTAATTTACACATACACTGGTACAGATGGTGTAATATTTAACATACTTTAGTTGTAAAATATGAAACTATAACAACACCCAGAAGGAAAACAATCACAACAAGCTGAAAATTATAATGAGCCACTAGGAAAGGCCACAGAAAAATATATTCACATACCTCTGTAGATAAAAGCGAGCGTTTCGTGATAACTTTATGAATAATACACCTTGAAACCGTATGAAACAATTCTTTTTTAAATATCCTTCTTGCGAAGAGTGACATTAAATCAGAGAATTATTAAAGAAAAGCTTCAGAAACCAAACATCTAGTGTTAACAAATGCAAAACTTTTATGAAAAAAAAAGCGTTATCTATGAACTAGCCAAATGTGTGTTAAACAAAAGCAACAGATCAGAAATTTTTGAACAGTTATTGTAAAATTAGAATTTATTACGTATAATAGTATAGGCAACCAAAAGTACTTGACGGTATATTAAGTTGTATAAACCATTATCACGTCAGTATAAATGTGTTTCACGAAAACAAAAGTGGATTAAATCACAAAAGAATTAAAAAAAACCCTAGCTCTCACATCAGCTTCATAAGCCTCAAGATTTCACTTAGTCTACTTAGTCTAAAATTACAATACCTATTTGAGGAGGTTTATTACAGAGGTACCAACTCTCCTGACGTTTTTCGAGATATACTCAAAAGTTCAAACATATCAGATGTCAGAAGGGTACAATATTTGAAAACAAACGTGGTAGAAGGACCCTAAAAACATTTAACAAAAACTACCAAACAGCAAACTTAGTTGAAACCTTTTGCTATGATCGTATGACAATCTGAAAGCGCTACACATTTGAGTGTGTTATATCATGCAACCATAGAATATTGTTTAGAAGCAATTGCGAATTTTAGAATTCCTACATCATGGGGAGTCTAATAAACCATATCATTACTTGAACCATTACCCAAAAGGCAACACATTTTATGAACACAGCATCAATAATCCGAATGGTATCCCAGAGTTTGTAAACATAGTAAAATTTTTCGATAAACTATCTCAATCATTAGTTCATAAGCAATCGTAAAGAAGGACTCTCAACCATAATCTACCAGGTTCAATGACCACAATGTGTGCTTCACATATTATCGCATTCATATCCTAGGACAGTAAACAATAATAACAACATATAAATCAATCTATTCTAATCATCAATCTAATAAAGTAAGAACTACGACAAACTGTAGTATGCAACAAGACGGAATCATTCTCTTAGCAAATGCATTATACGAACTGTCATCATTTGGTAGCCATACAATTTGAATGTCAATTGGTCATGGTTTACAAGCTTCATTTATAACAAAAAAGAATACAAATTTAAGACGTGGCCATTTTATCTGGGATAGCTGGACTAAGTGACAGCAGTCTAAAATATCTAAATCTACGTTTGTTTAGTGAATGTTCATTACCTATAGAATTATTGATGATAGCAAAATTCAAGGCATAAGTGTGTCGAACAGTGGCAAAATACAAAGTTAGCCGATTCTACCTTGAGTAATCCAGGTACAATGAACGTTATTCTCAGAGCAAAAAAAATTAGGATACTAAATCTGATGGTGTAAATTCAAAGTAAAGTTGACAAGAGTTTTTAATGTATCCTATTTTGAAACGTTAACAGTATTGAAGTGCACCGAAAAAATGCTCAGTTGACTAAATTCTGGGAATTTCAGGTAGTGGTTTAGATGACAAAATCTGCAAGGAATTTTACAATAAGACTACGATAAAGGAGATGATTAATATATTGCTTTATAAAGAGGCACAGTAATATACTTACTTACTTAACCTTCACGCCATTCCCTTGCGGGGTAGGCAAAACAATCCCTGCCTCTTATTTATTTTTCATTCACAATCTTTCGCCATGCTTTCCCATCTCCGCATACCTCCCTAGCTTCCGCAAGATTCATACATAGTCTCTGACATGCCCTTTTGTTTTTAAAACTCCTTATCTTTCTTTCCTTTATCATAGATTCTACTACATTCAGCCAAGTTTTACGCGGCCTACCAGGCCCGGCCTTTCCCCTAACCTCACCAACATATATTTGTTTCGTTAATCTTGCGTTGTTCATTCTCTCAATGTGACCAAACCAACGTAATGTACAACTTTTATATCTATCCATCATAGTTTTTTCCTCACCACACTCCCTCATTATGCATTCATTTTTTATCTTGTCGCGTCTCGTTTTACCACATGCGCTTCTCAGAAATCTCATACCCACGGCATTTATTTTTCTTTCGTGCTTTTTTTTTACATACACATTTTTCTTTCGGCACAGTAATATAAGCTAGAATAATGATATGTCCACAGGACCAAAACGATAAAGGTACACATCTGAGTTCCAGTCTAATGGAAAAAGGAAAAAATATTCGGTTTCAACCTCACCCACTAATAAGCATCTATACGAAATTTTGTTGTTAATTTTATGGTGGAAACAAACAGTTTGTAATTTTGGTTTTGCGGATTGCGCTCGTACGACCGTTTTTAATCTGAAGAATCGTTTAAAACTTCCAGAAACTGACCTATAGGAAGTCGTTCTCTTAGAGCGGCCGTACATGAGCCACACTTTGCAGTTGGGATAACCACATAATGGTGGTCACACCGACTGCGGCTCGCGGTTTGACCCAACAACATTTTTGTGGTTGAGTTGCTGTCATATTCACGGCACTTGTAGTCGAAGCGACGACCTAACGACATCACAAACAAAATTGGAACGTTATAACGGTGTGGAGTCAGTTGCATTATTGTTTATGGTATGGTAAGAGTGTAGTCGCTCAGTTTCTAATTTTGGATTTCGAAAAAGAAGCACTGCTACTTCTTATTTTGAGAAGAAAAAGACGTAGGAAGGTACGATCGCTGTGGATACATCCACTTCTGGTTCCGCGACGACAGGAAGTAAATTTTTATAATTTATTTGGAAAACTCCGGCAAGACGGAACAAAATTTCTTAATTCCTTTAGAATGTCAATTAGTTCATATTCTGATGAATTAATTAGAATTTTGAAATCGAAAATTAAACGCTGTGACACTAGAGAAGAAGTATTCCAGCTGAAGAAAGGCTTGTTGTAACTTTGAGGCAAGTAACTAGATAAATTCAGTTATGTGATCAGTAGGTAGGTACGCCGAAATAGGTTATTTTTACTGATAAAATTAAATAACATCGGTAGGTACATATTTTATCGATTTTTTATTTCTACCTTATTCAATTAAATACATCTTCAAATGATCAATTTGTGCGTACAGAATTCATCATTCTAGCAGAAACTGTTTTACAATTATTATTATAGGGCTGAAATTGTCCGAATGTGGAAGGCATGCATAGACTGATGTCGCGGTTTATTGGGGGAATCTGCAATGGGTTTTTGTTGTAACAGAGCGACTAGTTTGTGTGCTGGTTGTATGGGTTTCAAAACATGTTGAAGTCAGTAGAAATTAAGTTAAAGAGGGGCATGCGTATTTGTATATGTGTATCCGCGGGCTAACGCACCAGGGACTGAGTGTGTGTAATTAGGTGTTTTGATGTTTTGTAGACATACAAGATCGTTCTATAATTCCAGCAAGGACAGAAAGGAAATCTATCACTGCAGGCGTTGTGGTAATTAATATAGAGACTCTAAGACTTACCCCAAGTGTTATCTAGACTGATGGATTCAGGAAGACGGAACGGCAGGAACTAACTAGGTCGGGGTGGACTCGCAGGAAACTAACTGAAGAGCTCGCTAAAGAGCAGGCAGGAACTAACTAATTTCGCATCAAGTTCAAGTTCAACAAAGTTTATTAAAATTTTCATGATACATAACAATATATAGGATTTACCACACGCATTACAAGATATAATATTGTACGATAAAATAAACTAAGTAATAATGTATTGTGTATTGTTGGTGGTGCGCTGCTCAGGATTCTTCATCCTCTTCAGCGCGTAGATTGCGTGGTTGTTGGGAATCGTGATTGCGTGTAATGCCTGTTGACATCTTTGTATTGAGATTTGTGGTATTTCCAAAAAACGCCTTGTAGTGGTGATGCTGTTGGTGGTTTGGTTGTTATGTGGACTGTCCTGTTGTCGCTCGGTTGTGGCTGATGTTGATGCCCTGCGTATCTGAAACAAATAGAAACATTTGTTAGTTGTGTGAGTACATTATCAGTGTTAACAGAACAGAATTAATAAATTATCGATAATGTATACTTAGCTAGGGCACCAGTCTTCGCTCTGGACGTTTTTATGATTACCCGAAAAGGGCAACCACCTCTGAACCGTGTGTGAGGATCACTTCCCACAGGTCCATCGCAGGTTGCGCCTGAACGAGCGCCGCTGCCACCTTACGGATATCGAGACCTCCGAGGAGGCCCAATATGGCGTCGAACCCTAAGGCGGGTTGGAAAAGCGGGGTAACGACAGTAACAGGAGCCGTTATGGGTACTTACGCCTTCTCAACCTTGCCTGCTGTCCCTCGGGCGCAACTGACGCCGGTCCGGGTTAAAGAAGGCGCCGCCGTCGGTGGTGTCCTCTTCGATCGCTGTGGTCCTTCCGCCTTCTTCCATTGTGGAGGCCGAGGGAACTTCGGGCAGCCCCTGTAGCCGCGGGGTGGTCCCCACCGCAGTTAACACACTTAGCCCGGTCTGTACGGGGTTTCGTGAATTCACTGGAGTGGTGATCTCCGGCGCACTTTACACAGTGTGCTACCGCGCTGCAGCAACGCTGTGCGTGACGGAAACCTTGAAACCGGTGCACTGCCTGATGACAAATTTCCGCCGGAAATCCTCTACAGTCACGCAGAGGCGGGCGACGTGTTTCACCTCCCAGATCTTCTTGTTGTCTTCGTCAGTAGGCAACTCTACCATCACGAGGGGATCGGGTATTCTTGCTGCCTCATCCTGTAGACAGAAAGTACATTAATACTTTGCATTTAGTCAATCGCGCGCTCTTTGCCTAATAAGTGTGGTACGGAGTACCACACTTATCCATATACCTCATCGGCCTGTCTCTGTCCTGGAGTGAGGCAGGCTGAATCAGTATTCCCTCGCTGAAGGCCTTGGGTCTCGTGAAGTCGATCCGTTGTCGGTCCATTTATCGCGAGAACGTGACCCAGTTTTCATTCTGATGAAGGACGAGGCACTTTCTCCCTGGTGTCCTCTTGTGTCGTCTGCTCCATCCCTGCTGGGCTGTCGGCGAAGGGTTTCTGGGCTTGGAATCTGTTGTCCGTGGGCGGCGGCGTAGACTGGCGAACCTTCAAGATCTTCTTCAATGCAATTTACAAAAATTAATTTGTGAATTTACGTAATGATTTCTCTGGATCTTTACAATACTAACGAAAAAGGTAACACAGTATGTATGATAATTATACCGCAAAGAATACAGATTCTCAGCGATTGAAGATGCCAGTAATTATACAAGAAATGTATGCGTTTATTGGGGTTTTTATTTGTTTTGGGGATAATAATTCAAATGCTAAATATGGGAGCAAAGTTACGTGTATTTGAGATGTCGAGAATTCGTAACCTCTGTATGGGATTATTTACTCAGGAAAAACTGGAAATGTTCGTGAAAAAATCAAGGACAGAGAGTTGTAAAATAACTCGCAGCATCATTAAAAGGGAGTGGTAGAAATATTACCATCGATAATTATTTTACTACTTTGCCTGCTGCTGAGCACTTTTTGTCATGGAAATTAATTATTGTTGGTACTTTGAGAAAAAATAATTTTTGCATTCCAAAACAAACGTCTCCTAATGATCACTTATTATAATAAATACAAAAGTGACGTAGATATCATAGATCAAATGGTAAGGCGATATACCGCACACAGGCGCACTAAGGAATGGCCTTTTGCTATTTCCCAATATCTTAGACGTAGGCACTCTTGCTTCATTTGCATAATTTATTATGAGAAATGAGAAAAAATAAAACTAATCAGAGACGAACTTTCTTGCGTTAACTGAGTAAGGAAATGGGAAACCTTTTATTGAAGGTCGCTCTGCGAAGAGCCAAATAATGTGTAACTACAATAGAAAAATTACGATTTAGGGCGTGATCGGGCTATAGACTGCACCTTCCGCTGTTTTAAAATTAAATTTCTGTGCTCATTCACGAGGTGTTATACAATTAAATGTATGGATTGCTCTAAATAAATGTAAATATATTAAAATGCTTACAAACAATTTTGGTTCAACATCTTTAACAATTTTTACAAATATTACCATTGACGAAGATACCTGCAAGTGTTATTGAAACATTTAGATTGTATTACTTAAATATACACATACACCATTACAAACCCAAAAAAGGCAAGTATTCTAATATGTGTAATAATTATGAAAGTTTACATTTTCATAAATGTAAATATATTCTAATTTATGAAAATGTAAACTTTCACCATTAGCACACATAATGAAATACTTATCTTTTTTGGGTTTTTTAATGGTGTATTTTAAATTATATAATCTAAACGTTTCGATAACACTTACAGTTATCTTCGGCAGTAGTAATATCTATTAAAATTGTTAAAGATGTTATAAACAATTTTGTCAAAGTTGAACAATTAAAACCTAAACATCAGCCTGCTATTAATATTGCTGTATGGGAAACGTATGAAGCCAACTATAGAATTAAATTTTAGTAAAGGATAACTAGGTGATTAAAAATTAAATATTGTTAAACTATCTTAAAGATGACAAATCAGAACAACCTCTAACGGGGAAGGCTAACAATGAAAAATGTCAACCAAAAAACACATTTAACAAAATTTAATCAAGTTATGATGTAAGAGTAAAGTTGTGATAATAGAAGCATTCACAAATATAAACATGACATCAAATAAAATAATCCAGTTAAATCTAACAAAGGGACATCTTTGTCAATATTTGCAAGTGTAATTAACAATGAAAAGCATAATGCAGAACGTTTTTTGTAATTTTTTAATTTTAATCTTAATTTGAACTACTTATGTTAAATTATAGCGCTGTTGTAATTTAACATATAATTGATAAAGCAGTTGCTTCAAGGTCTAGGAAAAACACAGCTAAAAACTTAGACATACCAAAAGTCAAAATTAAAATCAAAATCAAGACGTATCCATATGCCTTTTTTAATTATAAGATGCCAAAACCTATTTAAACGGAGATTTTATTCTTGTCTATTAAAATTATTAGGGTGTTTATATATCTCAATAGCTTCACATTGTAAACGGACATAATAATGAGTTTGTCTTGACAGTATTTCCGTATTGTCAAATTGAATGTCATGATTTACATTATTGAAGGCATGGTCAGCCACCGCAGACTTCTCTGGTGGACCTAATCTACAAAATCTCATATGTTCTTTACGTTTTATATCAAAGCTACGTTTTGTGGTTCCAATGTATACTTTTCCACATGAACAAGATAACTTATACACTCCGGAAAATGATAATGGGTTAGAAACATTTTTAGGTGATTTTATACGTTCTTTAATTTTTCTTGTAGGTTTAAAAATAGTGCTAATGCCATGTTAGATAGAATCTGTAACATTAGCTATAAAAGCAAGAAAAGCAGTACCAACATTAAGAACTTCAATGACGTAGTTATTCTTTACTACAATTTAATTCTATAGTTGACTTTATACTTTTCTCAAACTGCAACATTAATAGCAAGCTGATGTTCATGTTTTAATTTTTCAACTTTGACAAAATTGTTTACAACATCTTTAACACGCAGATAACTGTAAGTGTTATCGAAATGTTTAGATTGTATAATTTAAAATACACCATTAAAAAACCCAAAAAGATTAGTATTTTATTATATTCTAATTTACTTACTTACATGAGTTTTCATCTAGTGGATACCCAAATGACGGGGTGTACTCGCGTTATTTAGTTTAGGTTCAAAAAATTTGTAAAAAATTTGAAGATTCCCGTCGATATTTCAAATTTTCAGTTACGTTATAAGGATAAAATATGACGAGGTGGGCACCCGGGAACCCGGTTGTGTACATAAGCGTTTTAAAAAAATATATAATTTTACATAACTTTTCTTTGTAAGGTTTTTTTAATATAAAGCGAAGTAAATGTAAAAATTAGTTAACCGAGATTGAAAATGCTTAAATTCCATATTTTTATAGAAGGTGGCTTTGGAATTGTTTTTTCAAGTTGACATCTGTATATGTATTAATATCTATCTGACATAAAGTTTTAAACATCCATCTGGCATAGATTTATGTGTTTGTTTTTACAATGTTGCCCAATTTCGCAATGAACTATACTCCGTTTACCGAACAGAAATAGTTAAGCTCCTCCCCAAAAATTCTCGTAACATTTAAATGCAACTTTGTTATTGGTCGCATTTTTTAAATTTTGTTTTATTCAATATAATACAATTTAACTGTTTTATGTTCTCTGTTTAGCAACCGTATATTATTCTAATCGTAGTATATAACCCTATGGTTCTTATAAAGGGGCGCCCTATTTTGACCTAATCCAAAACTTCAAATATTTTTAAACTATGTTTGTGTTACTTTATTTTATATAATTAAAAACAATTTGAAAAAAAAAATAGTATATGACGAATCTTTGTTAATACCCATCCACCTGTAATTTCCAAAGTATGCTTTACTGTGATGGTTTGCAGTCTATTGGATCTTCTTTAATATGTTCGTACGTCATATTTTTACATGTAATATGTAATTTGAAACTCTGCTGTGTGTTAAAGTGCCAATATTAAAAACAGGACGCTTTGTAATTTAGTCTTGACAAAGTGACATTTCAATTTGTGGTTTTTAAATTTCCCGGTTTTTATAATTTTGTTGGTGTAAAACTGGTCGCTGCTTACATTGGCCAAAATTTAATGGGAGGAGCTTAACTCTTTCTGATGGGAAACAGATTTTAATTATAAAAGAGGTTGCATAATAATCCTAAAAAATTAAAATTATTTTATTTCTTTTGATTTCCATTTTGTAGGTTGGAAGGTTCCACATCAAATACTTTTTAATTAGTTATTTATTTGTTTGGTGATGACACTATTGTTATCATCAAATAATATTAAGTTTGTTGAAATATTAAAATAAGTTAATATAAAAAATATTTCAATTAGAAAAAAAATCGACTCAAAATGAAATGATTTGTAGCATATATGTCATTTATGTAATTTCTTGCCAAAATCGAAAATTAAATTTAATTCCCCATCACATACTTTTGCTTGAATTTTTGATAGAATTTTTATCAGGATTTATAAGAAATGTTACTTTCAATAATTTACGATATGTGCAGAGAAGTGTAAATAAGTAAGTTAATAATACCAAATATAACCATAATATAATGCTAATCGTAAATTATGGTACGTTTCCCTTAGAAAATTTGAGAAATTGCCAAATAGGGCGGAGATGGTTTAACTTGGCAGAACATCCAATTTGCGTTGGCATTGTTCATTTACACGGTTCAAGAAATCTTGATTCATGGAAACTTGAATAAATTTACTTTATGTTAATTCCGTATGCTTTCAATACTACCACTACAACACACATGTTGTAAAAATATCTAAATTCAGCATTTATTATTAATCTGATTACTTACACTTCTATACTAATAACTTAACTTTGTAATTAATTTTACTATACGGGAGCTACATTAAGTACAATTAGTCAAGTACAAAATATAGTTGTAAAGTTAATTTTAAGCTTCTTGGTAATATCGAAAGTCAGCTTTCTATCACAAGGTTTTGAGCACATATATAATAATCTGTTGAAACAACCATTGATTAATTAAACATATCTGACTATACTCTTAGTTCATCTGTAATTTGATATTCATTAATTTACTTGAAATATACGATGTCATAGTGTCAAGTGAGGATGAAATAGTTTCATTGTATGGCGTCATCTGTAATTTAATTAATTATAGAATTTCATTAACGTGTGATTTGCAAGTGAATGTGCAATACGAATAACCTGATTCATACAAAACGTAGGTATTTCCTATGTACTTTAGCTAAAAATTATAATTTCAGCATTTAATTACAATTAAATGGGTGTAATTTAGTAAACCGCAGTTTAAAATTAATTTATGTTTAAATTTGTTTTTAGGTTACATTGCGCTTTAATTATCTTGTGTTATAATTAGGTAGCGTACATATATTATGCCATAAAAATGATGAAAATGCGCAAATTCTGTAAAAGTCAATAATATGTGAAGTACATGGTACAAAAGCTTAAATTTTATCTAAGAGGGCAATCAATTGACCAAACGTTCATTCTACATGTATTCGAACAATACAAGATTATACAGGGTGTTCCAGTTTTTTGTAGCAGGACTTTAACAGTCGATAGAGCTTTAAAAATTAAGACAAGAAGTTCATATAAACATAGGTTGCCAAACGTTTAGTTTTAGAGATACCTACAGGGTTTCAAAGTTTAAATTTTTTTTTCAGTTCTTTTAATTTATCTTTAAAACTATTTAAAATAATAATTCCAAATTTAGTATACTTATTACACTTCTTAAACTCAATATTAAGAGTAGTTTAACGTTTATCAATATCTACAGGGTAGTACATTTTCTGGGGTGGTACACCCTTTATCCCCCCGAACTTTTCATGCGACACCTCTAACTCTTATAAACCAAAAATTTAGATTGCCCATTTGATTTAGGAACTTTTTTGTCTTCTAAATAGTAAGCAAAGAACGTCTGATACTCCCGCAAAAAATAGTGTGCCATGAAAAGAACAATAAAAAAAAAGAATCAAATTATGTCGATTCTCACGTTTTTTTTTTGTCTCTTAATAAAAAGTAGTACTCCACTGATTTTTTCCTAACTTTTCAGTTGAATTAAATAAAGGAAAATAAAAGTAAAACAACAAAATAAATATTAAAAAAATACGTATTTATTGGAAAAAATTGGAAGGAATTTCTGTTTATGATTTTAACAAGAACGAAACGAATGAAACAAATGAATTAAACAAATAAACTTAACCTATAATAACAAAACAAAAACGCTATCGTAATATGAACCATTTTGTTGAATACATAATTCACACCAGTAGGTAGAGTTGGAGACTTCTAGAACACCGCCACATTTCCAAGGTCCCACATTTCCAAGGTTGCCACAAAACCAAGGTCCCCACCATACCAAGGTCAAAAAGCGCAATGTGTGACCTACTTACATATCATTACCACAAACCCACGGTCACAAACCCCGATTTCCTGTTCCACAACTACAAGGCTATCTGTGCGACATATCATTACCACAAAACCAGGGTCACAAGCTCCGCTTTTCTGTTCCACTATTACAAGGCTATCCGACCACGCTTTCCTGTTTCACAATTACAAGGCCATCCGTGTGACCTACTTGTATGGTTTTGTCCACTTGTATGTTTTTGTTCACTTGTATGCTTTTACCCACTTGTATGGTTTTGTCCACTTGTATGTTTTTGTCCACTTGTATGTTTTGTCCACTTGTATGTTTTTGTTCACTTGTATGCTTTTTACCCACTTGTATGGTTTTGTCCACTTGTATGTTTTTGTTCACTTGTATGCTTTTACCCACTTGTATGGTATTTGTACACTTGTATGTTTATTGTATGCTTTTTGCTCACCCTCACGTTATTTACCAAAATAAAAGACAACGATATGTATATATTTAATTCCTATAGAAAGACAGACATGTACAAATTGTTCATAGAAATAAAGACATGTACAAAATATATGTGTAATGCATGTAGAAAACAAGACATAAATTATATTATAAATGCTTTTGCTCACCTTACGTCATTTACCAAAAATAAAAGAAAACGATATGGATATATTTCATTCACGTAGACGTACATGTACAAATTGTTCATATAAATAAAGACATGGTTAAAATATATGTGTAATGCATGTAGAAAGCATGACATAAATTATAGTATAAATATGTATTACGCAGATATATGATCATATGCCTCATATACATGAGGCAGTATTCACGTGTGACATGTGGTACCAAGCCGTTCATCGCTCTCACAAACGAAACACACACTATACAACCAACCCTAAAACACACATACTGTAATACATACCACACACTCAAACACACACTTACACTACTCACACATTCACCAGTATGCTTACCGACGACGGAGAAGTTCCGGCCCTCGAAATGGATGTTGCCTTAGGGTTGCAAAGTTAGATTTGCAACCCCAAGTGTTGGATCTCAAGCCAACTCCCCAGTCTCAAGGAGCCGTACTAAACGACGAGAATACTTGGAAACTCGAGATCATAATTTAAATGGGGCTGCTCAGAAGGCCTTAGGGTTGCAAAGTTAGATTTGCAACCCCAAGTGTTGGATCTCAAGCCAACTCCCCAGTCTCAAGGAGCCGTACTAAACGACGAGAATACTTGGAAAAACTCGAGATCATAATGAAAAATGCGGTTTAAGCAACGCTTATATATTCTGAAGATACCTTGAAAGCGCAAATCTGTGCTCCGATTGGTTATAAAGTGACCTAAATTCAATGCATGTATAATTATGCATCATACAAAGTAACAAACAACCTTTTTTAAGCGAATATAACCCGTATTGCGGGTATTTTAGTCTAGACTTTGACCTTTAGATACATTGTAACAGGCAAAAATTTGCAGTAGAATTGGGAAACAATACTTATTAGTTGATTTATTAGGAATTGCAAAACAATATCATTTTATTTAGGTAATTATATTGCAAGTATAATTACTAAATAGTAAATTATACATATTAAACAAGAGCGTATGTAAATTACTAGTAACATCATTTCGTTTATAAATCTATAAATACATACTTATTAATATGTAAAATGCAAATAATGTTTTTTTTAAATTGCAGTTTAATTCTTACAGAAAGAATGTAGCACGATGCGAGTTCTAAAACCTGTACTTTTTTTGTTTTTATATTTGTATAAATTTAACGTGCAAAGGTCAACCCAGTATTTTTTTATGAATGAATAAATCAGGTTATATATTATTTGTTTGAAAAGTAGATGTTGTCCTCTTATAAAATTGGAATGTGTATTATATACTAGTTAGATATTGTACAAAACGCAGAAAGAAGTGTGTAATAAGGTATTAAAAGTATTTATATACATCTAAGGTGGTAAAAAAAGTAAAGTAGTAAAAAAATAAACTGCAAATGAATTACAAGATATATCAATTACTACATAAGTTCATAATCCGCTATATCCGGTTTTGCTATATTTGAAATCAGAGGTACAAATACATATCTTATGGAACGAGTATAATTAATGGTAATTAATGAAGAAGCACTAAAGAGGGACATCATGTTTTTATTTTCGTAATGTTTAAAATGCTGAAAAAAAGTTAATTTGAGTCCTATATAAATAAACTTTTAAGTTTTATATGTAGTTGTTGTAATTATAACTTTCACATTATAAGACGAGTCGTAAAGCAGCTATAAAGATTTCTTTCTACGTTCTCTCATTATTTACTTATTTCTTCAGTAAAGAATTTTTTGATAAAATCCAACATGCGATCGTTTTTCCTTAAAAGCGTCGTATATCAGCCGTTTGACCGATTCGGACGGTGGTGCGTCGGAGACGTCTCGGAAATACGAATTTTCGAAACCACCCTCATCGTAGCTCAAAACGACCGAGCGAAGTATGCATGTCGGTACTCAAACATCGTCCCCGACGGCGCGCATCTTTTAACCGGTTACGTCTAGGACCTCTAACGGAGATAGCTCGTAGCTCGAAAATGGTCAGCAAGTATGGCATGTCGGTACTCAAACATCGTCCCCTGACTGCGTGCGTCGTTTGCACCTGGTCTCTTCTAGGACCCTCACTAACGGAGATAGCTCTAGCTCGAAAATGGTCAGCAAGTATGGCATGTCGGTACTCAAACATCGTCCCCGACTGCGTGCGTCGTTTGCACCTGGTCTCTTCTAGGACTAACGGAGATAGCTTATAGATCGAAACAGTAGGAGCAAAGTGTACCTTGTCGGTACTCAAACATCGTTCGACCGCGTGCGTCGTTTGCACCTGGTCTCTTCTAGAATAACGGAGATAGCTTATAGATCAAACAGTAGAGCAAAGTGTACCTTGTCGGTACTCAAACATCGTCCCTCGACGGCGTGCGTCGTTTGCACCTTAGGACCCTCACTAACGGAGATAGCTCGTAGCTCGAAAATGGTCAGCGAAGTATGGCATGTCGGTACTCAAACATCGTGACTGCGTGCGTCGTTTGCACCTGGTTTTAGGACCCTCACTAACGGAGAGAGCTCGTAGCTCGAAAATGGTCGAGCGAAGTATGGCATGTCGGTACTCAAACAACGTCCCGACTGCGTGCGTCGTTTGCACCTGGTTCTTCTAGGACCTAACGGATATAGCGTATAGATCGGAAACAGTAGCAAAGTGTACCTTGTCGGTACTCAAACATCCTCCTCGACGGCGTGCGTCGTTTGCACCTGGTCCTCTTCTAGGACTAACGGAGATAGCTTATAGATCAAACAGTAGGAGCAAATGTACCTTGTCGGTACTCAAACATCGTCCTCGACGGCGTGCGTCGTTTGCACCTTTTAGGACCCTCACTAACGGAGATAGCTCGTAGCTCGAAAATGGTCAGCAAGTATGGCATGTCGGTACTCAAACATCGTACTGCGTGCGTCGTTTGCACCTGGTTTAGGACCCTCACTAACGGATAGCTCGTAACTCGGAAACGAGTTACAAGTTAGATCAAACAAAAGCAGTTCAAATACAGCTCCAAACCAGCTACAAACCAGCTACAAACCAGCTCCAAACCAGCTCCAAACCAGCTCTAAACCAGCTCCAAACCAGCTCCAAACCAGCTCCAAACCACTCAGCATGTATACAGCTTAAATACAAGGATTATGTTGGAACTTATATATATATGAAGTAAGAAGAATTTTAAATGTGAACAATGATATTTTTACTGTAGGTAGCAACTCGGTTATCTGGGAGAGGGTCCGGATTCACCACTTCTGCCCTCATTCCACTTTCCACCAACACTTCAAATTGTGTATTTAAGACGGAGCGGTTCCACTACAGTGTCAGTCCGTCTTTATGCGCCACCAAGTAAAGTTTTCAAGCGGTGTTACATCATGTCTTCAAAGAATAGTAAGTGTTAGTTTCGTATTGCATCTCGGCTACCCGTCATATCCAACACTCTTATTCACATCAACCTACACTTCAGCATATAGTTATTATTCTTTGTGTTGCAGCAAAATGTTCCAATGTGAATGTCTCAAGAAATTTACTCGAAAGGATTCTTTACTGAGACATCAAAAACAGCGTGCTGGATGTCAGTATCTACTCCACCATCTGGCATGCAGGAGGTTTCAAAACCAAACCACAGGGAGCAATGTGGTGCAAGGATCGCTTCCGACGATAACAAAGCAGTACATAGACATGTTACTGATTCATTTGTGCAACCAGGACCATCTGGGGTAAACTATGTGAAGGATAATGCGAAACCCGGACCATCAGGGTTGAGCAACTCAAAAGCGGAAGTCTGACCAACGCGATGAACCGGTAGAACCAAAAACAATGGTGAGAGTGTGCACTGCACAGATTGTTCAATGGATGTACCTAGGTATGCATTCCAAGGACACCTCAGAAGCAATAGGCATAAAGCAAATGTATGTTTCCTTGTCGATACTGGGGTCGAAGTGATCCGAAATGCGTTTAAACAATGCATTGTGTCGTACCGATTATCTCCATGCAATATGCATACTGATGTGTTCACCTTTATGGCAGACGTGAAAGGGAATGTATTGAAGGTAGTACAAAATCAGTTGCAGAAACACTATTCATTAAAATGTAATGTTGAGCTGTTTGGTTTATACTTTTTGAACAGTAGGGAAAGCACAGAACTGAAATCGTTTCAGACTAAGTATGATATTCTCAGTGTAGGGACGGTGTTAGAAGAGTATTTCCAAAAAATAAGTGAAATATTGGATGCAAAACAATCGGAATTTCAACATAAAGATTCTGGTAAGTGTGAGTCGTGGTGTACTCGATTTAACAACTGTTTTAGGGTGGTCCCTGGTGCAATTCGTGTATATAGAGGTAAACCTGCTTAAATTTGCTCCCACCACGGGTTCTTCCTATATGGCTGTCCCCGCCGAAATCGCACATAAACACGCCATAGTCAATGTAAAAAATAATGATAATTGCTGCTTTGCATGGGCTGTTGTATCGGCACTAGTGACACCAACGGAGTACCACAACGCACATCTTCTTACCCTGATTTCCAGACGTTATTCAACTGGACTGGTGTACATTCCCTGTTAAGCTGACGAATATTTCAACGTTTAGAGCAATAACAACATTTCCATTAATGTTTATGGGTTAGACGATACCTATCGTGATGGTCAACGTGTCACGGAGGTAGTGGGGCCTCTATACTACACCAAAGCCAAACAGGCAGTCCATGTTAATTTATTATTATTAGTCAGTAACCAAACAGATAATCAGCATTATGTATGGATAAAAATTTTTCTCGTTTACTTAGCAACCAAATAACTCGGCGGAACGGAGCAATGTATTTTGTGATGCATGCTTGTATTACTTTAGATCCGAGGAGCAATTAACCCGACACGTGTCCACGACTGTAACTTCGTATATACAAAATTACCGGGCGTGAAACAAAAAAAGACATAACCGGGGAATTCTACGCGGAAAATATACTCGCTTTTCGGAACTATCAGAAACAAATGGTTCTACCATTCGTAATATATGCTGATTTAGTACCGGTAGATACGGCTGAACCAGATCCCGAAAAACCGTTCACGATAAAAACGTGTAAACACGAACCATACTCGTTTAGTTATTACATTAAGTGTAGTGTAAACGATGCGTGGTCTAAGTTAGAGCTGTATAGAGGGAGCAATGCAGGGAGATATTTATAAGACGACTGGAAAGTGATGTAAAACGGATATATAATGAACATTTCAAAGCTATTGTCCCAATGACACCATTAACGGATGAACAGCAGGTTACGTATGAATGCAGTGTATGTTGTTACATATGCGGTAAGCACTTTACGGACGATCCGACAAATCCGAAAGTACGAGATCACTGTCACGTTACTGGTAAGTATCGTGGTGCAGCACATTCGACGTGTAACTTAAACTATCAGGTACCTACATTTCTTCCCGTTTTCTACATAATCTCAGTGGTTATGATGTTCACCTGTTCATTAAACAGTTAGCGAGTGAAACGGAAGAAATTACCGTACTTCCGGTTAACAGTGAAAATATATAACGTTTGGTAAGCATATTTTTGTTGATGAATATGTAAACAGTCATGGTATCAGGGAAAAGAAATACATTAATTTACGGTTCGTCGATAGTTGTAGATTCATGGCTGCATCCTTAGATACTCTATCCCAGAATTTATCAGATGATCAATGTATGGAGGTACGGAAATATTTTAGTAATGATAGCGACTTCAACTTAGTGAGAAATAAGGTAGTTTCCCTTATGCGTACGTAGACAGCTTTAGTAATAAAATACTTATCTTTTGGGATTTTTAATGGTGTACTTTAAATTATACAATCTAAACGTTTCGATAACACTTACAGTTATCTTCGTCAGTAGTAATGTTAGTTAAAATTGTTAAAGATGTAGTAAACAATTTTGTCAAATTTGAAAATTAAACATAAACATAAGCCTGCTATTAATATAACAGTTTGAGAAACGTATAAGCCAACTATAAAATTGTAGTAAAGAATAACTAGGTCATTAAAATTAAATATTGTTAAACTGCCTCAAGATGACAAACCAGAACACTCTCTACGGCGAAAGCTAACGATGAAATTTGCCAGCCAAAAACACATTTAACAAAATTTAATCGAGTTATGATGTAAGTGTAAAGTTGTGAAAACTTCAATTTTAAAATGATAGAAGCATTCACAAATCCAAACATTACATCAAAAATAACCAGTTGAATCTAACAAGAGATATCTTTATCAATAATTGGAGTGTTATTAACAATGAAAAGCACAATGCAGAACGTTCTTTGTAATTTTAATTTCAATTTAATTTCAACTACTTATGTTAAATTATAGTGCTGTGGAAATTTAACATATAATTGATAAAGCATTTGCTTCAAGGTCTAGGAAAAACACAGCAAAAACCTAGACATACCAAAAGTTGAAAACAAATTAAAATCAAGGCGTATCATTATGCTCTTTTTAATTATAAGATGCCAAAACCTATTTAAACGGAGATTTTCTTCTTGTCTATTAAAATTATTCGGGTGTTTATATATTTCAATAGCTTCACGTTGCAAACGAACATAATAATGGGTTTGTCTTGACAATATTTTCATATTGTCAAATTGAATGTCATGATTTAAATTATTCAGGGCATGGTCAGCCACAGCAGACCTCTCTGGTTGACCCAATCTACAAAATCTCATATGTTCTTTGCGTCTTGTATCAAAGCTACGTTTTGTGGTCCGATGTATACTTTTCCACATGAACAAGATAACTTATACACTCCGGAAGATGATAAAGGGTTTGACACATCTTTAGGTGATCTTAAATGTTCTTTAATTTTTCTTGTAGGTTTAAAAATAGTCCTAATGCCATGTTTGATTAGGATTTTTCAATTCTATTTGTAACATTAGCTATAAAGGAAGAAAAGCAGTACCAACATTAAGAACTGGTTTTTCTTTAAGGTTACGCCTAGAAGGTGTAATAACATTATTAATATCTGTAAGTGAATATCCATTATCTTGTAAGGATTTTCTTAAATATTTATATTCATCATTCAAAATTCAGGGTCACAAATTCGTTTTGCTCGATCTACTAAAGATTTAATTACACTAATTTTTGACGTGGATGGTGGTTGGATAACTTATGAAGGTATCTATCAGTGTGTGTCGGCTTTCTGTAAACCTTAAAAGATAGTGAATTATTATTATTAGCTTTAGTAAGTTGAACGACATCACGGTGCCATCATATGACAAATTCTACGATAAAATGCGCGATGAAAATATTTCCGATGACGAATACTGTCGCGTTCTACTGGTATGGGATCACTTTAAGTGTAATACACTAGGTGATTATGCTGATATTTATTTAAAATCAGATGTGTTGTTATTGGCTGACGTGTTTGAAAACTTTAGGAGATTATGTATGTGTGTATGGGTTAGAACCTGCACAGTATGTCACTTTACCTGGATTGGCGTGGGATGCCATGTTGAAATGTACGAAAGTAGAGCTAGAATTACTGACGGATATGGATATGTATCACTTTTTAAACAAGGTATTCGAGGTGGAGTAAGTACTTGTATCAAGCGGAGAAGCGTCGCTAATAACGAGTTTGTTCCAAACTATGATCCTAAACAACCGAAAGTGTTTTACAATATTTAGATGCCACGAATTTATACGGCTGGAGTATGAAGCAATACCTGCCTCACGATGGGTTTATGTGGTTACCGCAGAGGAAATAGAACACTTTGACGTATTAAAGATTGATGATGACGCCGATGTTGGATTTGTATTGGAGGTTGATATACATTATCCCCACCATCTGCATGACGAACACAACGATTATCCGTTTTGTCCTGAAATGATCTGCGCACCACATTCCCAGATGGAGAAGTTAATCCCGAACCTGTGTGATAAGACCAACTATGTTATACATTACCGCTATTTAAAACAATGTATAGAGCATGGCTTAATTGTTACTCGTATTCATAGGGTTTTACGCTTTCGTCAGAGTCCGTGGCTAATACCATACGTAGACCTTAATACAGCTCTCCGCAACACAGCACAAAACAAGTTTGAAAAGGATTTCTATAAAATCATGAATAATGGCGTGTTTGGTAAAACAATGGAAAATGTCGATAAACGAAGAGTTATTAAACTGTTAACACATTGGGAAAATAACGGTCGTCGGGTAGGTCTAGCACGGTACGTGGCAAAACCGCAATTTAAAAATTTTATTCAATTCACTGATAAATTGTTTGCGGCGGAGTTGTCGAAACAGGTAGTTACGTACGACAAACCCGTCTATGTCGGATTCAGTATTTTAGATCTTTCCAAAATTATAATGTATCGGTTTTTTTATGATATCTTACGAGCTCATTATGGCAAGAATGTCACGTTGCTCTATACTGACACGGATTCTTTGATTGTTGAGATAGTAACTGATGATATGTATCACATGAGAAATAATTTAGACGAATATGATACTTCCAACTATTATAATGAGTTGCATGGTATTCCTACGACTGCTTCCGTCATTGGACGAATGAAAGATGAGTACGCAGGAAAGCGATTCATTATTTTTATGGTGCTGAATCGAAGTCATACTGTCTGAAGCTTGCTGATAAGGAAGTTGTTAAGAAAGCGAAAGGTGTTAAGAAAGTTGTTATTCAGAAAGTGTTGACGGAAGTAGACTACAAAGCGGTTGCGGAGGGGTCTGATAAAACAGTAATGTGTAAAATGCTTGTGTTTCGATCAACCTTACATGATATATATATACCGAAATGTTAAACAAAATTGCCTTTAGGTCCCAGGATGACAAACGATATCGACTACGTGATACGTGTTCCACATTGGCGTGGGGACATTGGCGAATACCGGAATTGGAGAATGCTGATCCGTTGAGCGAACTATTACAGGTTGCTAAGCAAATGAATTTATATTAACCGGAAGAAGAATAGTTTGGGTACTGACACTTGCTAGTTTCTTTCCTATAGTCTCTCCATAATGAAACTAATATTAATAATAATTTGTATTATTCCTTTAGTTGTTTAACATATATTGATATTATGTACTAATTCGTTATTAAGAGAATATATGCTATACAAATACTGTGTGATATAACTAAAAAAAAAAAAAAAACGAAAATGACTATTTTACTATTTTTTTTATTAAAAAATATGTACAAGACTTATTGCATTATATATATATATATATATATATATATATATATATATATATATATATATATATATATATATATATATATATATATATATATATTATATAAATGATATACTGTAGCCAAAGCACAGTGGCATAATGATTTACAATGAAAGTAACAAACGGGTTGCATAGCAGGAAGAGGTGGACTTTCCTCAAGTTCAATAACAGGCTGGGTCACAAATTTTCTGATGTAATCTGCTTTCTCTCTGCCCTTGACATAGACAGTATCTGTTGGCTGAATCAATCTCTCGAGTATTCTTCGAAAGTGGTGTGGTGGTGTATACCCTTCTTCCCATTTAATACAGTGCTGGTTTTGCATTAACCAAGTAGCTTGACGACGACTCTCTGCATCCAACGTATGCCAGGGATACGGTGATTTAAAACAAAATGGGCAATTTGTTTCCCATTATAAATGGCGAGTTCTTTTGGTATAAACGCTTTTGATATTTTGAACCCTTGTACATCGATTATGACGGACATTGTATTACAACTGTCGTACTGCTTTGGTTAACGCGTTGTATGTAACTAAACGATCATGGAGTATAACACAGTATGCTGTCGTATTAGCGGGTATGTTGGCCGATGTTTCAAACTCTACACGAAGAACTACTGCTTTCGAGTGCAATACTTCTTTTGATTTGAGCAGTCGACCACCATCAGTGGTGCAGCCGTCGTAAATTGAATAGGTGTGAGTAATGGTTGTCCATCTCTTTGATAATATGACATTTGGAATTTAGCAAACATTTCATACAGCGTGGCAAAGCAATTGTTATCATAATTAACATTTAAATTATCATACGGGTAACGGTCGGTGTTGAGGAATACCCGAATATTCTTCAGTGCACATTTATCGAATTTACTCGCATCGTGCATAACATTATTTTCTCGTCAGTTTGAAACCCTATAATAATGTATCTCGGTGTTTCAATACTAGTCGATGTTTTGATTGCCCATGTATGCTTATCTGTTGTTGGTATAGCGGGATATATGTGGGTTTCCCAACTTCTAAATGCTAGTGAGTATTCACATTTTATCAATGTATTTCGTTAACGCTAATTCCTCCGCTAATGCTGGAACGATGTGTGGAACTTTCAATAAATCTTATCTATGTCAACTTTTAATGCTTCGTCCACAGTTGAAATTACTGCATCGGTATCAATATTACTACGAATTAATACAAGTTCTTGTCTAATGTTCAAAATCACTTTATTATAATCTTCAGCAAAGCCAAGCAGCATTCGCAAAGGTACAGACATTAAAATACCCTTGCTCATTTGTTAGTGTGCTGTTTGATGTAGGAAACCAACCGGCATTTTGATGGCGGGCAAGATCATTGGTGTCAATGATACTAACCCTTTCATTGTAGACGTTAACCCCACCTTAGTTACGGAATCTACCACTATTCCATTCATCTCATATCTAATTTCACTGAATAAAAATGCGATACCATTATTAACGAACCTTGCGGTATTGGAGACAGTGCCATCCTGTCGCAATAATCTTCCTCTACATAAACATAACTTTCTGATGGTAGAGTGCACATGTCTTCCTGAATGGGTATCCTGATTTCATCATTGTTTCCAAATCTCGTAGTATATGGTTGATGGGTGTGAAGTTCGGAATTAACGATAGCATTATCAACAACAACTTTTTCATTAACGTTTAATACACTCATTGTAGTACTGTAAACCCGAGACTCTCAAGAATGCTTTGTTCTGCGCTGTCAACGCTTTGGTCGCTGAACGCTTACTGACTGTACCCTTTCCACACTTCACTCTTTTATAGTTTGTTTTGCACTGGTTACATGCACATGTATTATACCGCGTCACCATATTTTCTTTAAATGTAGTCCTATCGTTATGACTTCTCCGCTAAAATTGACGAGATCTCTATCTTGGTCTACTATTTTAACTGTTATGGTTGAAATGATAGATGAGTTTATAGGGAATTAGATGACATGCTGAGGGGATTCAATTATTCTATATTCCGTTGGTACATTGGGAAAGAATTGATGAATAATATGTGATGACTCACCATTTTGAAAACTATCACTCGTTATATTGCAATCGATAGCTAATGAGTTAATTTTGATGATGTTAATAGGGTTCTCAGAGGTGTACACTTTTTAGCTTGGTAAACAGCAGTTTTATTAAAGCCTAGCATAGGCCCTATCGAATGGACCACATTGAAACTAATGTTATGGGTTGCTTTCATGGTTGCTTTCATAGTATTATTATTTGCTCGTAAATCAATATACCCTTATCGTCTTTCACTGAGTCATTAATATATTTATTCACATCTGCGATTTCGTATGTTCCTGGCGGTATTGTAATTTTATCTCTTCCAAATATGAGCATGTTATTCTTTGAAGTAACGTTTTGTATAGTATTGAACGATTCAAAACTAGTTAACCCCATTACATATTCCGACTCATTATCAAGAAAAATCGGTGGATTAAATGTGGCTTGCAGGATACTGCTTTTACCGGTGAAGGTAAAGTGTACGACATCACGATCACGTAACAACTACTGACAATCAGAACGACTAGTCGTATAAAAATCGTAAGACTAGATGACCACAGTTGTATGTATTGAACTCTTGAACCTTAGTAAAGTTATAATCAATTGTGTTTCTGCTACCATCACTTTTAAAATAGTGGACTAATTCGAAGGGTGGTTTAACATGTCCTATACTATCAAAATATGTTATATGTCTATTACGCTTAATATATGCTGTCCAGTGTGTTCCCTGATTAGCTTGATTATCCAGATTCACGATACCACATTCATTCCTATGGATTCGTGTAGGTAGCTTATCTCGCATATATATCCCTCTAAAGTAGGGAATCTTTAATTGCTCCACAAATTTTGATAGCTCAACATTACTTAAGGCGTGGCGTGGTAGCTTCAGTGGGAGTTTTTGAATACGGTTGTAAATATATGCGCAAACCTCGTTTATATGGTTTTAGATATAAACCTTTTCCAACGTTGCTGCTTCCATTGCTTGATTGTGTCGTTTGGTTTCTTCTAACGTTTTGTCGCAGCTTTTGCGTCGGTAACCGCTTTTGCAACTGCAGCTGCACCGCCACCTAACGAACCTAAGGCTCCTAATGCTGCAAATAGGGAATAAGAGGTATGAACCCCTCGTTTTGGTATAGGTAATATTCTGCTCTTGGGTGACATGATTTTTTGTGTTTTAGAACGCTTAAGGCTTGGTGTATTGTAGATCGTAAAGATGATCGAAGTTTACCACCAACACGACGTCGCGCTAGAAGTACCGCTTTGTTAAATGAAATTGGTTTGGGAGTACGCTTTGTTCTTCGTGATTTGCTTCCCATTCTATTGCCTGTCCGTGATCTTCCACCCATCCCCATTTTCCGTTTTCCTTTCATTATTCCAGTTATAGTTAATGCAGCTGCCCTTTCTCCAAATGTAGCGTTTGAGGAACGAAATCTATTCCAAGCTTTTTGTTGCAAAGTTTTATCGGCAATGTGTCGTTGACTTAAATCGTTTGACTGGGAGTATGCAATATCGTGCTCTTTACAGGCTTCGTCCAATTCATTAATACCTTTGTCGCCGCGAGCTAGTCGTTTTTGTAAACGGGTACCCGGTCCGCAGTATCTATACCCAGGTATATGCAACTCCACGGGTAATTTATTTATTAAGGTATTAATTAATCCTGAACCCTTTTCTTCTTATTACACCGAGAAGTATACTTCATACCAGACTGGCTGTCACTCCACTACTAAACTACTTTCATTGTATGACACGTATATATATTAGTACCATACAATTTGTGGTTTAGTACTATGACAGCACCATACGCTTCATTCCGCAAGACACAGAATTACCTATTAAAAATTATGACACAGCTGATAACAAGGAACTTTACTGTAAACATAGCGGTCTACTGAAAGGAGGATGTAAACGAGGTATAATCGTTGGTCCATCTGGGTGCGGAAAAACAAATGTTATGATTACCTTGTTAGAACATCCAAATGGTTTACGTTTTGAAAATGTATATATTTATTGCAAATCATTATATCAACCTGAATACCAGTACCTACGAAATTTACTGACACCCATAAAAGAAGTCGGGTATTTCGAATACAGTGATAATAGTGATGTTATATCCCTAGTGATTCCCGTAAAAATTCAATAATGATTTTCGATGATGTAGCGTGTCATAAGCAAAATGAAATAAGAGATCATTTCTGTTTTGGCAGACATCGAAATAATGATTGTTTCTATCTGTGTCAAACATATTCTTCAATTCCAAAACAGCTTATACGTGATAATGCTAATTTACTTATTCTTTTTCAACAAGATCACACTAATCTTAAGCATGTGTATGATGATCACGTTAATGTCGATATGTCCTTTGATAGGTTTAAAGATTTATGTTTTGTTGCTGGCAAGACAAATTCGGTTTTATTGTTATTGATAAAGAAAGCGATGTTAATACAGGTCGGTACCGTAAGAGATTTGACTGTTTTATAGCATTATAAATATGGTAGCAGTATGGAACATATGCAGTCGTAATGAAGGAGCGCTTAGTACAAGACATTTTGCGTGCTCGCAAGAGCGTGCAACAAAAATATGCTACTTTGAAAGAAGATACCGCTCTTACAGAACGTGCAATAGAAGCACACTTTAAACCTATTACACAACCATTAAAACAACTGATTACTAAGAAAGATGACTCTCTCATCAAAGCTGAACCCCTTACGCCAGAAGCTGTCAAAAATGAAGTCATTGCACAAGAAACTGAAGTTTTTTTACATCACACACCTAAAACAGCTGGATTACGGAAGGCTCCACGCACTCTTGTTCCCGCAACCATTGCGCAACCTTCGCAGGAAACTGTAATTGCTGATACCACTAACGATGATGATGTGGAAATTCCTACTTTACAACAATTGAAATCAGAACTGTTAGCTGCTGGATCTCAACCCGCCTTTGAAGATTATCTAAATCAATACCAAGGATTAGCTAAGTACTACGTTGAAGGTATATTTAGAGATACAGAAGACGAGTATGACTTAACATATGGCGTACATTTCATTCCGGAAGAAGAGAAATTTTTTATTGGTGATGCTGAATTAGACTTTATTGGTGAAAACCTTCATATCACTCTTCCTGATGGATCCTCCCTAGACTATGAAGGAACACCGGGATTATATGAACTACTTTTTAAAAAATTCCTACGGGTACAAAAGAGTGACCTACAGCAATACAATGACATATTGCGTCGTACTTATGCTGCCCGACGTAATTATAACTCGACAGACCAAATCCGAGGAACTAATAGTAAAAATATGTGGAAATCATTAAACCATTACTTCAACCTAGAAAACGGTCAGCTACATCATCTATTGTCCCTCCAACCACAAGATCTCGAACAACTTCTATCTCCAAAAGAGGTGGTGGCATGCGACTATTGCGATACAATAACAAAGCTATTGAATTTGTACCTTGGAATAACCGAATAAGTTAGTAGATTAGCTACGGGAATTATTAGGATCAATGTCGACAGGAAATACTAGCAATCACAACGAAATAGTATATATAATTGATGAACTACGTGAAGCAAAAGTAATACAGTAACAGCTCTTGTTATAAACCTATTACTATATCCTTTTCATTTCATTGTTACACGACTACCACTAAAGGCAGTACTACATGTCCATCAGTTATGCCAATAGATAAATTTGGCAGACATCTTCATCAACAAATGACAGTGGATAAATTTGGAAAACATATTACTCAGCATCGCAGTGATGCTACGAAGCAAAGTGATATATATTACGAAACTTATTTTACCTTGCAAGGTGTCTTGCAACAGACAACAGTAGATATTCCATTGGGTATCAATGGTAGATATTTCTTTCCTACAGAGGAAAAATATTGCATTGTAAGAGGTTACCTCGAGATATTCATCTTCAGTGGATACTGTAATATATACGACACCGCTGTTTCTAAATAATAAAACTATTCGTAAGGAAGGTGTGATTCAACCTATAATTCCAAAAGATATCACTTTCGACAAAGAACAATTATTCATCCTAGAGATTGTACTACAATCCAAAGTAAAAATGAGTAAATCCGATGTTGTTGAAGAACTGCACAAACCAGCAAGGAGAAATTTTCCGCGACGTTGTGTAGTACTAAAAGGTTTAAATGATCTCTTTCAAGCTGATTTAGTGGAAATGATACCTTATGCTCATGTGAATAAAGGATTTCGATATATTTTAGTAATAATTAATGCCTTCTCTAAATATGTCTGGGCTTTCCCCATCAAACGCAAGAATGGTGAACTAGTCGCGGAGGTAATGGATAAACTGCTATCTGGATTGCAAAAGATGCCTACGCATATACAAACTGATATGGGAACGGAGTTTTATAATGCAGAATTTAAAAAAGTAATGAAAAAATTTAATATCAATCATTACAGTAGTTATTCCACCTTGAAAAGTAGCATAGTCGAACGTGTCAATCGTACCCTTAAAGCAATAATGTGGAAAACATTCAGCATGCAAGGATCATATAAGTGGCTATCAATCTTGCCTCAAATTGTTACCGATTATAATTCAAGAAAGCATAGAACAACCGGATATAAACCGGTAGATGTAACGGAAAAGAATGCTGCAGATATTTTGCAACATTTAAAATGTCAGAAAGTTCTTGACCGTAAAACACCTAAATTTAGAGTGGGGAACATGTACGCATTAGCAAACATAGAAGCATATTCTCTAAGGGTACACACCTAATTGGAGTTACGAAGTCTTTCGAATATCAACAGTTAAACGTTCAAGCCCACTCACCTACACATTACGTGATAGTCGAGATGAAGAGATTCAAGGTCGGTTCTATGAGCCCGAACTACAAAGTGTTAAACATCCAGACATTCATCTAGTTGAACGTGTCATCCGACGTCAAGGGAATAAAGCTCTCGTTAAGTGGTTGGGTTTGATACTTCTCACAACTCCTGGATTTCTACCAAAGACATTGTGTAATACGCTAATTAACCTTAATTATATATACTGTAATATTAATATGCAATAAACAGATCTTTTTTACTTTTTTATTACTACTATCCTATACATATACATCACTACATACTACTAAAGCGTCTGACAAACACACACTCACGATGCTGTTTTTCGAGAATTGGTGAAATTATATTAGCACAGTCGCCTATTCTTTTTAAATCGTGCAGAATCTCTAGCTAATTGTTCCCATTCTCCTTTTCGCGCATGCCTGTAAGCCAACTCCCATACTACTATGTAGTGAACTACGTTTTGGACTCATTAATGCGCACCTTCTTCACTGGGTGAGTCGTCATCTGATGACTCAAAATTCGGTAAATATCTTTCTATTTCGTGTATAAATTGCTCCAATGATATTTCTTTAAGGTCTTCTATTAATCGCTTTATACAACAAATACACTCTATATCACCTACATGCGATGTTAAGTATTTTTCACAAAGGCGTATTCCTCCCCATACTTATTAACTAGATTATTTAAATAGTCATCACTAAATCTACCCATTCCATACACTTTTCATGATCAGCATCGAATTCTAATGCTTGTAACTGGCATATTAGTCTTTGGACTGCACTAACACAATCTACAGCTTTAGGCCACGACTCCGCACTATAACACATCCACATATTGACTAACATCTAATACTATCCACTATTGACTACAAGCGCGTTACCCCCCCCCGTTGAGTTATAGGATTGGTAAGATCCATATCCATATATAGTTTCTCCTTGGCAAATACTTCCATTTCCAGAAGGCAGGCTATGTTGACCTCAAATACATCACGCAATGGACCTATAACTTGGTGAATGTTACATTCAGGAATTGTCGCTGTCGACTGTATTAGGTTTTTATAAAACTCTGGAAAGTTCACAGTATCTGCCAACTCCAATCGGTAATATATTATCTTCAAAAGCTTCCATAACTGTTCTATAGACTCCCATCCTAAATAGACATCAATTTCGTCACTATCACAGAGGCGTATAATTTTTTCTTGTTAATATTTTCGTACGAGACAGTCTTCGATCCCAGTTTGGTAGGTAGCCATGTTCCTTCAGGACTGTAGAAATAATTAGTAATCACCCTTGATTATCCATAAGTATACGCCATTTCTGCTTGTCAAACACCACTCCACCACTCTTCGTTCCACCTAGTTTTACGACTGGCTCAAATCCAAATTTGGGTGATAGACCGACACTAACAAACTTTGTTTTACTTTTATTTAAGAAATAATGCACATTATTAAGCAAAATATCGCAATATTTACTTGAACTTATAGCACCGAGAATCTTCGCCTTTTCTATAGCTTGACCTACGATGTTATCCATTATATACGATACTGACTTTACATACATTCCCTCTCTTTTATATATGACACTCTCGCCACTATGTACCCTCCTCAAGGCTACTTATGTGACCTTCACGATTATACCACACATTGCTTTAGCGGTCTTGTCGGTTACACCTTTTCAAGGTTTTCTTTTCGTTCCACTACTTCAAGGATTTCTAGCCATACTTATTCCCAAGGTTAGTCCACTTTGCCACAGCAAGGTCACCACACAAGGTTACATATCCCCACTCAGTTTTCTTCATATACTTAAAGGGAGGGGTTTTACATATACCATAGTTACCGATCTTCACTATGTCAGTTACTCCAGTGCAAGACGATTGGAAGACAATGTACCAACCACAAACCCTATTTCAAATTAGTACGCGACGGACGTGTCAATTAATTCCCAACTGGGTAAATTTTGAAAAGGAAGGAATACTACCGGCTTCCATAAACAAAGTGCTACGAAATAATTATGAACTGGTTCAGTGGAATTCAGCGTGGTATACCGAAATGAGCAAGGTAATACGCGAGCACTTTGCGGCAAGTCGTGTAACAGCATATGCCCACATTGTATCAATACATGTTCGATACCATCTGGTGGACTTCATGAATTTGTGTCATTGCTGTTTCGCTCGATTGAAACCAGGAGATTACCGCGTACTGGACCATCATATGCATATGGAGCGGTGGACTGCGCGATACTACCTGTCGCACGAATATTATTGGTGCTCGTCGTGTAGGGCGCCTCTCACACAGTTATACGATGTGTACGATGATGACTCATGTATACTGTGTGATGAGGTGTGCTACGTAGACGAGTAGTCTTTTTTTACTGTATCTATTGTATATATTGTACATATTGTATATATGTGTTGTATATATTGTATATATGTTGTATATATTATATATATATATATATATAATAATACATTATTTCCTGTCAGTATCTTACTGATTTCGCTGATGTTAACATGTGTGACCCAAACTTTTATTATCCTCAGTATTACAACTGTTTCGATAAACGCTTACTAACGTATCGAACATGGTCTGGAGTTCACTCACCCTCATCGCTTGCTGCAGCAGGATTCATTTCCACATCTTCAGACGATACGGTTGAATGTTTCATGTGTGGGGTTAGAATAAACCGATGGCAGCCAGATGTCAATCCGTTACAGGAACATCTACGATGGGCACCACATTGCACGTATGCTCAGCTCCTCGCACCACGTCCGCGCAGATGTACTGAAACGGAACTGGAGAGGACCTTCTGCACTTGTACTAAATCAAAATGTTTTATTCCTAAAGAAAATCATATATCTGAGTAATAAATTAGTACATGTCTGTCTAAATCAATTAAATATATTAACATATCGTTTCTTCTTTTATTTTGTGGGTGAGCAAAAAAAACATACAAGTGGACAATAAACATACAAGTGGACAAAAACCATACAAGTAGGTCACACGAATGGCCTTGTAATTGTGAAACAGGAAAGCGTGGTCGGATAGCCTTGTAATAGTGGAACAGAAAAGCGGAGCTTGTGACCCTGGGACAATAAACATACAAGTGGACAAAAACCATACAAGTAGGTCACACGGATGGCCTTGTAATTGTGAAACAGGAAAGCGTGGTCGGATAGCCTTGTAATAGTGGAACAGAAAAGCGGAGCTTGTGACCCTGGTTTTGTGGTAATGATATGTCGCACAGATAGCCTTGTAGTTGTGGAACAGGAAATCGGGGTTTGTGACCGTGGGTTTGTGGTAATGATATGTAAGTAGGTCACACATTGCGCTTTTTGACCTTGGTATGGTGGGGACCTTGGTTTTGTGGCAACCTTGGAAATGTGGGACCTTGGAAATGTGGCGGTGTTCTAGAAGTCTCCAACTCTACCTACTCACACCGACGAATATTAACTAAAATTGTCTTATTACATTACACGCATCCCTAATCCTATTAATGAGTTCATCTCTTGTTGTCACAGGAGTTGCATACACCATTTCTTTTAAATACCCCACAAAAAATCTAAGGATTTAGGTCTGGAGACCTTGGTGGCCAGGGAACTGGGCCTGCACGACCGATCCATCTTCCTGGATAATGGTTGTTCAGCCAGTTTCTAACGATTCTGCTATAATGAGCTGGACAACCATCAAGCTGGAACCAAGCCGTTCTTCGTAAATTTAAGGGAATATGTTCCCATATATTCCCATGTTCAGGTGGTAAAAGTAGGGCCCAAAAAGGTGATTATTGTAAATACCTATCCAGTCGTTCACACTAAATTCTTGTTGGAAATGTCTCGGGCGAACTACGTGTTAAAATTTACCATGCCACGGCGAGTGAAGCAGGATTCATCGGTCCATAAAACATTATGTAAAAAACCTGGGTTGTTATTATTTTCAGCAAGAATCCATCGACAATACGCAACTCTACGCTCTGCATCCCCTGGTTGTAGTCCTTGAACTGGTTGTAGATGGTAAGGATATCGGTGATCGCGTCTTTTTGTTCGATGAGACTCCACCTAAAGCTACGGATACTCTTCTAATGCTAGTTGTGGGATCTCTGTCGAATTCACGCAAAATTCGTTGTGCAATATTTCTTTGCTGCCTATGATTATTATTTTGACGACCATGCACATTATTTAACCCCTGACTTATAATTTGTTGGTGAACTCTTACAAATACTGAAGCATGCGGAGCTCTTCTAAAAGGAAATCTTCGCCTATATTCATGGACTGCTGCTGCTAAACTTCCATTTACAAAGCCATAAATAAAATGGATATCCGCTATTTCTTGATTAGAAAAGAAAAATGGCATTTTAAAAGATAACTTTTGCAATAAAAGTTAACACAATAAAATATGTAAATAAATTACATTCTTTGTTATGCACAAGTCGTATTTAAAATAAAACGTGAGATTTGACATAATTTGATTCTTTTTTTGTTATTGTTCTTTTCATGGCACACTATTTTTTTCGGGAGCATCAGACTTTTTTTACTTACCATTTGGAAGTTGTTCGTGGATTACAGCTAATTTATCTCAAAAACTATGCATTTTTCGAAAAAAAGGAAGAAGACAAAAAAGTTCCTAAATCAAATGGGCAATCTAAATTTTTTGTTTTTAAGAGTTAGAGGCGTTGCATGAAAAAGTTCGGGGGGGATAAAGGGTGTACGACCATGTACTACCCTGTAGATATTGATAAACGTTAAACTACTCTTAATATTGAGTTTAAGAAGTGTAATATGTGTACTAAATTTGGATTTATTATTTTACATAGTTTTGAAGATGGATTAAAAGAACTGAAAAAAAAATTAAAACTTTGAAACCCTGTATCTCCAAAACTAAGCGTTTGGCACCCTATCTTTATATGCATTTTTGTCTTAATTTTGAAAGCTCTATCGACTGTTAAAGTTCTGCTACAAAAAACTGGAACACCCTGTGTATGTAAATTAGATGTAGTGTATTCAATTTTATACGATTCTGTAGTGTATTGTTATTAATTACTTATTAATTGTATTAATATCATAATGCAGTTACAAATCCTCATCTTTTTAGGCCAAATTCATGTATTTAAAATCAAATTTTACAAAGAGAAAAGAGAATTAGAGAATAGGAAAAAAGAGAAAATTGACATTTTACTGAGGAAGACAGTCGGGCTTGTTATTGAAACGGCTAATGCTTGTAATGCTTGATATTAAATATAAAATATTGACCCCGTTTCAACTTTGATTAGGGAACTGGGTTGCTGGAAGCTTAGTGTTTTAATAGTGTAATTTACTTCCTTAACCCTCCTATTCTGTTCGGGTCAATAAGACGCAATCGTGTTCTTCTAATGTGCATAATTCGTTAATTTAATTAAATATTTCGTTGCCACTGCATGACTTTTATTTCATTACCCTAATGACGGTGTACCTAGATTGAAATTAGAAAATTAGTTTTTTTGTAATGCATTTGCTACACTCACTGTGTTTGGGTCTATATAACCCGATGATTTGTGTGGTTCAAATTAGAAGAACGAGAAGCAGAATGTATTGTATTAGTTTTGTTATATTTTCATAAACATAAATGACTTACATAATATTGCCATATTATTGCGCAAATTGCATGCGTTAGTTGCGTACTGGTAAACAAACTTATTCCTGTTCAAACTTGTCTGTGGCTCCGCGTATAAATGCAGCCAGTGAGCATCCGTGCTTTAGTTTCGTAGTAAATATCAAACCTGATGCTATACTGTAATAAGAAATACCTAACAATTGAAATTTGTTATTGAAAATGTGTAGTGAGAGAGTACTCACGGATAGTGACTTGAGAAACTTTTGTGTATTTCTGATAGTGACCCTAATGCTTCTGAAGAAGAAGACCATTTGTCCGAAACCGAGATACATAATAACGAATCGGATGATGAAGTGGAAGCTAAGATTTCAGATGAAGCTGATACGGATAATCATGTAACTTCAAAAGATGGCAATATAGTATGGAATGAAAAGACATATCAATCGGGAAGGTTATCAGCAGAAAATTTTATTTCGTTGATTCTTGGGCCAAAAAGGTATGCTACGTGGCGAATAATTGACATAAAATTCGCGTACTTCTTATTTTTCACACCAAAAATTGTAAACCTAATTTTGAAAATGTCAAATTTAGAAGGAAAAGGACTTTGTGGCGACACGTTTCAAGAACTAACATTAGTTGAACTAGAAGCATATTTATGTTACTGCTTCTAGCTGGAGTGTATAAATCTCATGGAGTGGCAACAGCCAGTCTGTGGGATGAAAATGTAGGTCATCCAATATCCAGAGCAACGATGTCCCTACAACTATCTCATGTAATTGCACGAATAATTCGCTTTGACGATAACAAAATTCAACCACAACGACGCCAAATTGATAAATTAGCTCCCATATGGGACTTGTGAGACGAATTGGTTGAAATTATATCTAAGTTCTATAATGTTCACGAAAATGTAACAGTAGATGAGCAACTGGTACCTTTTAGAGGCTGTTGTTTTAGACAGTACATTGCGAATAAACCTGCTAAATACGGAGTCAAGATTTGGACTTTATGCGATTCTGTAACTGCTCATACATGTAACATACAAGTTTACCTCGGGTAAAAAGAAGGTGAACCTCCAGAGGAAGGTCAAGGTAAAATAATTGTGCTAGATCTTACTTATGGTTTAAAAGATCATAACGTGACGTGTGATAATTTTTTTAGCTCGTGCGATGCTATTGAAAAGTAACTCCAACCTCGAATGCTGGAAAACTTACAAAACGGCGATTATTTCAAGAAAGAAAATGTCTCCCTCGAATTATTCCTGCAGCTGAAATGGGTATAAAGTTATAAAGTTACCGGTAATGTCGAAGTAAGGGAGCAATCAACCACAACTAAGCGAAAAAGATGTAATTCTTGTCTCTCTTCAAATGATAATAAAACTAATATGGTAAGTATGTTGTAATTGCTCAAAATACCTATGTAAAGCTCATATATATTACTACTGTGAAGACTGTAACAAATAAATCTAAATACCTAACTGCTACGTTTTTCAGATGCTCTTTACATAACATTTATGATAATATGTAATAAAATAAAATAACGTAATAAAATGTAATAAATAATAAATACTACATCTTACTTCTTATTATTATTTGCAGCAATATCAGTTTAACGACAGTAAAACGACAACTATACGCTCCCGGGTCATAATGACCCGAACACAATAGGGGAAACTAAAATTTTAACACAATAGGAGGGTTAAACAAAACTTTTACAACGACAAGCAATAAAGAAAAATACATTCTAAGCTGCTGGCCACTCGAACTTACACATAGTGATTTTTAGGCAAAATTTTCAATAGGAATGCAAATTTTTGAACGCGGCTTGCAAATTTTAAGAGCTAGTTTTTTTCGGATTAAGCTGCATGACGTATATTTATCGTAGGACCATAGGTTTATTATATACGGGGTGATCAATGAAGTCATGCAAAAAATCAAAAAGTTTGTATGTGTGAAATTTCCGCAAAAAATTTTTTGGTCGTTGACGGTTCTTGATGATTTTTACGGATTTCGAATCCTTGTTTCACGTAGATTTTCTATGGTCTAAGCATTTTATTTGAGGGTTGAAA
Source organism: Vesta saturnalis (assembly GCA_036346205.1). NCBI lineage: Eukaryota > Metazoa > Arthropoda > Insecta > Coleoptera > Lampyridae > Vesta > Vesta saturnalis. Next base: position 955,545 of record JARFJB010002353.1, on the reverse strand, counting down.
TTTACACATTATACCGGGTCGATAATAAACAAAAACGTAGGGTACGACGACCTCTAAGGTTTGGCATTTTTTATGTTTTTGTAAAAATAAATTCTCACCTCAAGTTGTTTTTATTTAATGTTCTTTTCATTGTTCTGTCCGAAACTCACACCCCACTTTGTTGTCTCAAAGAGTCATTCAGTTTTACAGAGTTCTTTGTCCACCCCCATGCCCACAATTATGATCGGGTGTAATTTCTACGCGACGCGTCAATTTCAAAGTAGGCACTGGAAAAATAATTTATTGCTATAGAATTAAAAACTGTTAACATTATTTTAGAAATAATCTGACACAATTCAATGTTATAATTTTGTAAATTTTAATTAATATGAGGCGCTTAAGCACGGCAGAAAGGGAACATTACATTCGACTTCTCAACGAAGAAATGTTAAAAGAGCAAATTGCGCACATTTACAATGTTAGCCGAAAGACAATTTATAATTTTAACCGTCGCGTCGAAAATACTGGTGATCATAATTATGGGCATGGGGGTGGACATACAAAAAAAATAAACCAAAGAACCGAAAGAATTTTAATGAGAGAAACTATGCAGAATAAAACAAAGAACTCTAGAAAACTGAATGACTCTTTAAGATAACAAACTGGGGTGAGAGTTTCGGACAGAATAGTGAGAAGAACATTAAATAAAAACTTGAGGTGAGAATTTTTTTTCAAAAACGTAACATAATGCCAAACATTTTAAATGTCGCACAGCAAAATGTGTGCGGTTATTACAACACCATAGAGCGAATAGGCGGGCATGGGCAAATCGGCAGGCGAATTGGCGTAATGCAGAGTGGAGCCATTGTTTATTTACTGACGAAACAAGATTTAATTTGTTTCACTCCGATGGCCGAATGTTAGTTTGGAGAGAGCCAAATCAGCGATATTTGGAGGAAAATATGGCCCCTCAAGAGGAATTTGGGGGCGGAGGTGTTACAGTGTGGGGAAGTATCATAAGAAATGGTAAACCCGAACTATTCATTACCAACCAAACCGTTAACGCTATTGTTTATCAGCAGGAAATTTTGGAACCTATTATTGTTCCTTTTGGTCGAAATTACGGCCCAGAACTTCTATTGGTGGATGGCAACGCTCGACTTCAGAGAGCGTGAAGGATCACAGAGTTTTTGCAGGCACAGAACATCAATAGGATGGACTGGCCTGCAAAGTCTCCGGATCTTAATGTCATCGAACACGTTTGGTCTTAGCAAGATCGCGTTATGTACCCCCTGAAACCTCAGAAACGCTTAGTGAGGCCATTCGTAAAGAATGGGAGAATATTCCACAATATTTTATAAATAATCTTGTGGATACTCTACCAAATCGATGTCGGGAAGTAATACGTTGAGCAGGAGGACCAACAAAATACTAGTTTCTTTTTTTTTATTAATGTACCTAATTTCGAGTAAATTATTACCAAAGATTAGGTATCTCAAGATAGGACAATTGGCATTTTTCCATTGATATTTGCCGGTTGCTTTCAATGGTCTCGTCCTTTTAACACGCTGTTACCAACAATAACCCAATTTCATTGTAAACTCCGAAAATTCAAGGTTGCAATTTCCATCTTTGACGCAGTGGATTGAAAACAAAAATTAATGGACAGAAAATTTATGTTTTCCAGGCTAATTTTTTTTTATTTATTAAAAATTACCAATACCAATTACCACTAGGTATCCCTATCCATACATACCTAATCTTTGTGATTACAGTACACCGTTTTTTTTAAGTATTGCAGGAACGTTTAAATTAGGTTTGGAATTACAATTTTTTTAAGAATTGACTTTTTGCCGTTGTTAACCATTCTTGTATATTATAGAATATAATGTAATAAACTTGTTCTTGTCGCTACGTTTTTGTTTATTATCGACCCGGTATAATGTGTAAATTTCAACCCTCAAATAAAATGCTTAGACCACAGAAAATCTACGTGAAACAAGGATTCCACATCCGCAAAAATCATCAAGAACCGTCAATGCAATGTCAAGTTATAGCATTTTAAAAATTTTGCTACCCAAATTTTATGTTGAGTAGTGTGTGCAAGGCCTAAGGGCCTTAATCCAAAAACGTCTAGAGATATTGATGTTACCTTAGTAACGAACTATATTGCAACGACCAAAAAAATTTTTTTGCGGAAATTTCACACATACAAACTTTTTGATTTTTTGCATGACTTCATTGATCACCTCGTATATAATAAACCTATGGTCCTACGATAAATATACGTCATGCAGCTTAATCCGAAAAAAACTAGCTCTTAAAATTTGCAAGCCGCGTTCAAAAATTTGCATTCCTATTGAAAATATTTAACTTTAAATTTTGCCTAAAAATCACTATATGTGAGTTCGAGTGCCAGCAATTTATTTACAGTCTTATAGACGCCACTTCTCTCTTGTTAACGTGTAGATAGCTAGTCAGTAGGTGAATGCGTGGGTTATCTTCTCGCGTCGTCAATTTCATTTGCATACGCTGTTGGCACGTTTAGTTTGTTGTCTCTTTACTTATTATTACAAATCACAATCATTTTATTTTGTTTACCATATTCCCCCTTTGTACGGCACGTTCAAAACACACATTTAACCTTGATTGTCCGATATACTATCAAAGGACAATGATGAGTACTTCAATCTCCCCCCATTCGCAATAAACCATCTGAATTTAGAAATGGATTCGGAGATGAGTTGTTTGACAATTAATTTTATTTTCAAATGCCAACCTATAAGAACATTTTAATGCCAAATAAGGCGCACTTGTAGTACCATAAGTGACAGTCTGCAATTCGTATGAAGAAATTTCCTTCCTTACATCATCTCGCCAAACAATATTTTGTAAAAATCTATCATCTGAGCAAGGCCTATTTTCAACTGAGTTGGGCCAAAGCACCATCAAGTTTTCGGGCCCTGTCTTAATCCGTATATTGGAATGTAACCAATAGGCTTAAAGATTCTGTTTTAATTTTTGTTATGAGGACGTCCATGTAAAAAAACAAAACAAGAAAAGATAAATATATTTAGATACATAAAAAAAATAACAAAACAAAAATTTTCATTCAAAAGTTAAGCATGACTAATAAGAAATAAAGGAACCTGAGTATTTATGATTTAGGTAATAACATTGTTAATAACTAGACAGACAATTGTCTAAATTTTTTTCCTGACTTTTACTTCGGAGAATTTATTGATTATCCCATCTATGTTTAATTTATCCAAAATATCGCTTTGGACATTTAAAACAGCTAAGGATGCAAGATTCTCTTCATTTAATGAGTTTCTTAAATAAGATTTGATCTTTCACCCGATGCATTGCTAACAGGAATTGTTAAATATAATCGTAACAATATTTCAACATTTGAAAAAGTAGACAAAATATTGGTGCCAATCAAAAACTTTAACATTTTTTGTGGATCCAGAGAAATGTTATTTGATTTGCACAGTTCCTTAAATTGTACAAGCTCATCCACTAAATTATCACGAACATCGACATCCATATTATAAAACTATTCTATATTTTTTACACTAATATTAAAACGTTCACTTGACGGTTCATTAAAAATTACATCAAAAACTTCGTTTACAGGACCATACAATTTCATTCTTAGTTTTAATTCTGTAATTAGTTTATCACATATGGGAAAAAAAGCATTAATCTTGAAATTCTCAGTTATTTAAAATAATGTGTTGTGCTGGTCCATCATCAAAAGACTGTTTTCTCTTGCGAACTCTTGACGCTTAATCTTTATACAAAGCATGTGGCTGAATTTTTTTCGCTTCCTCTTCTAATTTTGCAAAATTTTCTCTGAAATCCTTTATAAATTCAATTAGACCATTATGTAGTGTACAAGCGTCAGTTAAATTTGCTTCAGTATTTTGCGAAGATTTGCTAGTGGCATTTACTCTGTCCAAAATTCTTTTACAAATCACTGTCATGAGATTAAATTCAAATGTCTCTGTTTTTCGAAGTAAATCTCCTGCTTCTGTTCTGGTTAATTGTTTTGATGAGGATCTTCATTCAACTCTTTTAACGCTAATTTTATTTCATTAAAACCAAGTGCAACTGATTTTATAGCATCAGCTCTAGCCGACCATCTTGTATCGCATAGTTTTTAACCATTGGCGGTTTAGAATTTAACATTTCAGGCATTTTTAAAGTACATTCCATCTTTGAGTAGATGCCGAAAAAATGTATAAACACTGTATATTTTCAAAATACCTAGCGGCTTCTGAACAACTTTCAGCAGCACTATTGCCTACTAAATTTAAAGAATGACTGGAACATGGTACAAAGTGGGCACTTTTCGACATGTGCTAATTTTGCCTGTAATCCATTATATTTGCCAGACATATTAGCGGCATTGTCATAACTTTGACCTGTACAGTAATTTATATTTATCATGAGATCTTCCAATTTATTCTGTAAAGCATGTGATAGGCTTTCGGCAGTATGAAAAAAATGGCAAAGAGCCTAAAATCTTTCTACTGGATGGCAATTAGGTAAAACATATCTTATAATAAGAGTTAATTGATCGATGTGAGAAACGTCTAGTGTTGAGTCGACTATAACCGCAAAATATTTGGCGGTTTGTAATTCCTTCGTCATGAAATTTGTTACTTTGTAACGGTATAAACGGGTGGTAGAACGGGATTACAGATAAAATTGGCCTTTTGCCCCGACTAGCCAGCGTATGGGTGTAGGTCAGATGTTGAAAAATTTTGCGCATCCAGAATAGTAAATCGTGCGTAAGTCAAAATAGGGGATGGAGACAAAATCAATTCGGTTTGCCAGAATGTTTAGTAGTCAAAATAAGGGTCGTCGTGCCAAAATTACGAGTACATAGCGTGTCCAAACATACAAAAACATACGCTTACTTATCCGCAATCAATCCCAGGTGTGCTGGACAGCAACTCAGCAAACCACCTAAAAGGGCTTCAAAAGCACTACACGCTTGTCAAATAAAAGCCTGATATACACTCAATAACGTTACGTTAATACACCTCGGTGTAAATAATTAGGCATTAAATAATAAACAAAACAAAAAAATAAGCTATAGAATGAACTTTAAATGAATTAATACTCAACTAAAATCAATTAAAACACTAAATATTAAGAACGCTATTACTCAATAAAACAAAAAACTAACTTCGTTACGTTAAAACTAAATTACCGGTAACTTGCAATTTGCAAGAAAAACTTTTATGCAACACAAAAGGGTTTCCATAGAAGTAAAACACATTTATAAAACCTAACAAACTATAATAAAATAATAAAAAAGATAAATACGATAATGCGTAAAAACACAAAAAAAACAAATACTTAATCGGCGACGAAAGACTGGCCAGCGATCGATGTAACGCCGGTCTAAATCACTTATCTTAAATATTTCGTGGAAAATATGACCACACTACCTCAGGGTCAATTGCCCTTTAATACAAAAAAAATGAAGAGTATGAAGGCGAAGTGTCAATAATATAATTACTTAAAATAATTAAATCTAAAGAAAAAACTTATTTCAATAGGCAAAACAACTCCGCTTTCAAACTTTCGTATACAAAGAAAATAATTTAAGGTACATACACACAAAAAAAATATATATCCACAAGTTCTATTAAATTGTTCCAGAATTATTGAAAATACTCAATCAAAAAAACTATATTATACTACCTTAATGGTTAACTTGACCCCACTTCTGTGTTACAACGATGGGGATAAACTAGGTGTTCAATTACTGCTATACGAATGTGGGTTTCCCCCAGGTCTGACAAGATGAGTGAAAATGTTGACGTTTATTCTTTTATACACAACCAATTCCTTGAATGAATCTCGAAATATGTTACTGTCTTAGTTAAAAAAACTTTTAAATTAATAACTTCTTTTTAAAATGATACTAAAGTGAGCGTTCAAAATTGCTTGATAACTTTTAGCTTTTAAATAATTTTTTATTTCCACTAATAATCCAAAATGTTAATAACTGGTTTTAAATAACGTTAATTTTAATATATTGCGCAAGTTTCTTTATCTTCAAACACGCTTTGCACGGTAATTAAGAGGCACTGCAAGAACGATGATTTTTAAATAAATCCGCAAAAGCGAGAAAAACCAAAGAGGTCACTGAAGCACTATACAACACGACGATGTCCTCTAGGTAACTTTACGTAAAACCGAAATCGGCACTAGGTATAATCCTCTGGTGATGAACAATTTTAATAAAATCCCTTTTACAGGTTCTTCAGGAGTAGCTAAACTACCCTTACTACACAACAAGTACGTTCGTTAAACACCACAAGGTCCCAAAATATCAACGTTCTAAACCACCCCTTAAAGCGTAACAATAAACGGCACCGTAATACTACTACTCGAAAGCGCAGTCAGTTTTTGAATCAGGCAAATTATTCACAAAAATCCATCTTTGAATTTTGAATCCCACTACTCACAAAAAATCTTATCTAAGTTAATTCCACCAATTAAAAAAACGCAAGGGGAAGATACACACAAATTCGTCTTCGTCCGTAAGGACTCGAGAACTTTCAAAATTTTAAACGTCAGCAGTCTTAACGTGTAAAATATCCCTATATTATTTTTCAAGTGCAAGCAATCAGTCCCACATTCTTCCTCTATGACTCAAAACCAGCATATTCACTAATACACTGAACAACTATACTTAAGCGACTTTATGGCGCTAACATGACATCATACACAGATAAATCCACACTATTTATTTAAATTACGTCATTTTACAAAACTTTCTATTAAATTTTACGGAAATCAAACGAAATGAACCTTAATTAAACGTAGATACCACTATTTACAAATAAACGTTAATCAAACTTCTATAAACGGAAATAATAAGGAAAAACAACCTAAATTCCAAAAAATAATTCACAAACTAAGAATCTAAAGCTCACCATACACCTACCTTTCCTAAAGGTCGCTACACACGTTAAACACAAATTTACTATAAAACTTAATTTGACAACAAAAAAAATGTATATACGGAATCTAACTAGATACATAGAACTACAAACAAAATTACCCAATACGCATACAGGGTGTTAAAATACCCTGACAACTTCTTTGCAAGGAGATTAATAAATTCATGGCAAATGGCTGATGAAAGATAATTAACATGTCCACTACCAGGATTGCCATATTTTGGAGATGTCCAGCTAAAATGGGTGAAACTCACTAAGAAATTCAAAGATCTTAAGAAATTACCATTTCCCTTGGTAAAAGTTTCGTCGTGGAACCATAAAATGCTAAACCATTTTTGATAAAAATTTAATAGCTGCAACTACCCTTAATAGCACATTTCTACGGTATTCTTTTTCTTTCTGGTAACTTTTTCCATTTCAGCATCTATTCTTCCTTCTATGTTGCTCCTACTTACTAATGTACCTATGGAGGCTATATGTTCAAACGATTGTTCATGGCTTTTTAATTCCTGGATGATATTTTTCCAATCATTGTAGCCGTTAGCACTAAGATTTGTTATTTTTTTCGAAAAAGCTTACAGACGTAACAGTAAACAGAGCCAGATTTACAACTATACACTAGCCACTCACGAAGAACTTTTCACCGTTTCCTTTAATCTTATAAAATACTGAGCTTTGTAACAATCTAGCTTTTTACCATCAAGCTGTTTTGAACATCCACTTATTTTGTCTATGTTTTGTCCTGGTCTATTTCTAATAATGTGCTCCTCAAAACTGAACTTATATTCATCGGCCAATCTGCTAGATCTAGGTCTCGATCTCGAATCACGCGAGAAAAGCTCATTAATTCATCATCTTGAGAAGTAAAGGCTTTATTTATATGATCAATTTCAGCAGAATACTCAGTATGTGTTTTTCTTCGCCATCTGTGGCTTTATCGCCTTCGACTAAGCTTCGGTCGCTGGTGGTTGAAGGGAATAGGAATAGCAAAGGATTAACATCTTCAAGTTCATCGGAAGTAGAACCTAATGCCTTCTTCTTATTTGCCGCTGTAGCTGCTGTTTGAAGAAATGTCAACATTGCATCTCTCTGTTTTCTGTTTCATTTTCTCTCACCTTTCTCTTCTTTCGCTTTTCACTACTACTTTGGTGCTTGTAACTCATTTTTTATCTAAAATGAATACAAAATAAAGTGTATTCTAGTCGTTTCAATACATTAAGAAGAACAGCTTTAAATTTGAAAAACTAAATTTTTAGTTATTTCTTTTTAGTTATGGCAAGTAACAAAAGAAAATTTAAGTCAGCCAGCGAAAATACTTTTTTCTGTACTATATTTTTATCGTTTTAAAAGGATAAAAGAAATTAAAAACGTTGGCCAGCTTACTATTAAAAATATTATTAACATGCTTGAAGCTTGAGCATGCATAATCACAGTATCGTATTTATTTGCTTCCAATATAAAAACCCTATATGATTAAATTAATTATCATTGGAAATGTCCATAAATTACCTTAAATTTAATTAAACACTCACTATACTAAACTAATTACTAAAGTCAAGAAAATACAACTAAACCAACTTTCTTTTTAAAATTTTCTACTTTTAAAACAAATTTATAAATTATTAATCTTCACTGGTTGCTTGTGTTCACTAAACTAAGAACAAATACCCGGCTTTTTGCTTTCTTTTAAAAATCACCTTAATACATAATAAAATATCAAGATAAAAATAATACCTTTGAGGTGCAATCATGCCGCAAAATAAAACCTCATAAATATAGTTTTTTCGCTAAGCTGTTCGGATAAAAATGCAGTCGCTGATGCAGCGAACTTTGACTTCAATTGGGGCCAGGTGTCGGGCCTAAAGTAGTATTATTGTTTTGCATATTTTTATGATTTTATTCTCGCCGTTTCGGGCCCTATGATCATTGGGCCCTAGGCACGGGCCTAGTAGGGCTAGTGGTAAAATAGGCCATGCATCTGAGTGAATTAGTATTTGGCGATACATCTTAGCGATATCCACAACTATATAACAAATGTGTGTTGCCTAAATCTTAATATGATGCAGGTCCTGAAAACTGTATGTCGTTTAATGAAACTCCTGACTTGGTTTTTGTGGATGCGTCAAAACAATGGACTAGGTTGCTGTGATTGAAGCTTAGTGGTTTAATAGTTTTAAACAAAACTTTATACAACAAGTAATAAAGAAAAATAATTTTATTTAATGTCTTATAGACGCCGACTGTTCTTTCTCGTTAACTTGTAGATACTTAGTAATTATGGAATGACGTTATCTTCTCGTGTCGTCGACTTCAATTGCATACACTGTTGTCACGTTTAGTTTTTGTCTCTTTACTTATTATTAGAAATCACAATAGGTTTTTGTTACTTTACCAGACCACAGAAGAATATTTGGAAGATTTTCATGTTCATGAAAATATTAAGTGTCCGATGAAACTCTACCTGCTCGTTGGAGTAAGGACAAATGTATAGTCATCTACTTTCTCTCTCGCTGAAGCAAGAAATCTGCGCTCATATTATTCACTGTCATTAAGTTTCTTTTTGGTCCTATATGTAAACCGTTTTAGTACACAGTTCACCAAATAGTGTGTGCTGAAAATTTTTTCAAATGGTAGGCTATATCTCCATACTTTTTTACAGTTACTATTTTAAGATCCCTATTCGTTGTTATTTTGCAGTTGTAGTTCAACAGTTGTAATTAGGACATTTCTACTCTTTTAAATAGCACCTGGAATAACCTATTCCGTTTCGATATATTCTGTATGTAGATTCGCTAGGACTACATCTCAATTTTAGATAGGATCACACTTCAATTTAACTGGGTTCACGTACTAATTTGACCGCATTCACTATCACGTAGGCAATTTCTATAACTAGAATCAGAAGTAGTACAAACAACATCTTTGAAAGTTTTTGAATGATTTTCTATAAGTGCAACTTAGGACAGACTTCAACTCCATCATGGTAGTTTATAATTTACAAGCTGACTAGATATACACGTAATTTGAGATCGATCATACATTTCTAAGAATTAAATTTGTTTAGTTCTATTTTTAGATCAATGAGTTTTGGGTTTGTTTCATGGATTAAATTTTAAATTAATTAGCCATGGGTTTGCTTCTTGATTAAGATCTTGAAGGTGGTTGATGAGTCACTGCTGTACAAAGTATTGGGAGAACGAGATAACTAGGTATACTGGGCGTACGGACAGTCAGATAACAAAGCGTACATGATGTACAAACAAATTTTCTGCCTTTATAGACTGCTAACTTGTATACTGTATATTGTTATAAACCGAAACAACCTGAGATCGATCTGTCACATATTTCCATGAATTTACTCTCGTTTAGTTTTCTTGGCTAAGACCTTGAAGATATCGATGTCATGCAATTCACAATTATCCAAGATGAGAACCCTCTTAACTATAGTGGAAACGTGATGACCAATATTAGTCTAAATACGAACCAATCATCTTTAGTGGAATCGTATTTATTCGAGATAGGAACCTTTTTAGATTATCACGAAACGAGCATCCTGTTAGCGTGTATATTAACCAGCGTAGACACACTTAACAAAGACAACAACCATTTTTAGCTGAGAAACATACCCTAACCTTAGCGTAGGTCAACCTTTTTAATGGGAATGCAACCGAAATAAGAACCGTTACCCTCCACTTTAGTACGCAAGCGAACCTTTACTCTAGTCAAGACCAGCCCTTTAGTAGACTTGAAATTATCTGAGATAGGAATCCCCTTTAGCTGAGAAACAAACCAGCTCTTTAGTTGAGTTATATTGACATAATAACCTCGTTTAGCTGATAAATACAAGCCCAGTTTACCCAATATATGTACCAGAACCTTAATATTGTTATTGTTATCTGAGAAACATCACTCACCTTAAAATTCCACTAAAGGGTAGATAAATATAATAGTTAAGGTAAGTAGTGTTTCTCAGATAAATGGAGGAGGTAAAAACCTCGTTTAGCTGAGAAACAACCCCCACCTAAGCTAAGACCAATACTTTTCTTTTGATGAAACGCACTTACTAGAGATAAGAACCCTTGTAACCGAATAATACACCCTGACCATACCCAATATTTGAACCAACCTATTAGACTATCGTCTTATTGAAATTACTTCTATTGTCCCTAATTCCTCTGCAGCTCACAACATCGATAAAACCTGTAATGTTTTAGGTCAGCTAAATGGAGCGATTTCTTTATAACTTTTTCATGATGCGAATATTGGTTCAAGGCGTCCTCGTCTTCGGACATTGGTCTATATCTGATGTCATCTGCATGGGCAGGGAGTTATACATCCCCAAAAAACAAAATCAAATAGGTCACTCTCCTACCCAACCTTGGCTCACTAGGGCTTATGCTGATGAAATATCTTTGAAAAATAAATCCTGTTCCAAATGGAAACCTCATAACATGATGAAGATCCATTCAGACTGCGTTGGTGTAAAAAATACCTGCAACAGTGTTCACACAGATGGTAATGGTTGCTTGAGCAATGAAAATACAACGTACTAGCTACATATTCTTCTGGCACTCGTAAATTTTGGTCGTACGTAAAGCCATCGGTAAAAAATTTACTACACTTTCATTTCCCCTCATGACATACCATGACAATTGCTGATTCTGTGGACAAAGCCAATCTTCTTGTCGATTTATTTGCATCAAACTCCTGTCTTGAAAATTCTGGAAAAGATGTGCCCCCAGTCAATTCTTCTTCATACGCTATGAAACCAATCATTTTCGATACAAGCTGTTAGAATTGATCATCAGTAGATTTGATCCTAATAAGGCGACTGACGCAGACCGTATCCCACCTATTGTCTTAAAGGAACGTTCCCCTGAACTAGTAGCAATCTTATCTATGTACTGCTCGATCTGTATGTCGTCTGGGGAAAAAACTTCATTATAGTTGTTAGCAAATGTTCAACCTACTCCCAAAAAAGGTGCCAAGACCGATTCCTCTAGCTACCAATCCACTGCCATAATTTCCGTTTTATTTACAGTAATGAAAATAGTCATCAATCAGCAGCTACTGTCTTTTTTTGAATCTAACAATCTCCCTAATGACCACCAAAATGGTTTTAGCTAGACTCATTCAACAGGTGATCTTCTTACATATGTGACTCAAGTTTGAAACAATACATTAAAATAATCCGGTGAAACAGTTCCAGTCGCTTTAGACATTTCAAGTTTGGCATTACTGTTCACTTGCCAAACTCACCTCGTTTGGCTGATACACTCAATTGGGTTTCCAGTGTCCTTGATAAAAGACGAATATTGTAACGGTATAAACGGGTGGTAGAACGGGATTACAGATAAATTGGCCTTTTTGTCAGATGTTAAAAAAAAATTGCACATCCAGAATAGTAAATCTTACGTAAGTCACAATAGGGGTTGAAGACAAAATCGAGGGTTTGGGCGCCAGAATGTTTGGTAGTCGAAATAAGGGTTGTCGTGCCAAAATTACGAGTACATAGCGTGTCTAAACATACAAAAAACATACGCTTACCTATCCGTAATCAATTCCAGGTGTGCTGGACAGCAACTCAGCAAATTACCTGAAATCGGGCTCCAAAAAAAAAAACACTACACGCTTGTCAAATAAAAGCGTCATAAACACTCAATAAATTTACGTTACTACACCTCAGTGTAAATAATTAGGCATTAAATAATCATCAAAACAAAACAAGAAATCTATAAAATGAACTCTAAATGAATTAATACTCAACTAAAAATCAAATGAAATACCAAATATTAATAACGCTATTACTCAATAAAACAAAAAACTAACTTTGTTACGTTAAAACTAAATTACCGGTAACTTGCAACAAAAACTTTTATGTAACACAAAAGGGTTTCCATAGAAGTAAAACACATTTATAAAACCTAACAAACTATAATAAAATAATAAAAAAAGGATAAATATAAAAAAAATATAAACAGACGATAATGCGTAGAAACAAAAAAAAACAAATACTAACACTTAAAAGGCGACAGGATGTCTGATCAGAAATCTGCTTTTACGCCAGTCTAAATCGTTTAACCTATAAATATATAATGCGTGGATAATATACCCACACTACAATAGGGTCAATTGCCCTTTAATACTAAAATAAATAACCAAGGGTGAAGGCGGAGCGTCAAAACTATAATTAATTACGCTAAATAAATTTAAAATAACTTACTTTAATAACAAAAAAAAGATTACGACACCGCTTTCAGACCTTCATTGACACAAAAAAAAAATAATTCGAAACACACAAAATAATAAATGTTGAAATATGCAATAAAAAAAACAATATTATTTTACCTTAAAGGTCTAGAATTACACCTCTTCTGTGTTACAATATATGTGGAAGATAACCAGGTGGTCGGTTACGACTATGACGGAAATGAACTCTCCCTGGTCTGGCGAAATGATGAATAAAATGTTGACTATTGTTCTTTTATACACAAACAATTTCTTGACTAAACTCGTTAAAATGTTACTGTGTTAATTACTAACTTGTTTTAAAATATTAATATGAGCGTTCAAATGACTTGATAACTTTTAGCTTTAATTGGTTTTATTTCCACTAATAATCCAAAATGTTTATAACTTGATTTAAATAACGTTAAATTTTAATATATTGCGAAAGTTTCTTTATCTTTACACACGCTTTGTACGATAAATAGGTGGAAATAGGTGGCACTGCAAGAACGATGATTTTTAAAATCCGCAAAAGCGATCTAAACCAAAGAGGTCACTGAAGCACTATACAACACGACGATGTCCTCTAGGTAACTTTACGTAAAACCGAAATCGGCACTAGGTATAATCCTTTGGTGAATGAACAATTTTAATAAATCCCTTTCACAGGTAATCTCCAGGAGTAGCTAAACTACCCTTACTACACAACAAATACGTTCGTTAAACACCACAAGGTCCAAAATTTCAACGTTCTAAACCACCCCTTAAAGCGTAACACTAAACGGCAACGTATACTACTCGAAAGCACGATCAGTTTCAGAATCCCAAAAATTATTAACAAATTCCATCTTTGAATTTTGAATCCCACTACTCATAAAAAATCTTATCTAATTTAATTCCACCAATTAAAAAAACGGAAGGGGAAAATAAGGTACCCCAACCACAAATTCGTTTCCGTCCGTAAGGACTCGGTAAATGTTGAAAAACTCAAACGTCAGCCAAAGTATCCTGTACAGCCTCTCTATGTTTACCTTAAAGTACGAACAATAAGGCCCACATGCAATCTCTATGAATCAAAACCAAAATACCTAATAATAAACTGGACAACTATACTTAAGCGTCTTTATGTCGCTACCATGACATCATACGCCGATAATTCCACTCTATTTATTTAACGTACTTAATTTTCTATTATATCTTACGGAAATCAAACGAAATAAACCTTAATTAAACTTATATACAACTATTTACAAATAAGCGTTAATCAAACTTCTATAAACGGGAAATAATAAGGAAAAACAACCTAAATTACAAAAAAAAAATAATTGACAAACAAAGAATCTAAAGCTCACCACACACCTGCCATCCCTAAAGCTCGCTACACACGTTAAAACAAATTTACTATAAAACATAATTTGACCACACAAAAAAAAAAAATTATATACTGAATCTAACTAAGTACATAGAACTACAAACAAAATTACCTACTACGTATACAGGGTGTTGAAAATACCCTGACAATATGTGTCATAGTAGATGGCTTGTTTTTAAAAGGAAGTTGGCATTATCGCGGGCGTGCCGCAGGAATCAGTTATAACTCTTACACATTTTGTGCTATATATAAATGATTTTATTTCTTCAACGACTAACACAATTCATTGCTTTCCTGGTGACAGCACTCTTCATTGTAGTTAATCGCAGTCTACTCATTATAGTAATTCGACTCCTATTTCATACTAAATGTGAAATGGCCATTTCAATCCACAAAGACATTCAGCGTATTCTTGAATGAAGAAGTAATGACATAGCTCAATTTAATGCTAACAGAACTCAGTGTTCCCTTGTTTCGGCCAAAAAAGTATTGATTATATAATTACTATATTATGAATGACTACATCTTCAAATCTGTCATCGGTTTACTGCCTTCTGCCAGCTATTGAAGTAGCTGCTCGTAAAATAGGTCTTTTGTACATATCTAAAGAGTACTGTACCTCTCTACAACTATTTCTACTATATAGGGCCCAAATCCGACCTTATGGAGAAAATAGTTCTCATCTATGGGATGGTGCTTCTGAAAACGATCTCGATATCGTTGATCGTATCAAAGAAGAGGGATTAGACTTATTGTAATGAGCCGTTCTTAAATTCACATGCAGTACCTTGAGCATAAAAATTCGTTTTAAACGTTTTTTTGCACTATCAGCATTGCAATGGCTATTTTGCTGCGGAATTACATCATTTGCTACAATCCCGGGACACTTTTTGAAACGATACTCGGTTTGCTCATTCATATCATCAGTATGAAGGATAAATCTCCACTTGACGTACGAAACGGACATAATCGACATTCTTCTAGACTCCTTCTAAATTCTGGAATGATCTTCGTACAGATGGACTTATCCCAAACAAAACACTCTCACTTTAGCCACAATATGGACCACCCTTTTATATCAGCTGTCAGAGATAAGCCTTTCTCTTTAGTCGATAAACACACCTTTCACATTAGCCTGCACGTGAACCGTTTTATCTGAGAAACGTACGCTCCCCTTAGTGAAGATATGGTTCAATCCGTTTAGCAAACTTGCACTGATCCGAGATAACCCTCACCTTAGCCAAGAGCTGAATCGGCCCTTTCGCAATCACACTAGTCCGCGATATAGCTCCCCTTTTTAACAGGGTATGTATATATATATATATATATATATATATATATATATATATATATATATATATATATATATATATATATATATTGTGTGTGTGTGTGTGTGTGTGTGGCGTGCGTGCGTGCGTGCGTGCGTGCGCGCGTGCGCGTGTGCGCGTGTGCGCGTGTGTGCGTGTGCGTGTGCGTGTGCGTGTGCGTGTGCGTGTGCGTGTGCGCGTGCGCGTGCGCGCTAATATATATATATATATATATATATATATATATATATATATATATATATATATATATATATATATATATATATATATATATATATCTGTGTGTGTGTGTGTGTGGCTGCGTGCGTGCGTGCGTGCGTGCGTGCGTCGCGTGCGGCGTGCGCGTGCGCGCGTGCGCGTGTGCGCGTGTGCGCGCGTGCGCGCGTGCGCGTGTGCGTGTGCGTGTGCGTGTGCATGTGCGTGTGCGTGTGCGCGTGCGCGCGCGCGCGTGCGCGCGTGCGTGCGTGCGTGCGTGCGTGTGTGTGTGTGTGTGTGGTTCAGAAAGTTGCAATATATTAAAGTTAGGTTTTTTTAAATATAACGCCCTGTATTTTTTGTGATTTTTAGATGATACGTTAAAAATTAAATTAACTTTATTCAACGTTCCCTATACCTATCGCTTACCAATTTTGAGAAAATTGTGATTTTAAGAAAAATTTAAACAAGAACTAAAAACACGGAAACCTCTTACTTAGAGTAACACAAATTTATGTAGATTTATACTGACCTTAAAGGCTTCCATTTGCACTGTATAGATTTCGGTATTTAGTACAGTATGTTTAAGAAACGGATTCTTATTGTATATTTTTCAAACACTAAAAACCCACTTAACTTAAATGGACCACCCTGTATAATTTTTATTTATGTGAAATAACTTTTCATTTTCTATCAAAAAAGTATGAGCAATGCATATGTCTAAGATTAACGATTAAAAAGTTATTAAGATTTTTCTCTATGGAAATTTTTTTTTGTTTACATTCTGGTAGGTAATGATTCTAAAAGTAAGATATTGTTTGATTCTTCTAGTTGGCGGCTGTCCTTGAGCTTAGTGTTTAGGGTTAAATACTGACAAAATTCTTCCTTTATTTTCAATATTGCTATCATCCTTTAAGACTAAAAAAATGAAACAGTATTTTGAAGAAGACAGATTGGATATGACGTTTATCCTTCGTGAATGTTTTAGAAATTGTTTGTTAGCGTCAAGGGTATACGCAGACAGGTATCTCGATCGACCACATCGAGACGAAAGAGCTTTTGGAGAACTGATACAAACTTTTTGCGAAACTGGTAGTGTATCCTTCAAAAAACAGACTAAAGCAAAGTATGTTGTAAATAATGAGGACAATGATTTCTTAGTTTTAGGCTCACTGGTTGATAATGCAAATGTAATTTCAAGTAGTCAAGCAAGTATTTGGATAATTTTGAAGAACATAGGTGCCATTCTTATCACATACAACTTCATCAGAAATTATCTGGACGCGACTTTCAACGGAGGTTGAATTTCTGAGTCTTGAAAAGTTGGGGAAGAAGACGACTTCTTTAAATTTGTTTTATTTGCCGACGAACCAATTTATTCGACAGTAAGGATAAACAAATTTTACTTATTACCGACCAATATACTATATTAGACGTTGCATGTGGTGGACGTGTACTTGTACGCTCTGTTTAATCTAATTTAATTAGTTTATGGTGGTGATTTTTCCACAATATTGTTCCAAATGCCTACCAAGTGTGCAGTATGTTCAAATAATGTAAACCCACGGAAGGAAATAATGTGTCTTAGTCAAAGATAAACGTATATTATTCAGCTGTAAGATGTGTATAAAACAATTCACGGAACTAAGGAACCTATCAACAACTATCGAGCCTTGAGAAAGGAAAATGAGGTAGTTAAGTACCAAGTAAGTCTTAATATGCAAAATAATTCGCGCAATATTTATGAAGGAGAAGAAATCGTAAACGAAATCTCCTAACGTCAGCGTCGCGCGAGCTACATAATTGTGTTCAACCTTCCTAAGAGTACGTGAAATAATATTCCACAAATAAAAGAAAGCGATTATCGCATGGTAACTGAGGTTATACGTGCATTAGCGAGTGCTCCGTGTGATAGTATTAACGGATTTAGAATTGGTCATCCGCGCACGGATAATAAACCGCGTCCTGTTAAAGTTTTATTAAAATCTGTTAATGATATAATCACCGTTTTAAAAAAATAAACAAGAATTACTGGATCTACAATAAATTAACCATTGCTGCCGTTCAAACACCAAAGAGAGTATTTAAATAATATTCGCGATGAATTATCAAATAAAACATTTGTTCTTACACATCTAAAACGCTGAGTTTTGTTATTAGAATCTGAAAATCTTTCAATAATCCCAATATACTATTCTGTCTTTATTTTCCTCTGATAACACCAAAGCTAGAGTACTGTAACTTAGAGTGTTACCCAACCTATGAAACTCAATCTAATGCAAGAGTACTGCGTAAGTTCTTAAAATACGTAGCATTGAAAGCTGACGGTTCATATCCAGAAAGAGGATATCTAAACGAATTGCTTCTTTTACGATTTAACCTTTTGTCAATGGAAAAGCGTTGTATGCTAAATAGCCTCAAATTTTTATATGGATTACCGTACATTTCTATCAACTTCCCTTATATTGTATCTAGTCTTAATTTTTCTATTCTGTCGCGTAGACCTGTTGCTATAAACCTCAATTTATTTCCTACTATCCTGGCTGATGTAATAGATAATTTAGCATAAATATTAAATTTAAGTTATCTTTTTTTCTTTAGTAAACTTAATTTTAGTTCATTCCATGAAATGTGTGCATTTACCAGCTATAGGTAGTCCATCTCGGTCTGCATCTCCTTAACTTCTCTACTGATTTCCGTTCTCCATGTAATATTCATAGCGTTCTGATCTTCCGTTCTCACCACGTGCATAAAGTAGCTTAGCTGTTATTTTTTGTATTTATCTTTAAACTTTTCTTGTTTTTCCTCTTCCAGCTTTGTCGAATTTCATCAATTTTGCCATTTCTTTGAGAATCTTTATTTTGAGTTGCATCTTTTCTTTTTTTATGGGAGACTGATGCAAACGGAGAACAACTGGAACAGAATCCAGAAAATGAGCTTTAGCTCTAATCCACGACTCGAAACAACCTTCCTCTTTCAACAGCGGTAGATAGACGAGACAACCCTGCCATATTTGTGACCAAATCGCACAACTATCAGCTAAAACAGTGGAGAAACCGATACCAAGAACCCAACAACGGCCAATCTCCTGCTAGATGAACTCCGTCATCTGGCCTAATTACCTTTTAAGCGTCGTTTTAATTTCAAAAGGCGAAGTGGCGCACCTTTGCTGTATGACTCGATGCGGAGATAGAGGCTTTAGAGGTAGAACCAGATCAGTATGAGGCAGTTGGGGACATCGTTAGTAGAATCTTAAGTAGAATCATACAGCGAGGGTGCAGAACAGAATACATCCCCTCTCTCAATACAGGCATGAAGAATATGAAGGAAAGATATACCACATCATGCGAAACGGATTACTTTTCTGAAGAAACTCAACAGGAGATATTGAGAGCTACATCTAATAACAGAGCGTACAAATTGAAAGATCTTGTACAGAGTATGGCATGAAGCAAAACAGCAGGAGAGTTTTGAAAGTGATCAGGAAGCTCCATAATGATCTTGCAAGTCCACCTCTGAACCTTGCAGATGTTGGCGCTAACGAAATCTATTACTGATTGGGAAAGGAAAAGGAAGGAAAGGAAAGCAGAGAATTATTCACGTTGGAAGAACTTTAAACAACAGTAAATAAGACGAAGAATAAAAAATCTGCAGTCGTATATGACATCAGAACGGAACAAGTAAAACAATTTGAACCAGTCACTAACGATTGGATTTTGGATCTAAGCTGTGTTAGGCAAACATCCCTCGGTGAGTAGGAAAACTAAGCTGGTCGCTAGAAGGAATTGTATTATTACCCATATTATATAACATCTACACAAATAATTTTCACTTTGCCCTTTTTAGCTCAGTCGGATTTTGTACTTGCAAAATAAGGATCGGGGTTCGTTATTCAGGCTCTCAACACTTTGAACAAGTAGATAAAAAAAGTTTATATACATTTATTCCCTATTATCTTTCTTATAAATCTAATACTGTTACTGTGAACTACTTCTAAGATATAAATACAAAATATATTTTCCTGTGCTTCTCCCCTTCCTGGATGGTCCTGGGACGGAGGGTTAGGTGGTCCTCTGGAGTTTCTGCAATGTAACATTAATAGAAGGGTTGGGTTTTGACTTTTAATTTACGTCCTTTGACTGGTTTCAATTTATATTGTTTAACTGCCGCAATAAAATAAATAATTTTACCTGAATGCGTCCCTGTATAAACTACAGAAGTTGGTAGCAAGATAACCCTGTTATAAACACGTGTGCGATAAAACACCGAGTTCAATGCTCTGCCTTTAAAGAAATAATCGATATTTTAAGGCGGTCGGTTTTCAAATGTTTAAAAGTACTCTAATTTTATACCTGCTTTTCTTATGAAAATAAACTCATGCACGATTAAATTCAATTTTGCCCTTTTAAATAAATGAAAGCTTTTCGTTTTGAAGGTAACTTCTATACAGTAGCTGCGGATTATTTGTTTCTGTTCCTATATTAATTACTTTAGTACACAGGCTTTTATTTAAATAAAAAATACTTTTGTTATGTTGGCCGATTTTAAAATATAAAACCTTCGTTTTCTATTAAAGTAAATTTTCCGCGTCTAACAATAATGATTTGAATTATTTAACACGATATATATTATCGGATAATTTCTGGTTTACAGGTAACAATCTGCAAACGGTGTTACGTACGTTTTTCGGTGGTGGCGGCGGTGGTTGTATTACAGGCGATAATTTAATACTGACGAACACGTCTAATTTTTACGGTTATGTTTCTATATTACTGGATTAACGGTGTTAACTAGGTGTTCGGCTTAATCTCCCGACGAGGTTTTAATTACAGGCACTCTGCGGTTGCGGGTACGTTTGTCAAGGTGTTTTTGTTTTAGTGTTAGTGTAAATTTGTGTAGGTGGGTCTCCTTCGTTAGTAATCTGGGCAGCCACCCGTTAAACAAAACAATAGGATCTCCGTCGGTCAATGGAATGTCGGGCAACTACCCTTCAAACTCCACAGTGTAGGTGTCTAGTAATGAAAGAGTATGTCGGGTTTACAACCCTGCATATCCCTATCACCAGGTATCTCAACTTACGTACCTTCAACGATAGATCTCTGCAACTCTAACCCTTTGACTTCGGTGAGGTTATCACGTCGCGGAGTCGCGATTTCTACTTCGGACGGCGGTTACAGGCTGCGATTCTAAACGGTAGTAGTCGGCGCGAACGCGACGATAGAGCACACCATTTCTATTCGGATTCTTCTCGTAGAGAGCTTCTGGTAGAGAGCGATTGATAATCATCTTCTAGCAACGCGTGCCGCGTTTTTATAAAGAATTCGCAAGGGTGGTTACGAAACTTTGGTGGTGAGATTCCGTAAGCCAGTATTGGCGGAAGATGCTCTAACGTATACAAACTTTTAAACGTTTTTGGGATTTACGTCTGGAGGGAGAATGCAGGATTAATTATTGTGCAATTTTCTGCAACGCTATGAAACATGTTGAACTTTTACTAGAACTTCTACGAATTTTTATAATCGCTTGCACCTGTGCATTTAGCGAGTCACTTTATCTTAATAAATTCCGTGAATATTATATCAGTACTGGTATTTTACTTAGCAAATAATTAATCATGATAGGAAAATTTTGATAAAGGACGGCGTCTTGCTAATAAACTTTAGGAAACTAATTAGTAATAATAAAAAATTGGGATATCTGACGGTGTCCCTTTACATAGTTCAAACAATTTATATATGCGGACGATACTAGAATTGTAGGCCAAGTGACTACTTCCGATAAAGTTGAAGAAAGGCTATCCAAAACTGGACGTATTATAATAGGATGTCAAAAACCAATGCCCGTGCAGGGCATAAATTTTGTTGCAGGAATAGCACAGGCATCCTTTAAACGGACACAGTAGAATACCACGCCGCCTTAAGTCAAGGAACAGTTTCATGGAGCGCACACGGCCACAAAAAACCCAGAAAAGATGCCACGTGTCTAACCACCACTCGGCACAATACAGGAGAAATGAGTGAGCTTGGCTACAACTCAAACAAACGATCTGTGAAGACCGCAGAGCACTCGGATTGCATGGTTGTTTTGGAGGTATCGATAAAATAGTTGGAGGGAGAATTTTGTTAGAGAGGAAAGAACCGAAATAGGCGCCACAAGCTTTAACGAAAGAAGGAACAGAAAATGGGCTCTTATTCCTTGAGAGAGCGAGATCCTGTGTAACTTGAAGCAGGAAGTAAGTAATATGAATAATAAGTAAGTGAACAATCTTCTCAACAAACGCACATTTATTTCCCTTTTGGAATTTCCAACAAAGGAAGCAATAAGCCAAATATTATTGTATAGCTATACAGTAAACTTTTTAAAATACAGAAGTAGATACGAGAGAGACATAATTTTCGTATAACGTAACCGCGTACACGTCCTAAAAGAAAATTGTATGTGAAGTAGAACTTAACTACAGTACAGGAATGATTTTGTATATCATTTAATTCATCATTCTCATTAGTAAGATCGTAAGTACAGAAATTTTAAATAATTTAGTACAGAAAATAGAAACTAGTAAGCTTAAAGCATATTACTAAATGGTTAAGTCACAGATACTTATTTAAGGTCGTTTTTAGAAACCGTAACCAGATAAAATAATACAATCGATCCTATATCGATTTTTGCACGTTACAAAGAAACGAGTGAAGCTGTGGAACGAGAAGGATCGTGAAGGGCGAATCGTGTCCCCAAAGAAGAAGCTAGCGGCGGGAAGTCAACTTGACTTTCACACGTGGAAAAGTAAATTGCCTTGGAACTGGAGTAGCCCGATGCAAAAGTAATTTAGCCAAGTGGAAATAGGACAATAGTGCATATTGTGACTGCTGAGAAGAGCAAGATCCTAAACATCTCTTATATGCAGTTAATTTCACGATCCCTGCACATAGGAACATTTAGTCCTAGCGAATGACAAAGCCATTGCGGTTGTAAAATTCTTGGAAAAACAGATTTAAATAACCGGAAATAAATAGTTACCGTTATAACAAGTAAAATACACCCACGTACCACACAAAATCAAAAACACCGAATGCGTTTCGATAGCTACGCTATCATCAGCGGTCGACCGCTGATGATGATAGCTTAACTATCGAAACGCGTTCAGTTTAATTTTGTGGTACTTATTTGTTGTCTGAATCCTGCCACAGTTCCAGTGTTCCAGATTTTCAAGTTACCGTTGTATTTATTTTTATTTAGCTTTATTCTATTTTATCTTTTAAAATTAAGTGTGTGTAGTATTTTTTTGTTTATGTTGTTGCATTGAACTTTTAATTTAATTATTTAAGATTCCGGACACGACAATAACAACAAAAGGAAAATTAGGTTTATGAATCTTTGGTAAACCATTTAGTTTTGGGACAAGAGCTTCAGAGCGTGTTACCTTGGGAATAAAAGATATTTTAGTAAGTCCTTTAGTTTCCAAAAGGAACTACTCTGTAGAATCTTTTGACATTTTATTGTATAAAATGTCTCCAGAAGATTGGATAGTATCAAAAGGCATTCCTATATAGAAAAGATGAGATCGTTCGAATTTGGGTAACTATAAACCTATATTTTTCGAAATAGTTTTCCATTATTTTTGCAAATGTCTTTAAATATAAATAACAGGCAACGTAGTTTTGTACTAAAGGGTCTACCGTCACCAACCTGATGATAATAACAGAAATTTTATCTGAATCTCTACATAACAGTACACACGTGGATGTGTGGCAGATGGATTTGTCAAAAGCGTTTGATGAAATTAACCATTCGTTGCTGATTCACAAACTTAATCAATTTGGACTCATACCTCAAGGTTAGAACTTAACATGTATTGTATAACGGATTAATATCTGATTCATATATATATATATATATATATATATATATATATATATATATATATATATATATATATATATATATATATATATATATATATATATATATAAACAGATTACAGTCCTTAAATATAAAGTGAAAATGATTTATTTGTTGAATTACCGATTCAATCGGGTATTTAATTGCTATGTTAAGTATTCAGTTGTGAATACTTTTACGACTTTAAGTTAAAGTTTTACTATTTTGGACTTACATTATAACTTGATTAAATTTAATTAAGTTTGTTTTTTGACTGTGACATTTTTCAATGTTAGCCTTCATCCGGTAGAGGATCTTCTGATTTGTCATTTTGTTTAATAATTAGTCTACTAAAGATCTAGCTAATCTTTACTAAAATAAAGTTATATTCCGTAGTTGACTGTTTGATATGTTTCCTAAGGATTTTAGCAGTGTTACATTTATGTTTTTGGACTTCATACATTTATTTGACATTTTAAATGATTTTCAAAAATTTACTGAAGAAGATAACTGTAATGGTTATCAAAACGTTTAAATTTGTAAAAAGTTAACAAAACGAAATTTCGTACCCGAATGCCAAATACCTTAATTAATAGGAAGGGATTATAATAACGTAGCAAGAATCCTTTAAGGACCCCAAAATTACAGCCTCAAACCGTGAAAAACACAGATTATTCTGTGTCAACCGATACATTCCACTTGATACATGAAATCATATGTTATAAAGAGAATTCCGGGAAACAAGTTAGTTACGTTTAAGACAAATAAATGAGCAAAATCAAAGAATGATTGAGGTAACCACACGATGACGTGAAGCGTATTATATAATAAGCAAAAAAAGACTTCCTTATAACGAGTGAAAACTGTCTTTACATTTTAACAAAAAACATTTACCACGACCTGCTTCATTTTTTTTCTGAATTTTGGACTTAAATAAATACAAAAAATGCGAAACAACTCAATAGCTTGGTCTATCTCGTTTCGTTTTGCTTTCAAAGTTGTATGTATAAAAAAGAGTTAATACAGTTAAAAGTTGTTAATAACGGTTTAATTTACATTAAAATATTTTTTTACAGAAACCCAAATGATCACAGTAAGCAAGAATCAGGATTAGCAGCTTCAAGGGAGAAGAATCGGTTTCGATCCATTGTGTGGGACGAATACGATGCAGTTCACCAAAAATACTTAGAAATTGGTAAGTTGTTGTCTTTTTTTATTGTACTAAACATCCCCCTTGCGGTATAATACGTTTTCAAAGATAAATGCACGCGTATAAGAAATATAAAAATTAATACAACATACTATAAGTTATTCATAAGTCTAAAATAGTCGAGTTTGGACAGCAAACACCAGCGTATCTAAAACATAAGGAGTTATTAGAAATCAAAGAAAAAATAAATACTCACTCATTTCTCAGGATACAGAAATGGTCCATTAAATCATTTGGGGTTTTAAGCAAAGTATATACAGATTTACACTCGTGGAGTAATGAACAATGACCTTCTTGTTGAAGTGGTGTTTTAGGACAGCTTATAATCTCGGAGAAGGTTTCATTTGCACCCAGTTTGTAAGTTCCTAAATTAAAAATAGGACTGAAGTGTAATTTTAAAACGATAGAATACTAACCATTAGCAAGGTTTATAAAACCATTTTGTAGTATGGTGTTTAGCCAAGGAAGATCCAGCGGTAATGTGTCCGTGCTGTTCACTATGCTTACCACATGCAAAGAATGCACTATACTTGTGGGTACACTCATGTGAGAGACGCTATAATCAGCAACGTCTTCAGCCTCATATTCGAAAGCACTATCTATTGACGATAAAAATAAAAACCAGTTATTGTACGCCGGTAGACTTACTATATAGGTATTGTGCTCCACCAAAACGTGAAGATGCTGGACCTCCTACAAATAACAGTTTAATTCTGTCCCGATACAGCCAAGATTTATATTACCTAATAATCGATCATATGACTCTTCTGGATCTTGACTTGCTGATTGTGTGTCAACCGCCTTCGTATCATTAGGTTTTACTACAACTAATGAACTTACGGAAGTGACAAACGAATACTTAATTGCCAAATTAAGTGCTTTTTGTTTTAGTTCTTCTTTTTTATTGTCAGAGTATTCTTTTTCTTGTAATAATTGGGTAATCGATAAATAAGCCCACAGTCTTTCGATGTTAGAAATTGCTGTGGAAATAGTTGGTGTCAGAGAAATTCTTAACCCACTCTCTCCATAACCGTCAATCGTTGGTGTTGGTGCTTCTTCACCTTAACATCATATTAATTTAAATTTTTACTTTTACGCTAGTAACTCACCATCAACTAATCCGCACACTACCATTTCCGAACCGGCAAAATGAATAGGAAAATCAGTTCTAGTTAAGCTGGTAACGCTTGGTGCGTACTTAAACTTAACATCAGAAAGAAGAGGTGAAGAAATATGGCGATAAAAATCTTCGAGCTGCACTGATGCATCAGCTGCTTCATATATGTGCTTAGAAAATGCAGAATTACGCAATGAGAATGTTTGTAGAAACTCTTTATCGGCACCATCCCCAAATGATAAAGAAAAAATGGGAGATTTTCTTAATCCGGAATTCACTTCCGTTATCTAAAACTTTAAAAATAAAAATTGTGAATAATGAATAAATTTTTACATTTCTTATTATCTCCTCGGATGATGCATCTGTAGGTTCTCCATCAGTTAAGAATATAATTATGGGTTGACGTGTAATACTGTCATTTGTAGAATTTCTGACTTTCTCCAAATCAACTAAATGTAGAGCAACTTGTAGTGCTCCATACATGCTGGTTGATCCATCTGATTCTAATTCCGAAATCGAATGTTTTGCTTTCTTGATGTGATTGGCACTAGCCAATTTTGCGGAAGGAAACTCCGAATTCTAAAATAACAATTGTGGTTTTAGCGCTTAAATCTGATTACCCATACCTTTACAGTTAGAGTTTCCAGTTTTGATGGATCAAGATTGTGAATATACCAATCACTTTCTTGATGAGAATCCAAAGTCCAAACTTTAACGTAATCGCTAAACGTCAATAAATTAAAGGAATCATGATCGTTAAGCTGTTCCAAAATGTTAACCATTGCTTCTTTAAGTTGCTTAATTTTGGATCCCCACATACTACCAGATGTATCCAAAACAAAGATAACTTGTTTGGGTATTGGTTTTAAATTTGTTGGCGCGAAAAAGTGCACGAAATAGCCATCTTGAATTAAAATCTCACCACCATGAGGATCCCTTTCAACATCGTATTGCACAATAAATTGCCCAGAAAGTCCATAATCCTCTTTGGTTCCAAAAATATGCGCTACTTCCTTTTGCCTTTCAATATTTGGCATAAATCGAACTATTGCTAATGTATCGTTAACAATTTCTATATCAGCTCGTGGATCTAACGCTGGGTCTTCCTTTCCTATTTCGTTTCCAGAACGTAATGGTGGTGCTTTGAGATCAACAATTTTTCTGCTTTCAGCAATGACGATCTATAATGTAAAAACTTGACAATAACGAATCGAGAGGTTGCTATAACTTACCTCAACGCTCAAGTCTTTTACCGGTTGACCGGGATGTATGTTAATAATTTGCTCGTAATGACCATCTTCCCGTTGTAAAAGCTGTTCGTAAGTGAGATAAAAAGCAGATTTGGCTTCAGGCTCTATATTCACTGAAACTGTGAAACGATTTGAATCACGAGCACTTACAGCAACATGGGCCGCTCCAAATCCACGTGAAACTGCCTGAAACGGGACAAATAAAAAACCTTGTATAGCTAGTGACGTCACTTACTTCATCATAAACTTGCTTCGCTTCTTCCTTTGCTTTTACGTAAGCTGTGTAATTTTTACCCCCAACTTCCATAACGAATCCAGAAATAAAGGCAGTTTCTGGCAATACAATTGAAAATACCGCCTCTTGAGATACATTTCCAAAATTTCTTACTTTACTAATCACCGTTGTATTTGCAAATCGGTTATTCACATTTGACCTTATTTTCATTTGATAAATTTGAGGAGTTGATGGGTTATGAGTACTTTCCTATAATATATATTTAAGTAGTCAACCAAAAACGTTTTTTAACTCACATCTTTCTCATTTTCTTTTACGTTTTCCTTTTCTGTAGAACTAACAACTAAGGCTTGTTCGCAAAAGGGTGCAATTAAAATTACACTCAAAATAAGTAGAACTATCTTATGTTCCATTTTATTTTCTACAAAGAAAACTGAATTATTATTAAAACACTAAACATTGGTATAAGTTAAATGTCATTGATTAAATTGCAAAAATAAAACTTACACAACATCAAGAGTGAGTATGGAAAACCCGTCTTGAACTGGTCAATAACATAATAACAGTGATGTTTATATAATCAAATGTTCAAATTATTAATTAATTTTTAATAGTTCTAAATATAATGAAAATTCCGATGCATGCACGTAGTTAAATTTTCTCAAAATTTTAAATTATTCCATAAATTACTCTTTTATTAATACACATTATTTGATAATGAATTATTTTTGTAAACTTTCAGTTTAATTAAGTATTCTGATTAGTGATTTCTAATATTAATTATTTAATAGTCTGAATTTTGATTACGTAATCAGTATCGTTATAAATTCTCTAAGAATTTTAATTGACGAGTATTGAAACCAATGAAACTGTGCTATTAACAAAAACAAACGTGTAACAAATAGAGATTGTTACTATTTTTATAAAGGAAAATCAAACTTGTAGAAATCTAAGAATAAGATCAAAAAAATCGATAATAAACCCAAAAGAATATAGATGTTTAATACACTTTCAGCAGTAACATAAAAAATTTATACAAACAGATGGAATCACAAGAAAAGATGAAATGAACCATATTGTAACGTGACGGGCAGATGACTTTCTTATTCCTGTGCCCTTTTACATAGAAAAGGCTAAAAATTGTTTAAAATTGAATTATTCTGATAAACCGTTTTCTACACTTTCTGCTGTAAAGCTGATAGTTTAGAGCTCGCATATGGCGCTTGTATAGAGCTAATTTATTACCCTATGAAGCAAAAGGTTTCTATACTTTTCACCAAGAGTTCATGGTTTTACGCTATATTTACAATATAAGCCTGTTTTTTTTCTTTGAAACACCTTTTATAAAATTTATTGTTCTACAAAACATATTTATTAAGAAATAATGTTGAAAATTGTATTATTACTCCAAAGTTGATAGGACAGGGTGTATTCACAAGAACTTAGCGCATATTTATTACGCTACAAATAAATTGTACAAAGAAAAGCTGTTTAAAATGTAATTATATTTAAAACAAGTTTCCATGGTTTTTCTTATAAAGTTAAGAGTTTTACACATATTCACAAAAACTGTTTTAGAGTTCGTTCAAAGTAGCCTGTGACGGCTTGCTCATTACCCCACGAAAACCTTTGTGTGCTAAAGGGTGCTTTAATTTTCAATCCAATGTAGACCATTTACAAACTATTCACAAAAGGTCTTTTAAACACTCCATTATATTGGTTATTTCTATCCAACAACAAACTCATAACGAATAACTATCAACAATTAAATTGTTTTCAAAAGAGGTCTCAATACTTCTTATTGCAAAGTTAACGTTTTTGATATATTCACAAAAGATTTTTTTGAAATACTTTTTCTCGGGACGGATTAACTACTGTACAAAAAAAATGTGTAAAATGTAAAAACTAGCTTTTAAGGACTTGACGTTACAAGAATTTATAATCATAAACTTAATAGATATTTATGTATTAAGGGCATAATCAGAAGATTATGGCTCGAGGGAATGTTAAAAGCCCGACGCGAAGCGGAGGGCTTTTATATTCCTGAGAGCCATAATCAACAATTATGCCCGTGGTACATACAATGTTTTATTTTATTTTGCACCATGAAACTGGAACAAAAAATTCAGTATTTTCGGCAAGTTTTTAAATGCAAATGCAGTGAAATAAAGTCGACAGTAAGCTAATTTGTTGTTACTAAGATACTGTCATATTGCTAAATTGTTGCTAAGGTACTGTTTGTTTGTAAATAATTTGCATTCTAAAATGGAAGGTGGAAACGCAACATATCATGTCATGTGTTTGCTGTCAATCGTGCTGCTTAGCAACAATGACATTTCCGTGCTATAAAGACCACATTACGCCCGCATTTGGGGGCGTATAAAGAACGTTATGGTGGCAAAATAAAATTAAGTAATTTTATTCAAGTATGGACAAATAAAAATAAAATGTTGGGATTGCTTCTTGGACGCGCTAGAATAAAATGAAAAGTGTGCAAGTCGATCAAACTATACTGTTACTTTAGACTAACTTTAGACTAACCATTTGGCATACCATCCATTTTTTGTATCAACCCCAACGACTAATTCCGTCCCCATCATATCGAATATACACAATCGTATCTAAACAGATAAATTATTGTATTAATTTTAGACTAGTCGCCTAACACGCTGTCAACCATCCTCATCATACGTCAAATATATGTAAAATATTTTAGACGGACATTCAATTACTTATTTAAAACATAATTGATTGTATCTATTAACAGTGATTGGATTAAATGAGGCTTGCCATATATGGAATATACAGCATGACTATATAGTAGTAATTTTATACAAGTATGGACAAGTAAAAATAAAATTTTGGGATTTCTTCTTGGATGCGCTAGAATAAAATGAGAAGTGTGCGAATCGATCAAACTATACTGATACTTTAAACTAATTTTAGACTAACCATTTGGCGTACCATCCATTTTTTGTATCACACCCAATGGCTAATTCCATCCCTATCATATCGAATATATGCAATCGTATCTAAACAGATAAATTATTGTGTTAATTTTAGACTAATCGCCTACGACGCTGTCAACAATCCTTATCATATATCAAATATATGTAACATATTTTAGACGTACATTCAATTACATATTTAAAACACAATTGATTGTCTCTATTAACACCTATTGAATTAATTCAGGCTTGCCATATATGGAATACACAATTAATACACAATTGATTCTTTTTCTATCGACGCTTACTGACTAATTATTTAAGCTATCGACTTTTTCTATGAGCCCCCGATGGGTTAATTCAGCCCCCTTCATATGATTATGTCGTATGTATAGAATATAATGCAAGCTAAATAAAAACGGAACTTTGATTTTAACGTTACTTTAGATAATTTTTTGAAACAATTAGTCTCAAACTATGGCTGCATCAATTGGATTCAGCATAAGGGATGGTTAGCCCATTAGGAGTTGATAGAGCAAATCTGTCTCAAATATATAGTCCAAAATTAAGACCACGTTCTTAGACGGCCATAAACGTGTTCCATACCTTTGATGTACCTATTCGTTATATTGGGCGAAATTAGCTCACTGGTGATTGATAGAAGAAATAGCAGGTGTGTAGTAATTAGTTTAAAATAATGGGAAAAACTTAAAGGTTGTTAGCAAAAACCCAATAGTTAAGTCTAGAATTAGCCTAAATTACAGTAAACATTGAAAATCTGGTGTAAAATAAAATATCTCCAAAACGTTTCACCACAAAGATAATAGTTTCCATATACTGGCAAACGGTGAATTAGGGTTTATTTGAAGAAGCTTCCAGGGGAATGTTTATCACCCTACAACAAACTATCACTAAAAATGTCTCAAAGGTTAAAATATGTTATATATTATACAGGGTGTTCCAGTTTTTTGTAGCAGGACTTTAATAGTCGATAGAGCTTTCAAAATTAAGACAAAACGTTAATATAAACATAGGTTGCAAAACGCTTAGTTTTGGAGATACAGGGTTTCAAAGTATTAATTTTTTTTCAGTTCTTTAAATTTATCTTCAAAACTGTTTAAAATAATAAATCAAAATTTAGTACACATATTACACTTCTTAAACTCAATATTAAGAGTAGTTTAACGTTTATCAATATCTACAGGGTAGTACACTTTCTGGGGTGGTACACTCTTTATCCACCCCGAACTTTTTCATGCGACGCCTCTAACTCTTAAAAACCAAAAATTTAGATTGCCCATTTGATTTAGGAACCTTTTTGTCTTCTGCTTTTTTTTCGAAAAATGCATAGTTTCTGAGATAAATTAGCTGTAATCCATGAACAGCTTCCAAATGATAAGTAAAGAACGTCTGATGCTCCCGCAAAAATAGTGTGCCATGAAAAGAACAATACAAAAAAAGAATCAATTATGTCAATTCTCACGTTTATTTTTTGTCTCTTAATAAAAAGTAGTACTCCACCGATTTTTTCCTAACTTTTCAGTTGAATTAAATAAACGAAAATAAAAGTAAAACAATAAAATAAATTTAAAAAAAATACGTATTTATTGAAAAAAATTGGAAAGAATTTCTATTTAAGATTTTAACAAGAACGAAACGAACGAAATAAATAAATTAAACAAATAAACTTAACTTATACAACAAAACAAAAACGCTATCGTAATAACAAATAAATTTAAAGAAACTGTTCAAAATGTGAACCATTTTGTTGATTACATAATTCACACCGACGAATAATTGCACGTGGAATATTAACTAAAAATTGTCTTATTTCATTACACGCATTCCTAATCCTATTAATGAGTTCATCTCTTGTTGTCACAGGGGTTGCATACACCCTTTCTTTTAAATATCCCAACACAAAAAAATCTAAGTGAATTAGGTCTGGAGACCTTGGCGGCCAGGGAACTGGGCCTGCACGACCGATCCATCTTCCTGGATAATGGTTGTCCAGCCAGTTTCTAATGATTCCGCTATAATGAGCTGGACGACCAACAAGTTGGAACCAAGCCGTTCTTCGTGAATTTAAGGGAATATGTTCCCACATATTCCCATGTTCACTCTCTAAGAATTCCAAGAAAGCCGCAGCATTCATCCGAGGTGGTAAAAAAGTAGGGGCCAAAAAGGTGATTATTGTAAATACCTATCCAGACGTTCACACTAAGTTCTTGTTGGAAATATATCGGGCGAACTACATGTGGATTTTCATGTGCCCAAACGTGCTGGTTGTGAAAATTTACCACACCATGACGAGTGAAGCAGGATTCGTCGGTCCATAAAACATTATTTAAAAAACCTGGATTGTTATTATATTCAGCAAAAATTCATCGACAATACGCAACTCTACGTTCTGCATCCCCTGGTTGTAGTCCTTGAACAGGTTGTAGATAGTAAGGATATCGGTGATCCCGTCTTAATGTTCGGTGAATAGTAGTATTTGAGACTCCACCTAAAGCTACGGATACTCTTCTAATGCTAGTTGTGGGATCTCTGTCGAATTCACGCAAAATTCGTCGGGCAATATTTCTTTGCTGCCTATGGTTATTATTTTGACGACCATGCACATTATATAACCCCTGACTTATAATTTGTTGGTGAACTGTTACAAATACTGAAGGATGCGGTGCTCTTCTAAAAGGAAATCTTCGCCTACATTCACGGGCTGCTGCTGCTGAACTTCCATTTACAAAGCCATAAATAAAATAGATATCCGCTATTTCTTGATTAGAAAGACAGAAATGGCATTTTAAAAGATCACTTTTCCAATAAATATTAACACAATAAAATATGTAAATAAATTACATTCTTTTTAGGGCACAAGTCGTATTTAAAATAAAACGTGAGATTTGACATAATTTGATTCTTTTTTTTTATTCTTCTTTTCATGGCACACTATTTTTTGCGGGAGCATGAGACGTTCTTTACTTACCATTTGGAAGTTGTTCATAGATTACAGCTAATTTAACTCAAAAACTATGCATTTTTCGAAAAAAAAGCAAAAGACAAAAAAGTTCCTAAATCAAATGGGCAATCTAAATTTTTAATTTTTAAGAGTTAGAGGCGTCACATGAAAAAGTTTGGGGGGATAAAGGGTCTAACATCCCAGAAAATGTACTACCCTGTAGATATTGATAAACGTTAAACTACTCTTAATATTGAGTATAAGGAGTGTAATATGTGTACTAAATTTGGATTTATTATTTTAAATAGTTTTGAAGATAAATTCAAAGAAGTGAAAAAAAATTAAAACTTTGAAACCCTGTATCTCCAAAACTAAGTGTTTGGCAACCTATGTTTATATGAACTTTTCGTCTTAATTTTGAAAGCTCTATCGACTATTAAGGTCCTGCTACAAAAAACTGGAACACCCTGTATATATTAATATATTCTCTAAAGGTGCTTTTCATAATTCGTTATACGTAAACCTACAACAAAAATTTACGATGAGTAATTGTGTAAAATTGAATTATCTTCAAAAGTTTCTTTACATTATTTGATTAAAGGATAATACTTTCCCAGATATTCATTTTAAGCTAGTATGATATCATTTTTAATATATCTATTTATTTCCCAACGACATTTCCTTGAGAAAGAAAAACTGACGCTCATTATTGCCCTTATTTAAGACCCTTATAAACATAATTTGTCTAGAACTGTACAGTGTGTCCCATTTTAGATGATATTTCGGGGTACCTCACTTACGAGTAAAGATACACAGTTCACAATACCGTGCTAGTTTTTTGTTAGAAGAACGCTGGTATAAACAAAACTCTCATAGCCCGCTACATTCTGAGATACAGGGCGAAATTGAAAATATTGCATTTTGGGACCCGCTTTGTATCTCCGTTATCCTTTAATGTATGGCAAAGGTAAAAATTGGTTTTTATACAGTTTTTTTACGTAGAATCCAGTGGCGTAGTCGTAAGCTGTAAGCTGTCAATTTTTAGCTATAAATAAAACGTATGGTTTTTTTACCGGAACACCCTGTATATTTTTCTTGAGTTTGATTGGAAATTTTGTAAGCTTTACAAAAATATATAATACATGATGTGTATTTTAAATAATAAACCTATGATTTCACAATATCTGCGTAATAGCATAGTGTGTACTATATAGAATTATAATTACTAGGTGGTGAGTTAATTATATTAGGATATCACAAACACAGAAATTTTAAAAAAGATAAATCAATTTTAAGGCATAATAAAACTGAAACACATAATGTTAAATCGATAGTAACCCCTTAATAGATTTTCACCTTAAAAGAACTGCTCAAAATGGTTGCCATTTTCCCGAATGCAATGTTGACATACAGTGGTTATTATTTTTAAAGCACTTAAAATAATATGGAACGTCTTTGAAAGTTTTGAAATGCCTCATTAGTGGCATCAAGTAGTTCATCTATTGTCCGATGACGGATACCATAAACCTTATTCTGCTAGTAGCCACATAAGAAAAAGTCTAGCATGGATAGGTCAAGGGACCGTGGAGACCATCTAACTAGTCCATGAGTACCGATCCACTTTTCACGGAAATGATGGTCTAAAAAAGGTCGAACAATTACAGCATTCTGTGCGGGCGCGCCATCCTGTTGCAAATGTATCCTGTTAAGATGAACTAAAGGAACATTATCTAGTAACATAGGGATAACGTCTTGCAAAATTTCAAGATATGTTCCCTGTAAGACTGCCTTCATAAATTCTGTAATCTATTTGTTGCCCCAAAATAAAACAAGCTACGCTAAATCCAAATCGACCCTGTTACTCTCTTTCGAATAGCACATGATGATTTTCTTGGGACCAATGCCTAGTATTATGCCTGTTAAAAATACCTGCACTCGAAAACTAAACCTCGTCGAACCATATCATAAATCTAGCAAAGTTATTACCAATACTAATTTGTTCCAAATACCAGTTGCAAAACAGTAAACGACGTTCTGCATCCCCAGGATGCAAATGGTGAACAATTTTAATCTTGTATGGCTTAAATTTGTATTTGGTCAACATTATTTGAACCGGAGTCTTGGTAACACCAATCTCCTGCTGTAGAACTCTATATGATTGCGAAGGCGTTCCCTATATACATGCTAAAACGTTGACTTCACCCGTATCGCGATTATTACACTTTTTTGGTCGGGCTTGGATAAATGATCCATGATCTACCAATTTTTTTTATTCGAGAAGACATTAAAAGACAAGGTTGCCTTCTTTCTAGATATCTATAAATCCAAATGATATTTACATAAAAAAATAAATCCACATACGTCAAAAGAAAAATAACTATTCAAACAAATCTGTTGAAATACAGTTGGGAAGCCTGACGGAAGTTTTCATTGCTCTCTATACAACAGACCAACATATTTTTCCAAATGTTGATAATTTTCATTTTCAGCCATTGTAACGAATACAATATTACGCATAGAATATAAATTTTTCAACAGACCGGTCTTGGCAAACGCTTAGCAAATGATCATTTAATTGTTCCAATAATCATGGCCTACTAATTCTAATACTATATAATACACTCTATGTTATTACGCAGATTTTGTGAAATCATAGATTTTAGGTTTATTATTTAAAATACACATCATTTATTATATATTTTTGTAAAGCTTACAAAATTTCCAATCAATCGCAAGAAAAATATACAGGATGTTCCGTTAAAAAAACCATAAGTTTTATTTATAGCTAAAAATTGACAGCTTACAGCAAGAATGCCACTACGCTACTGGATTCTACGTATAAAACTGTATAAGAACCAAGGGGGGTCCCAAAATACAATATTTTCAATTTCGCTCTGTATCTCAGAAATATAGTGGGCTATGAAGGTTTTGTTTATACCAGCGTTCTTCTCACAAAAAGTAGCACGGTATTATGAAAATCGCAACTCTGTATCTTTACTCGTAAGTGAGATACCCCGAAATATCATCGAAAACGGGACACACTGTACATAAAAATAGGTCTCACCATATTTTGTCACAAAGTTAATAGTCTTCTTAGTACTAACAAAATTGTGCTATATAGTTCGTTGGTTTGAGCAAAATTGAATTATTTTTATAACAGAAGTGGCAGTTTTTGGTATTTTCACAAAAGGTACCATAAACCCTATCTGTCAAGTATTTGGCGTATTCATACCTCACTAAACAGTTCTATAAAGAAAGTATATCTAACACTTATTATCTTTAGAGCAGGCCTTTACACACTTTCTTTTACAGTTGAGAGTCTGAGATATGTTTACGAAAGACGCGTTATAAAACCCTATGAAACCACATTTATCAGACCCTATTAACTACTTTATGAAAAAAAAATAATAATAACGTGCGTATAATTGAACTATTCTAAACAAATTTTCCATGAATACTCTATTTGAAGTACCCTCTGAGGAACATACTAAAAACTTTTATAAGAAAAATACAAAAATTACCTTGAAAAAGGTATCTAAACATCTTGGTACAAAGTTAATGGTTGCAGAGACATACAGGGTGACCCAATCTTCTGTAATCGGTCCATAGCTTGTTCACTGTTCAATATATCGATTTGCGTTTTTCGCCATCTAGTTGATATGCTTTTGGTGCACAATTTAAAAATATTTTCAATATAAAGAGGGTGTCATACTAAGAGTGCTGCTCCAAACTCATGTTTTTTTTAAACGGAATACCCGGGATAAATTTATTTTTTTTAGTTTCCTTGTACAAATATATTGCGAGCTTGCATGAATCATTATGGGCATATCTCATTCCATGCCAGAGTTATTCATGTTTTTATTGGGAAAATAGCTCATATTCGAGATATCACTGTGAAGAAAGCCATGGATAAAAAAACTCGCCACTAAGAATTTCACAATAACTCCTAGTTTCAAATAACACACAACCTTTTTTTCTAGTACGCACACAATACACAGGGTTAGATAAAAGTCAAAAAGTTTAATTACTTAATTTCTTCAAATGCAACACCCTATTTATTTTTTTACCATTTGATACCATTTTCGATGAGCTTTCCGTTGACATAAGGTTTGTCAAGTAAATTCCGGATATTTCTCAAGGTTTTAACAATATATGTCTGAATTACGGCCGGGTTCAGAGTTGTAATAATTTTGGTAAAATCAATTAGGCTAGTACCATGGCTAATTTTTTATTCAGTATAACGGTAAAATTGTTAAATAATTAATACTTTATGAGATTAATGGATACAATACATCAAATCTTTATGACATGTTCGAAGAGGCCACCATTCTGATCAATACACATCCTCAATCGCCGTTCGAATGACAGGGTTGACCTTATCTAGTAGTTCAACTTGAATTGTCCCGAATGCTTCGCGAACACGAGATTTTATTTCTTCTGGTGTTGTTGGTTTTACCACATAAATGTTCACTCTAACATATCTCAGAAAAATGTAATCTGTTCTGGAAATCATTACTGTGCAATTCCTGGTGTAGGTGTATGTGATACGAATTAAACTTGTTCTTCAATATGATCCTGTTCATACTGCTTTGAGAAATGTCTATTTGCGCAGTAATATTACGTGTGCTTACATGTGGACTTTCTTGCAATGCAAGCACAACATCTAATTCGATGTCGTCGTTAATCCTTCTTCCGCTATTTTCTTTTACTTCACACTTCACACTTCCTGATTCTTCAAAGCAGTCTTCCAGATTTTGAAAGGAGGAAACTTATGGTGTTCTTACATCGGGATACTTTTGGTGATAAATTCTTTAGGCAAGTAGAACATGTCCTTCAGCTCGGCCAATACAGTAGATCATACGAACTAGTTCTTGATGTTCATAGTTCATTTTGAACTTCGCACTTGGGAACGTACAATTAATTGTGTAACAATTTTGACAGCACGTCTGCTTGGTTTAAAATTCATGGCTACATGGATCCGATGCAATCAAGTACGCGAGTTACCCCAATAATAATTATTAATGCCTCGCCTACTTTTTTTCTCCAAAATTATAACTGCAATTTTGAACCCGGCTCAATTCAGAAGTTTTCAAATAAACTAAATTTAAACATCGTCGTTGGTTTTGAAATAACTCCTATGTGCATACTTTGACAATTTTAAGGTTTTGATTTGAAAATGTGCTTTAATTTGGGTTGCCGTAATATCACTTACGTGTTACGTATGCATAAAGGAGGTACTAAGTTTCTGAATAATAGCTTAAAATATCTTCCATGGTTTTCTTTTATTTACAACTTGCTAGATTAATAAGTTGTAACTACATTCCTACCTACTAACTTAGCTAGTTACCTACAACTGCATTTTTGAACTACAAAGTTTAGCGATGCCACTTAATAGAGATAATAATATATCAAAAATAAAAATTATCTTGGTCATATCTTGCTCACTAATGATAACATTATTCATTAATCTGTAGGTAATTGCACATACATATTAGTAATAACTTTATATTCTTACTTAACCAACACAGTCTTTGATAATTATCTCGCTATGATGTTTTTATAAATAGGTACATCATTTTTACACTACCGGATTTTTCTGATTTCTTAGTAATAAGTAATAGTTGCTATTTTTTCTCAACTATGGATGAATAATACACCAGGAATTACACGGTAATGATTTGCATAACAGATTACACGTTTTTCAAATCATGTATGGCAGGATTGATGAGAATCGAGACACTCTAAGGAAAATATTGTTCACCGACAAAGCTATATTTAAAACTGACGGCAGCGTAAATAGGAATAATATGCATTTTATATTGAGAATCCACACTGGTTGAGGAATAATCGGAACAAAAGTGATCGGCCTACATTTCTTCAATGTGTTCTTAATTAAACTTCCATTGTTATTGGAAGATGTCGATCTCGTCACAAGAAGAGACATGTGACTACAGCAAGACGGTGCTCCGGTGGACTATCACAAAGTGGTTCGCCAATATCTGGATAGAACTTTCCTTAACGGATGGGTAGGTAGATGAGGTTCCATTACCTGACCACCTCGGTCGGCCGACCTGACGCCAATAGACCTTATCCTTTGGGGATATGTTGGCGAAAACGTTTATGTGGTAAAACCAACAACCCCAGAAGACACGAAACCTCGTATTCGCGAAGAATTCTGGACAATTGAAGTCGAACTACTAGGTAAGGGTAGCATGCCATTCGAACAGCGATTGAGGATGTGCATTGATCAGAATGGTGGCCTCTTCGAACATGTGTTATATAATCTTGCTGTATTATATCCGTTAATCTCATAAAGTGTTAATTTTTGTACAATTTTGCCGTTATACTGAATAAAAAATTAACCATGGTACTAGCCTACTTGCTTTTACCTAAATTATTACAATTCTGAAGCTGGCCTTAATTCAGACGTTTGTTGTTAAAACCTTGAGAAATACCCAGAATTTACGAGACACACCTTATATCAACGGAAAACTTATCGAAAATGCCATCAAATGGTAGAAAAATAAATAGGGTGTTCCATGTGAAAAAATGAAGTAATTAAACTTTTTGTCTTTTAGCTCACCCTATATATTGTGTGCATACCAGAAAAAAAGTTTGTGTATTATCTGAAAGTAGGAGTTATTGTGAAACTTTAGTAGTGAGTTTTTTTCCATGGGTTTCTTCACAGTGATTTCTCTAATGTGAGCTATTTTCCTAATAGAAATGTAAATAACTCTGGAATCGAATGCGATATGCCCATAACGATTCATGCAAGGTCGCAGTATATTTGTACAAGGAAACAAAAAATAAAACTGTACCGGGTATTTCATTAAAAAATATAAGTTTGGTGCAGTACTCTTCGCGAAAACCGCAAATCGATATAATGAATAGTCAACAAACTACGGAGCGATTACAGAAGGCTGGGTCACCCTGTATATAAAAGTGCTTTGGGATGATATAAAATATATGTTATTGACTTACTTATTACCCTACCAAAATGTTCAGTACAAAACTTGTCCAAAACATTTTCTCTGCAGCACTTCTTTAGAGTTTATTATTTAAAATTAGATTATCTCTAAAGAATGTATACGTATTTTACTACAAAGTTCTCTATCTGTTCACAAGAGATGCTTTCGATGGAGAACTTTTTTGGCAACTGATACTTACCATAAAGGTTTTTCTATCTTAATT
This sequence comes from Vesta saturnalis, assembly GCA_036346205.1. Classification (NCBI taxonomy): domain Eukaryota; kingdom Metazoa; phylum Arthropoda; class Insecta; order Coleoptera; family Lampyridae; genus Vesta; species Vesta saturnalis. The sequence continues at coordinate 914,660 of JARFJB010002353.1, read as the reverse complement.
GCTCTAAAATTACCTGTTATTAATGTATCCATAAAATATGCTTTGGAGGACGTTTTCGAAATTATTTATGAAAGATCTACAAAAGGACATTGTATACAAAAATTGAATGATACAACAATAAACCCCGCACCTCGCGGGGCGGGACTTGGATCTGACCATTCAACTAATCGCCAAAAATTAACCGACCAAGGAAGTTGATGGTTTACTTCTCGAATCCCGAGTAAACTCTCTTTATTCCAATAATGCATACCATGGCAATTAACTTCATCATAGTTCGTAAATCTTTACTCATCGGGGTACAGTACACAGGAAAAAATCTGGTTTGTTAGTATTTACTGAACTGCCTAGGGGCAAAACGTTAGTCGATTTTGGAAGTTCATTTTGCCTTCTAATTCCTAGTACATGGATAGACGAAATTTGTGTAGCTTCAGTATTCTCCAAACAGTTATGCGATAACTTACTAATTGGTGTGATATTACTCGTGTGCTCATAAGTGAGTTATAAACTGCAGCAGTTAGGACTGTTACTTGACTGTTTTCTCCACAAACACTAGCTGCCCTCATGTTTTCTGCTTTACGCTCGTTTTAGTAGAGAACTGTTTAATAACTCGAACAAAAGAGTACTGTTACCGCATTTTGTCAGGAAAGCACTCAGCATAAGTACTGATTGCAACATCAAAGTTTCTCACACTCCGCCATAAATACAAACCTATTCAGTTTTTTCTTCAATGAATGGCGAAAAATACAAAAACTTGTTTGAAAACGAACTACCAAAATGACTTGAAGACTCGAGCATCGAATTGCGACAAAACGTGTGGGGTCAACATGACCTCGAAAGTGAAAGGCGAGGACACTTATAAAGAACAAGTACTCCGAAGGTGAAAGGCGAGAAGAATCATCGAAAGCAAGCACCCTGAAGGTGAGAGGAGTTTGATTCGTTGGAGACTTTTCTCAAAAATATTATGCTATTTAATTTCCAGTTTCAATTTTTGTTACCTCTACAGGCTTTCTTTTTCATCGCTTGCAGCACCATCTGCCAAGAATCGAGGAATGTGTTTGAAACAAGATTTACTTATTTTTTACGGAGAATCCGAATCTTCAATAAAAAGTGGGGGTTTCTGTTTGAGGTTTAAAAGTTGTCCATCACCACAGCCCCAATTGAGAGGAGGAACGCTCTGTTTTGCTAGCATTTGACGGCCCTCTTCGTGAGGAACCACTTTTATTTTGTGGATATTTTGTCGTCAAATATCCGTATTTTTTGAGTTATTTTGATTTTCCAGGATAAATGGGACACCCGATAATGTTTCGAATAATTTAGCAAATCACATCAAATGTTTGATCATAGTGATAGAGAGGTTAAGGAAAGTAAATTTAAAATTAAATCCAATTATCTAATTTTATACTATTGAAAATAGTTTTGAAATGAACCTTTTACTATCTCTGAGGTTAGAGACAGTGTGAAGTTCTAGAACAACACAACTGCACTTCAAAGACAGCTACACAACCAAATATGTAGAGTGTCAAATTATAACTTAATAACAAGACCTGCTATCACAATACAACAGTTAATTTCTACAAATAGCTCATAAATAAATATTGAAAATAATATTTTATGCACGATTACATTATAATATGATACTTTATTTATCGGAGTCAAAAATTGAAACAATAGGAACAAACCCATTAAAAATTACAATGAAATTATTGCAATTAGTCATGTTTATACTAGGTGGTACAATTCCTCAATTTCATTCATCTTATCTCTAAAAATATTTCAGTTATTTCGTTTAAAACTAACTAAACCAAAACGTCAAATGAATTATCAACTTGGTATGCCTGCTTTTGTACTCGTTTTCATGGTAATCCACCAATACCTACTAGCATAAATGAGAAATGTTTTTCTATTGAAAACAACGTCATAATTCATTTTAAACGTTCAATATACTAATCGTGCATAATATTTTGTGTGTACTGAGGGCATAACTTAATAAACCTCATTATGTCCTTAATACATAGATAACTATTATTACTAATGGTACTTACTGAATACACTGTTCCCTCCGTTCCCTTTGTAAGAGTTATTGTCAACTGAAAGCTAAAATTGTTTTGAAATTGTATTTATTATGTTTAAAAAGTCTCACCAAAGTACTTATGTTGTGCATCACTTGCTTCCTCAGTGTTAATAGAACTACTGCTATTTGGTTTAACGACCACTAGTGAACTTAAAGGAGTCACAAATGAATATTTAAGCGCTAGATTTAGTGCTTTCTGCTTCAGCTCTTCTTTTCCATTATCAGAATATTTCATAGTTTCTATCAATTGACTCACCATCATGTAGGCCCAGATTCTTTCTACATTTGTGGTTACTGTCGAAACTGAAGGTTCAAATAAAATCTCTCCACCGTCTACCCCATAACCACCAATAATTACCGAAGGGGATTGGTTACCTTAAAACAACATTGAAATTTCTGAAATTTGGTGTATCACTTACCATAGTTACCGCACACTACAATCTCTGAACCATTGAAATGTATTGGAAAGTATGTCCTTGTTAGACTAGTTACAGTCGGTGCATATTTAAATTTGACATTAGAAAGCAATGGTGAAGATATGTGTTGATAAAAATCTTGAAGTTGTAGTGAGGCGTCGGTTGCTTCGTAAATGTGCTTTGAAAATGCAGAATTGCGCAAAGAGAACGTTTGAAGGAATTCTTTATCGGCACCTGCTCCAAATGATAAGGAAAAAATAGGAGTTTTTCTTGATTCCAAATTCAATTTAGTAATCTAAAAGATTTATTAGAAAGATAATGATATGGTAATTATAACTTACATTTGTTGTTATGTGTTCTGTTGATGAGTCAGTTGGTTGCCCGTCAGTTAAGAATATAATTATAGGTTGACGAGTAATTTTTTCGTTCGCCAAGGATTGAATATTTTCTGGTTTAACTAAATGCAGAGCAACACGTAGAGATCCATACATACTAGTTGAACCTTCTGATTTTAAATTTAATACTGCTTGTTTCGCTTTTTCAATATTGTTAGCATTGACCAAATACGAAGGGGGAAAGTTTACCTCCTAAAAGTCATTTGTATAAAAATAATCTGTATTTAGCAATTCTTACGTTTTCTGTTTTCTCGCCTAAGTTTGAGAGGATGCTTCTTTCGGGATTGTTTAAATCCCAAACCCTTATATCGCTATTAAATTCAACTAAACTGAAGGAATCGTGTATGTGCAGCTGGTCGAGAATGTTAACCATAGCATCTTTAACTTGCCTAATTTTTGATCCCCACATACTGCCACTTGTGTCCAAAACAAAAATTACTTGTTTTGGTAGAGGTCTTAAATTTGTTGGAGCAAAAAACTGCACAAAGTATCCATCCTGAGTTAAGAGTTCTCCACCATATGGATCTCGCTCAACATCATATTGCACTACAAATTGTCCTGCAAAACCATTGCCTTCTGCAGTTGCAAATATGTGTGCTAACTGTTTCTGCCTTTTTACATTTGGGCTAAATCGAACAATGGCTGCTGTAGTATTAAAAATTTCTAAATCGGCTCTTGGATCTAATTCAGGATTTTCCTTTAGTATTTCGTTTCCTGAACGTAACGGTGGTGCTTTGAGTTCAGTAATTCTTCTATTTTCAGCAATAACAACCTAAATTGTAGTATTGTTAAAAAACATAAAGAGAGATCGCAATAATTACCTCGATACCTAAATCTTTGACTGGTTGTCCGGGATGTATGTTAATAATTTGTTCATAGTGGCCATCTTGTCTTTGTAAAAGCTGCTCATATGTCAAATAAAATGAAGCTTTCCCTCCAGGTTCTACGTTCACTAAGACTGTAAATCGATTTGAATCTCGAGCACTTACAGCAACATGAGCTGCTCCTAATCCACTCGCTATTGCCTAAATTTCGAGTAAATCTTGCAATCATACTAGATTCTTTGCAACTCACCTCATCGTAAACACGTTTTGCTTCTTCCTTGGCTTTAACGTAAGCAGTGTAATTCTTGCCATCAACTTGCATAACGAATCCAGAAATAAATGCAGTATTGGGTAGAATAACTGAAAATTCGGCTTCTTGAGACAGATTCGCAAAATTTCTCACTCTGCTTGTTACTGTAGTGGTTGCAAAACGGTTTTTGATATCAGATCTAATCTTCATTTGATAAATTTCAATGGTTGTTTTATTTTCACATTTTTCCTAAATTTAAAACTGTTACCAACTTTAAAACATATTTTTGTATGCTACCTCGTTTAGTCGCGTCTTATTTCCACAAGCTACAACTAGGGTTGCTAAGCTGATACGCACCGTTAAACATAAAATTAATAGCGATTGTTGTAGCATTTTTCTTTCTAAAAAAGAAAGGGGGACTTAATTTTTTTTTGTTAAACAAATTTGGTGCGGAGTGACTTATGGTTGAGTCATGTTGCGACGGAAAGCAAAGCCCAAAACAGAACATCACACGGCCAGAACGTGCTCTTTTTTTGGCGTTAATCACTAGCGGTGTTGCCATTTTTAATGTATTTATGTTTTGCTTAAAGAGTAGTGTTATTTATCACTCAACCAGTTAATCGATTTAAAAAATCTGAGCATATTTTCCAGTTATAACAGAACCTTGGCGTGGGAAGCAACCAACTTGGCAAGAGAATCTTCAGATTATATACATTTTGGTTTAACTGATTCCAATACACAAGGAAATTACAATATACCAAATTCTGTTTACGATGTTAAATAATTAAGTATATTCATTAAAATGACCTTTCATGTTGATTCGTGATTAATATAAAACGCTAATTCTTTTTTGTTTAAATGGTGCACACTGCTCATATTACGATCCATTACTATAAATGTTTTTAATAAATCTAACTATTGAAATTAGATTGCATTTAAAAGAGCTTCTATACTTATTGCTCTAAGGTTAATGGTTTATCAAATATTGACTTATTTTACTTAAGTGAGAGCTAGTAGTTTTGTGAGTTTAACAAATTATAACATTATTCCACAAAATGTAGTTAAGTGACTCTTCTGAAGTACATTTCAATAGATCACCAGGAATTCAACTTTCTTACAAGTTTTGATTCAAATTTAATACTTTCCGCTGCATTCACATAATGTACGTTTTGGGCTCTCCGTGTAGTTACCTTCGATAAAGCGTCATTGCAAAAGCATCTATAACAAAACCTTTCTTAAAAAGTGAGGTTACAATAATTGTAACCTCACTTTTTAAGAACAATTTTTGTTACTCTACTGTCGATATTAATCCACTTATTCACAATATATATTTTACAATCTGTCCAATCTTTATAATCATTCAACAAGTAACTAAAGCTTTTATTTACTGGTGAACATAATACACATTTTAAAAAGTACATGCTTGATTTCTTACATATGCTAATCATGTGTACAGCCTTAGCCACATTTTATTGATTCAAATGTAATAAAAATCCGTTAATCACTTTTTGTACAATATCACTGTTATAGTACAAAAACAGCTTTACCATAGAGCAGTTTTTCTAATAATACTCTTTGGTACTACCGTAGAAAAAAAAGGAAAAGGCCACGTATTTCATTCCCTCCCCGAGGGGAGGGCGGGCTGCTCGAGCTTTCCGAGCTCCTTCAGCCACAATCATGGATTCCCAGCATACATACATACATACATTACGTATATATGCATGGTGGGATTAAGGGTAGGTCTGGTCAGCATAGGATCGGAAGGAACGGAGTAAGCGTTCTGAGGGGGAAAATACTACCCCAGCATTCGCCTAAGCAGCCGCAAATGGTGTGCATATACGAAGTGACCATGCCACTATATGTGTATGAGGAAAACCCCCTGAAAAAACCTCATACAACGTAGACGGTAACGGGAATCGAACCCATTACCTCCCGAATGCTAAGCAGATCGTTTCATCACTACGCTGCCAGCTCGGTCTACCGTACAGCGTCACGCACAAGGCTTTAAATCATATTATAGTACTGCTGATTGATAGTGCACTCACTCACTTAGTAATAGTTAGTCTTCCTTCTTATAGTATGTGTACAGTAAGTATTCTGGCAAAACAGTAAAAAATTTTAAAACCTTTTATGATCAATGCACACAAAATACATAGTCCAGTCACGTTAGGATTTTACTGCGAAATTTGGAGTACTGAGCTTACTTTTTGCACAGACCTTTATTTTGTCATTATAAAGTTGGGTAGAAACCCTCAGCAAAATAATTACTGGAGCATTTTGAGGTCAAAGGTCACAATTTTGAGTTTTTTGAGAATTACTCGCTTACGAGTGGCTGTTTCTCATATATAGCGCAGAGATGAAGGAGCGTGCACTCAATTTATTCAATAATGCGGCGCAAGGCGGTTAACTCTCCCACGTTAATTTCGCTACGGTATGCTGATTATTGAAGGGAATTTATAAAATAAGGTAAGTAATTATTAGTCCCCTTCTTCGCCCCCACTTGATACGTCTCTTTCGCTCCCTTCTTGTGACGACTCGTCTTTTCCGGTCTCTCCTTTCGTCTCAGGAATATCTTCGCACACTTCATCGTCGAATTCTGCTTGTAATAATAGTGGAGGCACGCAAGGCCCTGGCATTGATCACAAATTGTGGTACATTTTAAATTGACTTTCCTTCAGATAAATTTTGCACCACACCCCTTCTTGCAATTACATAAAATTGCGTTTAACAGTTCCTCTGGTGTTGAAGGCAATCATTGAACGGCTTCTAACTTTTCCCCGAGCCAAGTTTGTACCTGAAAGTGAACCGGGTTTAGGTTCTAGATCTTTTTTTATCAACCGAGTCTTTACCTACCTGGTAGTAGACTCGATGGATGTGCTGCCGAGCTGCTTCACTGGAAGGTGGCAGCGACGCCAGATGAACCGGTCTATTGAGTCTTGTCGATTGTATAAAATCTGTATATCTAAGACACAATTATATCAAATCGTTATACTGTTATTATTAATCCTTACTTGTTATCGGTGTTTCTTTTCCAATTTTGGAGAAAATTTATTCTGCTTTCAAATAATTTGTCTGGGGTGCAGGTTTTATCTTGGAACATTACAACCATGTGATGTAATGCAGGTTTTTTCAAACATTTTATAAGCTTGAACTTTGCCTTTACAGAACATCGCAGATGTGGTATCGCATCGACTAAAAGCGTGAAAGAAGAGAATGTGTTCCTCGCAACCAGTAAACTTGTCCAAACTCTTGGAGGAATACAGCCGAGTTTCTACATTCCCTTTTCCAATTTTGGAATGCTCAGGTTCTATTAGGTTTTGGTTTAGACTTGTTTCCATGTCAATTTTTGTATTTTGGATAAATTTCTGATTAGTAGAACTACTGCGCACCTTTGGAATTGCTACACCTGATTTATTTACATCATGACTATAATCGGTAAAAGTGGATTAACCGCCTTGCGCCGCGTTATTGTATAGTGAGCGCGCGCTCCCCCTGCACTATACATCAGAAATGGCTAATCGCACGAAAAAATTTAAGTTGTCAATCTTGTAGTGAATTTTATAAGCTACAACTTTTATAATAGCTTTTACTGGCGTGCGATGCACTGTAAGCGAGTAATTCGCAAAAAACTCAAAATCGTGATCTTTAACCTCTGATATCTCAAAATGCTCCAGTAATTTTTTGCTGGGGTTTCTACCCAACTTTATAATGACAAAATAAAGGTCTGTGCTCAGTTCAGTAATTCAAATTCCCCAATTTCGGTTTATTTAGGTCTAGCGTGACTGGACTAATCACAATTATTGCGGATTAATGTTTTACTTATAGGTTAATTAGAAACTTAATATAGATTTTTGCACGATAGGACGATTTTAGTTAGTTACCGGGTTTGTTGCCAGATCATAAGGTCGTTTTTACTGGTGACTAGGATACACAAGTCGGGTAAGTAATTCACTTACCGTGCATGTAGCCCGGTAAGTAAAAATCTATATATTTCACAACAATGAGAACAAAAAATTAGGATATTTCTATTTAAAACGTCACTTTTGACATTTCGTTTATTTAGTAGAAATTAAATAATTTCAATTGTGGTAAATTTAATACAATCGTGCAAAAAACAGTATCAGCATCACGAACATTAAGGGTTGTACCGGTCTCCGTCCAAATTTTTGATACGTAGCTTTCTGTAGATCTTGATGGTATTCAAAGTTTCTTCTCCGTATAGGAATATTATGTTTCTATTTAAATTTCCACAAGTATTAATGTTTAAATAAGACATTTTTTTCTTTGAAACTTGTATAAACAAACGTACAAATTAATTCAACGTTTCGGGAACGTCCTTTGTTCCCCTTGTCAAGAATTTATTTTGACAATTACAGAAATTGAAATAAGGTAACTAATTTAAATTTAATCTGGATGGGTATGTTTGACTTCGGGTAGTGGGTCTAGTACATGATGTAGAAGGTGCAGAAGTGGGGACGTCAGGAATAGTTGCAGCATAAGTGTTTGAAATTTCTGGAAGGTTTGGAGTTGGTCGAAATTTCGAATCAACCTGTTTAATGATATTCTTCCAAATTTGTGGTATTCTAGAAGTGTCATCTCCTAATGAAAACCAAGGAGTGTATGAGATACCGTGCAACAACTGTCGAAGAACTTATATCGGACAAACTAACAGAATATTATATGCGAGAGCCGATGAACACCAACTAGCAATTAAGCAGCACAATCCATCATCGTCTTTAGCTGCACATCATTTAGATACAAGACACCAAATTAACACCAACAATATCCGTCTAATTGCACCTCTATATACCTTACAAGAAAGAATTATTAGAGAAGCAGTTGAAATTGAAAGAAGACCAAACGCCCTCAACAAACGAGATGACACTTCTAGAATACCACAAATTTGGAAGAATATCACTAAACAAGTTGATTCGAAATTTCAACCAACTCCAAACCTTCCAGAAATTTCAAACACTTATGCTGTAACTATTCCTGACGTCCCCACTTCTGCACCTTCTACATCATGTACTAGACCCACTACCCGAAGTCAAACACACCCATCCAGATTAAATTTAAATTAGTTACCTTGTTTCATATTCTGTACTTGTTAAAAATAGTTACCTTATTTCAATTTCTGTAATTGTCAAAATAAATTCTTGACAAAGTGTAACAACCTTTTTTTTTTGTGGTTGTATTAAAAAGTACATTAATTTAAGAATCGTTCATCTATTTGGCATAATATTAGAAAAGTTTTTAATTATTAATATGTAGAATTGAGAATGGCAATTTAATTGGCATTTCCTAGAACATATCTTTTGGGTGTAATATTACATAAATAGTTTTAGTTCCCTTTCTTAAAAAAAATTGGATTTATATTATTGTATTCGCGCAAGCGTGAGGACTTTTAGGGGATACACTTCAGTTATACTGAAAGCTTTTTTGTAATTCACTGAATGCTGAATGTTAACAGCAATAAGCATGATTTTTACTTAATTTTTTATATTTTGGTACCATCAGAGTTTTGGTGGTAAGTTATTTTTTTTCTCATTATATTTTAAACTAAAGCCTTTGCTTTTTTTAGGCATTTTTTAAGTACTTACTTTTCAAGTATGCACTTTTATTTTTTTATTAAGTACTTTTTTTACGTACTTATTTTTTAAGTACGCACCTTTTTAATCACTTAATTTGTATACTTAATAATCTTTAATGGCACGTATAAGTCAATATTTAACTGTACTATTATTTGAAATGGCAAGTTTTACTTGAGTTACCGTTACAACGCAAGTTCTACATTCTTTTACAAATAAATTTGGCGAATTAAACTTCAAGGAAATTCCATATTTTAAGGATAACTAAACAAGACATTGACCTCACCATATGAACCATTCTGCTTCATAGTATCTGTAACAGTGTATGTACAGAACCGTTAAAAGGTAAAGTTTTTTATAATTTAGTTTATGACTTCTGAATTTTTTTTCGTTTTCAAACATATATTAAATAAACTTATGTATAACTTGTTATTTTATTTTCATTTGTGTTAATTGTTTGTAATATTCAATAACTAGGTTTTGTTGTTCCTAGATAGATATAAAAAAAAGAAAGACAACATGGCGCTCGAGAATTTATTATTTTTTTCATAATTTTTTTGATAACATTTTTGGAATTAAGTGAAAATAATCAAGCAGAAAAGAAGCAACTAGCATTTCAGGTAGGTTAATTAAACTATTTATTAGAATTCCCCCTTATTTTAATCTTCCGTTTGAAGCTATTTAATAATATACTTTGGCGCGGTAAACTCTAAATTAGAACCCACCCTTATATTCATCTACCGATGAGCCGACGGCAGTAGCGATTATTAAAAGGTAATTTTTTATATTAATTAAATTATTTGATCAATTACGAATGGTATATTACATCATCGCTTTTTTATTTAATGTTATAAGTTGGCCCAGTTTTAGTGTTTATACACTTGGAGCCGCTATTAATGTTACAATTTGACGCCTTTTAATAATTGTTGTTATACTTTGGCTTAAGTTAAGGTTATAAAAGGGAACAAAGGACGTTCCCGAAACGTTGAATTAACTTGTACGTTTATTTACACAAGTTTCAAAGTAAAAAAATATAATATATATATATATATATATATATATATATATATATATATATATATAGTTCCTAAATATGCAGTATCGCTGTAATTGCTAAATATATTTCACATTATTATTACTCATTAATCAACTTCACTATAAATCATTCGAAAGTAAACATTTATATTATCATATAGATGGTCCACTTAATCCGGTCCTAGGAGTGAAGTCGATCGCCCATTAGCTAAATATTAAGACAAGTAAAAGCAAGATCAAAGTCAAGTAAACCAACATTTGACATAAACACTTATGAACAACGGAGATTGGTTATCGAGAGAATCCATATCGCTGTGATCATAGAATAGATTTTGGGCAAAACGTAGCTCAACTGCTAATCAATATCAATCAATCATAGAATCTAACTTTTGATCACCGGTGCAGACAAGCTTGCGTAGCCCGAACGTAACTGGTGTATAAATTTAGATTTTGGACATTTGACCAACATAGCAATCATACACGAATGGACCATAGAATTTAGCTCTTCATCATCGACAGAATTTATTTTCCGTGGCCCTAACAAATTTAGTGTATAACAGGAATTCTATGCGTAAATGTAAACTTTCGGAAACATTAATCTTTCGCTACTTCTAATTTGGGAAAATTACAAAACTACAGTACATGGAGTATCATACAGCAAAAACCAGAAGTCGATAGGCCGAGTTATAATATGCACAGCCAAACACACGACTTTTTCAATATTGTGCCAGCACTGCACAACTTTAGGTTCAAATTGTTTTACTTGTTTCTTTGACAAAATGTTTCAAAAATTGCTTTACACCATAGTCAGGCTGAAGGAACAACACAGGACCATTTCGTGTTTTGGAAGCGACACAATAGCAAAGTAACGCCAGACATTTGCTCGTTTTCGTAACACTGAGTACAAAATGTACGCTCCTCAAGGCCGCATGTTGCAGTTTTTACTAGTTTTTTTACAGAATACATTAGAACATGGTCCAGGTGTGCACTGTGGAAGGAATTATCTTTTATCGTTGTAAAACCGACCGCATGCGCTGAAATACTCAATAAATTGTTATGATATGATTTTTTGGCGAAACACGCAATATATTGTAAAATTTAAAATTGGTCTTTCTAGCAGGTATTTTAATTTCAAAAAATCGCATTTTGATATTTTAATCCGTTTAGGACAAGCAGACGGATAAGCAAAGGCCCATAATAATGTATGTGTGGTTCAATTGGATTAAAATGTATTTATTCGTTTCCCAATTATTAGAATAAATCACAATTTTTTTTATCCAATTCACCCCGGTTGACAGTACATGTGCAGGACCTTTAGTGAATTTTTCAAGAAAACTTCACCATGACCGGGGTTTTGTCCGTCAATCCGGTAGTTAGTCGTAAATCAATCAAGATATCAAAATGAGGTTCTCTGCATTAATATTGCTACCGAATAAATTGCAGGGTATTCATGACCATGTATTTTGTAAAAAAAAAACAATTTAAACCGAAGGACGCCGATACGTGCATAATATAGAAAGAGACTGTCTATGCACAATATAGTTTGGCCCCTAGACCATATATATATATATATATATATATATATATATATATATATATATATATATATATATATATATATATATATATACATATCCCTGTTGCTATATTCGACCCACAACGCTCTACCTCAGAGACCCCTCTTAATTGATAAATTTCGATATAGGTACACGAACTCTTAAAGTACTTAGTTGCTGAGATACAGGGGGAAATTTTGAAATCAAAATTAAAAATTTGCCATAAACCAAAAACGCCTGTAAATATTTTTTTCAAATTTGGTGATCAATATGGTCTTTAGGAAAGTAATACTTTGACATAGACTAACTTTTCAAAAATTTAACCAGAGGCTATCAGGCTTAACGGTTCATTTTTAATTAAAAAAGTAATACCCTTCTATGAAGGTAAAATGAACGGTGTTCTAGAGATTTGCTTCTAAACAAACGTCTACAAGTTCTCAGATAATTAACAAATTATGATTTGTAGTATAATTCATTCAAACCCTATCGACTTTTTTATCTGGGGCTCCTTAGTGTACGAAACCATCGCCGAATCCGAAGAAGTTCTAGTAGCCAGAATTCAAGCTGCGGCAGAACATATTCAGTCTAATCTGGAGTTATCAAAGACACGTTTTTCAATGAGAAAACGGTGTAGACCGTGCTTGCAAGTAAGCGGCGAGCAGTTGGAACAACTATTGTAATTTTGTTAATTTTATTACTGTTGTAATACATTTGTTTGAATTTAATTTCGATAGCTTTTGCGCTATTCTGAGTTTTATTTTTATTAAATTACGGCAACTGGTCTCTAACATTAAACCCATAAATAACTTGTATTTCCCTTTCAACTATTTACAATTAATAATTATTCAAAATCGAATTAATAGATACAGAACATATTACTTGTTTAGCAAACACCGTTCATTTTAGCTTCATAAAAGGTTATTACTTTTTAACTAAAAATGAACGGACCAGTGGCGTCAAAAATAGGGGAACAAAAGTTTCAGAAGTTAGTTTATGTCAAAATATTACTTGCCTAAAGGGCACATTGATCGCCAAATTTGAACTATTTAAAGGCGTTTTTCATGTATGGCAAATTTTTAATTATGATTTCAGAATTTCAACAACCCATATCTCAGCAACGCCTAATCGCTCTTCTTTGAATATGATCAACGATATCGAGAGCGTAGTGCGTAGTCCCAACCCCATGGTGAATATTGTAGTTGAGGTACTACGTAAATTGTCCAATAATGTTAGTGAATCAGTTTTAATAACTATCTATTATGCTTTCTGTCATAGTCATCCATTTAACTATAACATCTTGGGGTAATTCAGCTTGCTTCTAGCGATTATTTAGCTTTCAACGTAAATCTGTGAAGATTATATGTAATCTCTCTTTGAGAACAGATTATCGCCGTGCTTTTATTAGTTTAAATATTCTACCTCTCCCACACACACGCACACACACGCACACGCACACGCACGCACACGTACACGCAGACGCACACGCACACGCACACGCACACACACAGACACAGACACAGACACAGACACAGACACAGACACAGACACAGACACAGACACAGACACAGACACAGACACAGACACAGACACAGACACTGACACAGACACAGACACAGACACAGACAAAGAGACAGCACAGCACGCACCCACGCACACCGTGCACGCACGCACGCACGCACGCACCACGCACCACCACCCACAACACACACTCCACACACACTCACACAACACATCACACACATCACACAACATCACATCACACTCACATCACATACATACATCACATCACAACTCACACTCTCAATCACTCAATCAATCACTCTCACACTCTCACACTCTCACACTCTCACACATCACACTCACACTCACACTCTCACACTCTCACACACTCTCACACTCTCATCACTCATCACACTCTCACATCTCACATCACACTCACACTCTCACACTCTCACTCTCACACTCTCACACTCTCACACTCTCACACTCACATCACACTCTCACACTCTCATCTCACACCTCACACTCATCACACTCTCACACTCACACATCCTCACACTCTCACACTCCACACTCTCACAACACACTCTCACACTCATCACATCACACTCACACATCTCACACTCTCAACACACTCTCACACTCTCACACTCCTCACACTCACATTCACATCTCATACACTCTCACACTCATCACTCTCATCACTCTCACACTCTCACACTCACATCACACTCACACTCTCACACTCTCACACTCTACATCACATCTCAATCACACTCTATCACATCAAAATCACACTCACATTACTCTCACACTCTCACTCACACTCAATCTACACTCACATCACACTCATTCACATCATCTCACACTCTCACACTCACATCTCACACTCACACTCTCACACTAATCTCACACTCAATCACACTCATACTCACATCTACACTCTCACACTCTCACATTTCACACTCCACTCTCACACCTCACATCTCACACTCTCACACTCATTCTCACTACTCACACTCACACTCTCACACTCTCACACTCTCACATCTCACACTCCACACACACACATCACACTCTCACATCACACTCACATCACACACACTCAACAACACATCACACACTCACACACCACACACACTCACACACACACACACACACACACACACACACACACATATATATATATATATATATATATATATATATATATATATATATATATATATATATATATATATATATATATATATATATATATATATATATATATATATATATATATATATATATATACGATTCTTCTACGCTCAACGAACACTATGTAAAAAGTTAAGGACGGGTCATTTATAAGCCTAATCGCTCTTCTTTGAATATGGTCAACGATATCCAGAGCGTACCGGGTAGTACCAACCCCAAGGTGAATATTGTAGTTGAGGTTGAATTTTGGCCTTATGCAACAAGAAATAATTATCGGGAGATAAATCACTGCTTAGATTTGTACAGAAAGCCAGTTTACAAGCAACTGCTTTAATAATTCGCAGATTGTCAACCCATGATAGAGTTGAAGATTATTCTTAACATAATAATAGAGTCTGTGAACTTAAGAAGTAAGTCATTTATACTTACAACAGAAAATTTTCTCTCTAATCCTTTTTGGTGGGCATAAGACAATGCTGGATTTTGTTAGAAGTGAATTTAAATAGATCATTATTTCGCCTTTCAAGGATTCGTTGAATAACTTTGTTGATTGAAATAGCGTAATTTGAGATGGATAGACTGAGATTAATTACTATCAAGGGTACTGTTGTCAACAAAGGAATTCATTGGGTTATGAGGTAAAATAAGAATTTTTTAGCAAAAAGTTAAAGTTCTCAGATAATTAACAAATTATGATTTGTAGTATAATTTCACTCAAACCCTATCGACTCTTTATCTGGGGCTCTTAGTGTACAAACCATCGCCGAATACCGAAGAAGTTCTAGTAGCGAGAATTCAATGCTCGTGACAGAACATATTCAGTCTAATCCGAGTTACAAAGACACGTTTTTCAATGACAAAACGGTTAGACCGTGTTGCAAGTAAGCGGTGAGCAGTTGGAACAACTATTGTAGTTTGTTAATTTTATTACTGTTGTAATACATTTGTTTGAATTTAATTTCGATAGCTTTTGCGCTATTCTGAGTTTTATTTTTATTAAATTACGGCAACTGGTCTCTAACATTAAGCCCATAAATAACTTGTATTTTCTTTCAACTATTTACAATTAGTAATTATTCAAAATCGAACTAATAGATACAGAAAATATTACATGTTTAGCAACACCGTTCATTTTAGCTTCATAAGGTTATTACTTTTTAACAAAATGAACGGACCAGTGGCGTCAAAAATAGCGGAATAAAAGTTTCAGAAGTGAGTTTATGTCAAATATTACTTGCCTAAAGGGCACATTGATCGCCAAATTTTAAATATTTAAAGGCGTTTTTCATATGGCAAATTTTTAATTATGATTAGAATTTCAACAACCTATATCTCAGCAACGCCTAATCGCTCTTCTTTGAATATGAGCAACGTTAACGAGAGCGTAGTGCGTCGCCCCAACCCCATGGTGAATATTGTAGTTGAGGTACTTCGTAAATTGTCCAATAATGTTAGTGAATCAATTTTAATAACTATCTATTATGTTTTCTGTCATAGCCATCCATCTAACTATAACATCTTGGGGTAATTCAGCTTGCTTCAATCGATTATTTAGTTTTCAACGTAAATCTGTGAAGATTATATAAATCTCTTTGAGAACAGATTATCGCCGTGCTTTTATTAGTTTAAATATTCTACTCTCACTCACATCACACACACACACTACACGACACACACACACACACACACACACACACACACACACACACACACACACACACCATCAACACGACACCACGCGCCACGGCACAGCGCACGCTTCACTCGCACGACCCGCACACGGCACGCGCGCGCACGCAGCGACGCAACGCGACACGCCGACGCAGTACGCAGACACGCAGCACGCAGGCACGCAGTTTGCAGGCACGCAGACACGCAGACACGCAGACTGCAGACACGCAGACACGCAGACACGCAGACACGCAGACTGCAGACACGCAGACACAGACACGCAGACGCGACATGCACACACACACACACACAATATATATATATATATATATATATATATATATATATATATATATATATATATATATATATATAGTAGGAAGTTAAGACTTGAGGTTAAATTTTGGCCTTATACAACAAAAATATTATCAGAATAAATCACTGCTTAGATTTGTACAGAAAGCTTGTTTACAAGCAACTGCTTTAATAATTCGCAGATTGTCAACCCATGATAGAGTTGAAGACTTTGGTTTGCAGTGTAGTGATTTGTTTTGAGTGACGCAATAAATCTGTAAATTTGTTGCGCCCAGGAACAGAACTGTTTGCGAAGAAATCACAAACGGTGCTGTATAGTGTCACCTTTTCAGATTATTTGAGTTTATATATATTTTCGCGTATTTAACGTAGGTGATTCATTGTGCGCCAACACGATTGTTTTGAAACACCAAAATTATGTTCGTACCAAGCAGACAAAATAATTACGTTTCTTTTGTATTTTACCGTGGATGGCTCGATTGAAAGAAACAACCTTTCTTCAAGGGTTTGGAGGATCTAATAGAACTGCCAGTTGCATATAGTCGACTTTGCGTTCTATTAGGACTCATACCATAATAATAAAATGTGGTTGGTATGTTTCTCTGGCGATCTAGGTCGTGAGTAGAATATAACATCTGAAATAGTTTCACGCGGCATTCTCACATTAAAATACAAGAGAAACAGTTATTTGTCCGCTTGGCTCTGGTTTTTAATTTTTTGCACACAAACTTGTACTATTTTGTGAGTGCTTTTTTTGAGTACTTAGTAATGGCTCACTTTCGCCTAATATTTCAACCAGACGACGAGGATGCAGAATTGTTACGACAAATGTCCTTTCCATCTGATGACAGGAGTACTGCTTTTAAACTGGCCGAAGCAAGTGACGTAGGCAGCGAATATTTCCTTGAAGAATGTGATCAAGTTTTTGATACTATTCCAGAGATGTCTTCAGAAAGTGATTAGACTGATCCTGACAATGGTTTTTGCAGCCCAAATGGAAGAAGACGAAATATCTGGATCGCATAAAACGTAGACCACAAAATATAATAACACGGCTTCCAGGTGTCATTGGGTCTGCAGGACAAGCTGATTCTGCTCTAGAACGTTGGAAATGTTTAATTAGTGACACAATGTTGGAGGAAATTGTAATATATACTAACAAATATATTGAGATAATTCTGCCTTGGTACAAACTCAAATTTTACCAATATTACTCAACTTAGATCATTTATTGCAATGTTTCATTTTGGAGGTCTTTTTCGCGATAACAGGCAGGATTTAGAAAAACTGTGGTGCTCTGATGGCTATGCAGCAGAAATATTGACTAGTAATGAGGTAAAGCGGTTTACGTTTTTGATGCCCTGCATTCGCTTCGATGATAAAGTGACCCGAGAAGAAAGAAGCAAATACGGCAAACTTGCTGCCATTCGGAATATTATGATGTTGTAGAAAACTACAAGAAAAACTGTTCAATTGGATCAAATGTCACATTAGACGATATGTTAGTTGGAGTCAGAGTTCGGTGTCCATTCAAATAATATATTCCGTCCAAGCAAATAAATATGGTATAAAAATTTTTTCGTTGGTTATTCCAAGGTTTGGTATATTTTCAATTTGGAAATTTATTCGGGAAAACAGCCTGAGAGACCTTTTAGCATTAGCTAAATACCAGTGGACTTTCTAAGAAGATTTATAGAATCAATATGTACTAACGGCTGATTGGTTCACAACTATAGCACTTGTAGGATTTCATCAGGCTGACACTTTCTCATGTTGGTACGGTAAAAAAAAATAAGCCTCAACATCCAGTAGATTTCATAGCATGCAATATAAATCCAAAACGGACCAGTATATTTGGCTTTCAGAAGGGCCCCAACAACCATATCGTACGTTCCAAAAAAAAACAGAAATGTAGCACTAATTTCTAGTGTGCTTTTTGGTCACCACATTGATGAAAGCACTGGAGATCTAAATAAGCCTAGCGTTGTTTAATATTACGCTAAAACTAAATCCATTAACGACCTGGTCAATAAAATATGAGCAACATTCACTACTCAGAGGAATACTTGTCGTTGGCCATTATCAGCAGAACATCTAAATCGAAGGGCAACAGAAAGAAGGTATTAACACTCGTCAAGCTAAGAACAATGGATTAAATCTAATTACATGCATACTTATTTTAATTATATTAATTCAAAAATTTATGTTTGAGAAACTCATCATATACATAGAATGACTTAAAAATCAAAATTAGTTTGATATGTTGCTTAAACTTATTATACGGTAAAGACGGTAAGGACCTATGGTGAACTGGAATATGGTTAAACAATTTTATTGATAAACTGTTAGCACTAGTTTGGTTTCAGTTAAACGACCATGAGGGATGGTTATGGTACTTTTATTGCGGGTGTCATATTGGTGAGTTTCGGACAGTAACGTATAGGTATAATATATAGCTCGTTTAACTAAATACAAGCACTCAAGAATATATATGCATGGGAGAGTTAGAATACCTAAAAAGCTTGGCGACAGTCTGTTCTGAATGAGAGATTACATATAATCTTCACAGCTTTTTACGTTGACGACTAATATTCGCTTCCAGCAAGCTGAATTACCCCAAGAGTTAGATAGATGGCTATGACAGAGAGCACAATAGGCTGTTATTAAAGCTGATTTACTAACATTACTGAACATTTTTCGGATTTGGAGACGTCCACACATAATTGATTGGTATGACCCAATGCGTTAGCCTTGTTAAATAAACTTTCAGTAAATAATACTGTTTCTTCTATATTGCACGCTCCGCCCAGTAGTATCGCATCATCTGCATACGATAAACAGTTTTCATTAGATACGTAATAGGGCATGTCGTTGATATATATCAAAAATAACAGAGGTCCAAGAATGCTACCTTGAGGCACACCTTTGGAGAAAGATTTTTTATTGGAACAAACATTGTTACATCTGACGATATGATAGCGGTTATATAGATAAGATTTTACTAATAGTACACTCACTGCATGAAAGTTATATCTAGTTCAAGTTTTTTCAATAAGATGCTGTGATTAACATTATCAAAGGCTTTCGTTAAGTCTAGAAACACAGCTCTTGCATGTCTATTTTCTCATAAATCTTAGAAAAGACAGGTAATCGGCCTGTAGTTAGCAACATTATTAAAGTGTATTAAAATTAAAAAACAACGATATTCAAAATACTATTCCAAGTCGTGATTGCAATGTTTGTGTTTACAACATGAAACAACAATTCATGAAATCTGTTACAAATTAAAATTTGAACAGTATGATGCTGATGTGACTCAGAATAGACAGTTTTCTGTTCACTTATTCTGTTCTCACTCTTTTATGGTCAAAAAAGTTCTATTTTATTTGCAGTTCATTTTGTAAATAAGGTAATCGTTTGCTAAAAAAAAGCAGTATTTTAATCTAATAAATGCATTGCGCTCTAAATAACGATTTTATACCCGACGAAAGGTTAACCTGATATCGCGGGTATTACAATAATGGATTTATATAGTAATGTCGTTGAGGTTGTTGTTGTATATTGTCTCTTGATGAATACAAAAAAACAAAGTTTGATTTTATAATTTTTAATTTGAGAAACAGAACATTTTAATGCACCTTAAACTAATAAACGTTGCAATAACCACGCGTGTCTTAACCCTTAGCTGGTTTACTCCGCACTGAGTAATGCAATCCACTACACCGTAAAACGCGCATAAGAGGGGGGAAAGGGCGCAACATACAGCCCCCCTTGAAGGCTGTGCCTTCAACAAAATATTAAAGTTGGTTCATGTCTATAGGTAGGATGCACACTCGTTGGATAGCCCGTTTAAAAATGCTGTCTGCAGTCTTAACACTCACAACACGAACTATGTTGTCTTGTCCAGGATGGAGTTGCACGATCCTTCCCAGTGGCCATTTTAGTGGAGCAGTGTTTTCTTGTTTTAAAACAACTAACGTTCCTTCCTTCAGCCTTGGGGCTTCATTTTTTGTCCATTTAATGCGAGTTTGCAGTTGAGACAGGTATTCCTGCACCCATCTGGTCCAAAAATGCTGAACCATTTGTTGTAGGTGGTGATATTTGGACAGGCGATTTACTGGCGAATTTGACACATCTTCTTGCGGCACTGCCGTTAAGGCGTCTCCAATAAGGAAGTGTCCGGGGGTTAAAGGAGATAGGTTAGAAGGATTATCTGACATTGGGGTGAGAGGTCTAGAATTTAATACGGCTTCTGTCTGTGCAACCACGGTATACAAGTGCTCATAAGTGAGAGCCAATAATACGCGATAGATGGTGCTTGGCACTTTTAACCGCCGCCTCCTATATACCACCAAAATGTGGAGATCGCTCTGAGGAAAAATGCCACGCGATTTGATTTTGATTTAAGAATCCAGCAACACTAGGATTATCAGATACAAATTTAAGTGTGGCACGAAATATCTTGTTTGCACCCACAAAATTAGTGCCATTGTCTGACCATATGGCCTTACAAATCCCCCTCCGCGATACAAACCTTTTTAATGCATTAATAAAAGATTCCGAGGTTAAGTCTCCAACCAACTCAAAGTGCACGGCCTTTGACCATAGACAAACAAAGACATACAGGTAACACCTTACCATATTCCTGTTTCTTAATTTACCATCCTTGACCATAAATGGTCCGACAAAATCTATAGCGGTATTTGTGAATGTACGACAAGGCTCAATGCGTTCTAGCGGCAGATTACCCATTAATGGGTCATACGAAATCGGCTTAGCCTTAAAACAATTTACGCAAGAACGAGTTATTTTTCTTACGAGAGCCTTACCCTTTAGAGGCCAATATTTTCGACGTACAGCAGCTAATGTTAAGGTAGACCCCGCATGCATATGCTGCAAATGTTCATATAAAACGCAAAGCTTTGTAAACGCATGGTCATAAGGAAGGACAATTGGAAATTTGTGATTAACGTCAATGTTGGCTTTAGACAATCTGCCACCTACACGGATTATGCCTTTGGAATCTAAAAATGGATTTAAAGGTAGGAGTTTACTTTTCATAAATAATGGCTTTTTAGATTTTAATAATTTTAATTCGTGTTCAAATGTCGATGATTGGACTAATTTGATAAGAGCATTCGTTGCTTCATTTAATTCTGGTAATGTTAAACTGCCCGTAATACGACAAGTTTTGTGGTTTGTGCAGTTTTGTTTGAATCTCATGCAATATGCAATGAAACGCTGTAATTTAGAAAGAGACGAGAATTTAGAAAATACGTCAATATTTGAAACAGAAATATAAGAGAGTTCCTTTTTTACCTTACGCATTTCTGGTAGGTCACTTGGCGTGGTAAACTTAGTTTCTGGCCAATGTTGTAAATTATATTTTAGCCAAGAAGGCTCTGACCACCATAGGTCACTCTCCAGCAATTGGTTTGAGTCAATGCCACGCGAAATAATGTCCGCTGGATTATCACAAGATTTAACGTGTTTCCAAGGCCATTTATTGGTCATCCTTTGAATTTCCGCGACTCTATTTGCTACAAAAGTATTCAGATTTGCGGGTTCAGTAGAAATCCACGCTAAGGTGATGGTGGAGTCAGACCATAAAGATACATGGTTGATGTTAATGTTTAAAGCATGAATGGCCTTTGATGCTAATTCCGCGAGTAGCAACGCTCCACACAACTCCAACCGTGGCAAAGATATTACCTTTAATGGTGCCACACGTGACTTAGCACAAATTAGTCGAGAGGTGGAATTTCCCAGACTATCGGTAGCAACTACGTAGATACAACAACCATAGGCGACTTGCCTTAACTTAATCGCATTAGGTAAAAGAATTTGTCTTGGAAGGAGAGATTTGATATTTGTTCTCTAAATCGCGTAAACTCAGTGTACAAACTAGTAGGTACAGCTTCATCCCATCCAAGACCTAGTTGCCATAATTTTTGAAGCATAATTTTTGCTTTGACTATTGCAGGCCCTACCAGACCCAGAGGATCGAAAATCTGGGAAGTGGTAGACAAAATAACACGTTTAGTTACCCTTGACTCAGTACCTTTAATACCTACAGTAAAATGAAACATATCTAATTTTGCATTCCAAAGCATACCTAAGGTTTTCACACAAGAATCATCGGTAATAATATATTGAGCAAAGTCAGAATGATTGCCACAATTCCCAAGTATTTTCGGATCATTAGAGACCCATTTACGCAGAGTAAAGCCTCCACCGCTCAAAATTGAACTTATATCTTGTTTTAGTTTTAATGTATTTTCAATGGAATCAGCACCGCTAATGAGATCGTCAACGTAAAAGTCCTTTGTGATTACACTACTTGCGATAGGAAATATTTCCTTATTTATCCCCGCCAATTGAAATAGTACTCGAATAGCCAAGTCTGAAGCGGGAGTAGTCCCATACGTTAAAGTGTTTAAACGGTAATGTTTAAGCTTGTCGCAAGAATTTTTCCTCCAAACTATTCTTTGAAGGTCACGCTGGGAATCCTCAACTAACACCTGGCGATACATTTTATCTGCATCCGCGATAATGACAAAATTATGGGTTCGGAATCTTAATAAAATATCAAAAAGGCTATCTTGAATGGTAGGACCCGAGAGTAAAATATTATTTAACGATATGCCGGTAGAAGTTTTTTCGGACCCATTAAAAACGACCCTTAACTTAGTCGTGAGGTTAGACTCCTTAAGCACGCCATGATGGGGAAGGTAATATACACCGTTTTCCCTTTGAATTTCATTTAAATCAGTGATTTTTCTCATGTGATCAAGTTGAACATATTCCTTGATAAACTCTGAATATTTATTTTTTAATTCTAAATTATTTGAAAACTTCTTTTCTAGTGAGTAAAATCTTTTTATTGCTATGTCTCGAGAATCTCCCAGCTTATCCACGGAGTCCTTTAGCGATAAGGACACCATAAAACGACTTGACTCAGTTCTCAAAAAATTGTTTAGAAAGTGATTTTCCCATTCTTGTTCTTGGACCGTAAATTTAGAGTTTAAACTATTAACATTTTCTATTGTCCAGAACCTTTCCAATGAATCTAAGACAGGATTTTGTTGCTTGACTGCCAAATTCCAGAGTGACTTAGTAGGCTCAGGTGCTGGATAAGAAACAGGCCCAGCAATAATCCAGCCCAACTTTGTTTTTTGAAAAATAGGACCTTATATATTTTATTTAATTTGTCCAACGCAAAAAAAGATCAAAACAAATGCTAACACTTAAAATAATATGAATATCTCTTGACCTATTAAACTCAGGGTCTGCGAGGGTAATATTATCTGGTATGTTTAGCGTTGCTTTATTAAAAGATACCAGAGGGATCTTATCAGTAATTTCATCCAACACAAGAAATGAAAGAACTTGATTGTAATTATTATGTAATGACTTTTTTTTTGTTGTTAATTTTTTGGAAATAATAATTGATTGTCTATTAACGCCAACAATCTTGATGTTTGTATTTTCTATTGGCAACCCTAGTTTTTTACAATATTTTGCTGATATTAGATTTGACATACTACCTGTATCCAAAAGTGCACGACACCTTATAGGATTATTTTTTGAATCAAATATGTATAGAACTGCAGTGGATAACAAGACACTAGCTATTTCTTTAGCACGAGCACAATTTATCATGGATACTTCGGAATTCGTGTTGCTTAATGTAGTATCATTTGAAGTAGATTCAATATTTCGAGATTATTCTTCAAAATGAAGTAAGGTATTATGCCTTTTACACTTTCTGCACGAATCTGTTACCCTACATTCGGAAGCATTATGACCTATGCGCAAACAATTAACACAAGCCTTAAGTTTCTTTATTTCGGCATACCTAGATTCAGTAGGCAATTTCAAGAAGCTTTCACAAACATAGACGTAATGAGATTCCTTGCAAAACATGCACTTGGGAGTACCCGAAGAACTAGAATTCACTAAGGAACAAGATTTATCTTCAGATTTTTTCGTATAATATTTATTTTGATATGTCCTTTTATCGAAGGATTTATTACTATTTAAAGATTCCAACAAGTCGCACCTATCCCTTAAAAACTTATTAAATTCGTCAATGGTAGGTTTAGTTTTGATTTTAACTGATTTTTCTTCCCATTCCTTTTTAGAATTTAGATCTAATTTTGTTGAAATTAAATATATTAATAGGCTTCCCCAACTATCAGTTGGTTCCCCAAGATTTTTAAGAGCTCTAATATTTTTAAAATACTCCACTAATTTGCGAAAAGAAAATGCACAATCCTTTGAAACTGTTGGCAACTCGAAAAATGCCTTAATATGAGTAAAACATATGAGACGCTCATTTTCGAAGCGCTCTCGCAACAAATTCCACGCAATGGGATAATTGTTAGCGGTAACCGGTAATGATTGTAAAATGTCCGCAGCTGTGCCATGAAGTACGGATTTGAGGTATAAAAATTTTTGTACATTTGATAAAGTTGTATTGTCGTGTATAAGAACGTTAAATGTCTCTGAAAAGGATACCCAGTCTTCGTACTTTCCCGAAAAGTGAGGTAAATTTATGGACGGCAATTTGACATTGCCTTCTGCCATAGAAGTATTAGTGTTATTTGTTTGCACGACTGATGCATTGTTATTACTATTTGTATTATTAATAATATCCCTTTCGCGAGTTATTAGGTCAAAATAAGAATTTTCAAAGAGGTCACGTTGTGCCACCTGATCGTCTGTATTATCTAAGATTTCAATGGTAGATTGCACCTTATCGAATTCTGACCAAATATTTTCAATTCGTTCTAATCGCGTAGAAACGGCGGTAATACTAGAACTAGCCTCCAAATTAGTCAAAAAGGTAGCAAACCTGGTAAGGTGTCCCTTTAATTGCCCTCTCCGTGCAATTAGCGACGTTAGATCCTGACCTTGATCAGTCATTGTACCTTAACTTAGATGAAAATACTGCAAATAATAAAGGTTCGACGGGCGATTTGTAAACCCACTGTACTACGCAACCTATATGAAATCAATACCCAGTGCTGCTAAATTCCCAAACAAAACCGCAAAACTTTACTAAAAGGTATGTTTTGGTTTAAATATAGAGAACAACCATAAATAAATGGAAAAATTGTGTTTAAATCTTAAGAGACGCAGTGCTACTTAAAATTTTTAATAAATATAGCCAGACGCAATGCTAAATGCTACAATTTTATTTATTGTAATTACAAACGCAATGTTGTAAACAATGATTAAAACCTCAGACACGGTGCTAAAGTTAGTAATTTAAGTTTGTGTAAAATAATGAATTTTGATGTTAAATAAACCAATACACACCTTAGCGTATACAGGTATTAGATAAACCATCAATTGGAGGGCATATGACAATATGTCAAGCACCACTAAAGACCAATTGTCTTACAAATTTGTAAGAACAGCAATTACTTTATTAAAGAAATAATAAAAGCACCAATGTATGTAACTATAAATACCCGCTTATAACAACGATACACATCGCTACACAGACATAATACGCATCAATCCATGCCCCAAATAACCGAGGGCATCGATAAAGGAATAAAATAATAAAGTGAAGGATCTTACGCAATATATCGCCTACAGAGTGTGCATGCTGTTGTTGGTTCCCGCTCTCGCCTCTCCGACCGAAATTGGCACTTCGGCGAAGAATACCGGTTATGGCGCTGATATTTTTCACAATTAATGGCTGAATTCGATCACTTTACTTGATCCGGCTGTGAAGGACCATGTTGTATATTGTCTCTTGATGAATACAAAAAAAACAAAGTTTGATTTTATAATTTTTAATTCGAGAAACTAAACATTTTAATGCACCTTAAACTAATAAACGTTGAAATAACCACGCGTGTCTTAACCCTTAGCTGGTTTACTCCGCTCTGAGTAATGCAATCCACTACACCGTAAAACGCGCATAAGAGGGGGGAAAGGGCGCAACAGTTGTAGTAAAATGGGTTCTATAGATGACCAACTGCTAAGTTACGTGCCCCATGAGTGTTTGACTTTATTTGGGGCTAATGCTATCCATAAATGCTAGTTATGCTCCATCTTCGTTGTGGTCTCGACAAAATTGGTAGACTCGATGGTCACGACCTAAATTCTATGACCTATGAGCACTTGTCTGAGTTTGGGCTAAATTTATTCAAAATACGTGATGATACTTCAATTTAATTCTAAACAGGGAGAAATAAATTCGCCATGCGTATGTTAGCATTTTAGCTAAATGTAGCTGAAAATCTACACTGATACGCCAAGTTCGCGCAAAATAATTTATTCTAATGACTGAGAGCTAAATTCTGAGGTTATGAGTATTGAGCAGCGTTTGGACAAATATTGTTTACTTCACACCAATTGTGTTGAAGTGTTGGTAAAATTGATGGCCTTGACGACCAAGAGCGCGCTTATGTAGGACATGAGTGTTGGTTAGCAGATAGGATAATCTTTTTTATGCCAGAATTTGGGCCCAAACTATTTCTTGATGCAAAAATTATGTTATGAACCAGAAAAAACAGGTTTTCTCGATGACTAGCATTTGGGCCGAATAATTCCCGAAATTCACATTTTGTCCGAGTCATAGCAAATTTTTTTGCTGATTAATGAAGAGCTAAGTTCTATGACCATCGATTATTGGTTAGCATTTGGGCTTAATATTGACCAAAATATGTAGATGCACAAAATCTATATTTATACACCTTTCATTCTAGTCGGCGCTAATTTGAGTACCGCGAAGCTCAAGGGCTAAAATCTGTCACGCACGACTGTTGGTTAGCATTTGAGATGTTTTCAACATTTATGTCGCATGTGGTTTAAACTTTATATTTATGCACCAAACTTTTGCGAAACAAAAAAATTAACATTCTGAAAATGGTTTAATGTCAAATATGTGTACCACCGTCAATAGATATTTGTGTATAAAATATTCCATTTTAATTGAAGTGATTTCTAATATAATAATATAGTGAGGATTTTATAAACACGGAAGGACGCTAAAATAAATATACTGCGGTGACCTTTCACACGTAAATTTATATAAAATTCCCTCTGTAATATAGTGAAAATTATTTATTTTACTGGAAGTAATATTAACGTCAAAAGGAAAGGCAGATAAAGTAAAGGGAAGGAAAGAATGAATAAAAGGGAGAGGGAAGAGGAGTTGTTAGAAGAGAAGGGGAAGGTATGTTAATAATTTGAAGGGATTTTAAAGCGAGGGGAAGAGGGCGGAATACAAGAAAAGATAGGGAAGGAAAAAACAGAGAAAGGATCAAGTGTTATATATGGAAGGAAAAAACTGTTAGAAGTGTGCAACGAAAGGAGGTGGGAAATAATGAATGGGAGTAGAGAAAAAAGAGATAGGGAGGAGTATGCGTACACATATGTGAGGGGAGCATCAATAATAAACTATGTAAAAACGAATGTAGAAGCTGAGGAAAAGGTGACGACATTTATGGTGGAGAGAGGGTCCAGTTGGACCATCAGCCCTTGGAACTGATAATGGATGGGATAGAATGAACGGAGAGGAGAAAATAAGAGGGATTCATAACCAAGAAGGTATGGACAGAAGATAGTATCAAGAGGTACAAAGAGAAAATGGGAACCGTAATATAGGGTGAATAGGCAAGATCTGTGGGAATACCTGGCAAAACAAAGATAAGCGAAAGACTAATAGAAATAATGGAAGAAATATACGAAGAAACGAGGGACAGGGCGAGGGTGAATGGGGAACTACGTGAAGAATTTGTAACATGGAAGGGACTGAGTCAAGGATGCCCACTGAGCACAAGTCCGTTCGCAGTATACACTGGAGACCTGGAGGAGACATTAAGGGGAAACAAGAAAGAGGCCTAGTGGTGGGAACAAGAAGGGGTCGTAGCTAGCATACGCAGATGACGTAGCGCTAATAGCAAAGGAAAAAAAAGAAATGAAGGGGATGTTAAACACGATGGACAGATATTTGAAAAGAAAAGATCTGGAAGTAAATGAATACTGAGAAAAGGGGGAGGAAAAAGAAAAAAGGATGAGTGGAAATGAAGAGCAGAGGAGATACAGCAGGTAAATAATATACGATGAGGCAAGTCAACAAAGATGGGGAAGATGTAAAAGAACGAGTGAGAAAAGGAAATAGATTAATAGGACAAGTGTGGAGTGTAGGAGAAAGGCTGTTCGGAATGAAGTTAAGGAAAGGGAAACTATTATTTGAGAAATTAATAAAAAAATGTGGTGTTGGAAGTGGGTACTGGGAGTGGATAGAGAAACACCGGGGTACATGATCAGAGAGGAAGTGCGAGAAGAAAAAATAAGGGCGGAGGCGGGAAAAAGAGCAATAAAATACCAGGAAGAAATGAGTAGAAGATCGGAGTGCAGAATTGTTCAAGAATGCTGGAAAGAAATAAAAGAAGGACGAATAATATATGGACAAGAAGCAAGGAAAGAATATTATGAAAGAAACGGGTAAGGTAAAGAAAAAAGGAATGAGCGTGAGAGCGAACATAATTAGAAGGGACACTGATATGCAATAGCAGAAAAGATGGTTAAAGGTGGATGAAGGAAACTATAGGAACATTACGGGAGACGAAATACAGGGATATCTGAATGGGAAAGGGAGGAAGGAAAGAAAGAAAATGATAGTGAGATTTAGATGTAGAAACGTAGAAAGAGGAAACAAACATTGGAGAAGGGACGAAGACAGAAAATGTAGGTTGTGCGGGGAGGAGATGGAGATCATTAATCATATGTTAAAAGAATGCAGGGAGTTAAACTAAGAGGAGAGGACGGTAGAACAGATGTCAGAGGAAAACGGAAGGGGAGCGGATTGGGTGGAAGAAATATGGAAAGGATGATGGTAGTTAAGGGGAGAGGAGACAAGAGGGAGGAAGACAGTCGAGATTATGTAAGGGATGGGGAAACTGTAGACAGACATATGTAAATACACACAATAACTTTACAATGTTGTATAAATAAGCAAATAAACACAATAGTAGTAATAATAGTGCACTACCGTCAATAGTTTATTTGTGTGCTTTGCGCATAATAATTACTTTCGAGTAGTATTATTATTTATGCTAACGATGTTCCCGGACGTATATAAACAAATATTCAAAACGCCTGACTTAATCCTATGATAAAATAACTATGCAAAAATGCCCGGGTTACAAATTCTAGTTTCCTGTTTTTGTTCATTCACAAGTAAATAAAGAATTATTTTGTCATATTTTTTATTCTGTCACTTTTAACATTTTTATTTTCAATAAGATTTACCATGAAGAGAAGCTGCATTATATAATTGCCGTTCCATTGTCAGCATAGTCTGCCGATTATTATCGGGACAGTTTACACTAAATTCTTAATATTCACACATCGCTTAAATTATCTATGGAATTATCACGTTATTATGTGCTCTTAACTATAACTGTATCATAAAAATATTTCAAAATTGTTCCTTTTTTTCACAATTTTAAACTAAATGAAAATAGTTTAAAAACAATGTAGTAGCCTTAATAGTTTATTTTTACATGAATAAGGTGTTATGTACATTGTATTTAAAATGCTAGTTGTAGTAGCAACACCAGCCCAATTTTGGACCAACTCTACTGAATAATAAGTAAGTTAGTGCATTTAAATATAAAGTTAACAAAATAAAACGCCCATACAATTTTCAGTCTTTGTGATTCCCATACTCTATAAAAACATTTATTGTACAATAAGTAAGTTATAATAAAAGGATCTATGTATCAGAATCATTAGGACAGCAAACTCCAGCATACCTAAAAACAAATATGAAACAGGAGTTGGTGCTTATTTACACTGCTTACTCATTCCGTAAAATGCAGAAATGGTCAAAAAAGTGTTTGGAACTTGTTAAAATTGAATGGACCTGCGGGCATTCATACAATAATGTGCAATGTCCTTCTTCACCAAACGGCGTCTTTTTGCATTTGACACTATCGCTTATTGTTTCATCCTCCCCTAATTTGTAGGTACCTAAACAGTTCAATTATTAACTGTCTGTGCTATTAATAGTGACACTCACTGTTTGAGAATGTTATATACCCATCATTCAAAATTGTACTAAGCCAGGGTAGATTTTGAAGTAGAACATCCAGTTTCGATTCTGGAATATTGGTTGTATATACTTCAGTTTCATATTCATCTTCAAATAAAAGAGAATCGTGTAAACTATATCTGGTATCAGGAACAGCTGATAACGCTAGCATCGGATGAGATAATTTAGGAAAAGCCGGATAATCATCATCACTACCAACTGAAAATTAATTTATTAGTCATGCTACCAGGGTCTGTTAAGTGCTCACTTCTTAAGTCAATTAAACCAGATTCGTGATCTATCCTTAGAGGCCTAGCTTCTTCTGCGTTCACAGTACGAGAATTGTTAGGCTTGACAACAACTAATGAACTGAGTGGAGTAACAAACGAGTACTTAAGCGCTAAGTCCAACGCCTTCTGCTTTATTTCTTCAGGTTTGTCAGAAGTTTCTTTTTTCTCTAACAGTTGATTAATTGTTAAATAGGCCCATAACCGTTCTATGTTTGAAATTGATTTGCTAATCACAGGATTTAGAGATACATCACCATTAACCCCGTATCCATCAACAACAGGTTCTAATAAGTCAGTTCCTGTAATTCAATATTAGACTTTTGCAGCATGCTCTAAATTCGTACTTACCACACCAGCCAGCAACTACAATTTCGGAACCGCCAAAGTGTATCGGGAAATCCGTTCTAGTTAAGCTTGTAGCGGATTTTTCATATTTGAACTTTACGTTAGAAAGTAAAGGAGATGAGATTTGTCGGTAAAAATCTTGAAGTTGTAATGATGCATCTGACGCTTCGTAAATGTATCTACAAAAACCTGAATTGCGCAGAGAGAAGGTTTGTAAAAAGTCGGTATCGGCGCCTTCTCCAAATGAAAGAGAAAAGATGGGAGCTTTACGTGGTCCTGTATTCAATTCGGTTATCTACAAGAGTTTACGTTAATTTTGAAGATTACATGAGATTGATTTCTCACGTTAGTCATTATTTGGTGAGTTGACGTATCGGTGGGTTCGCCATCGGTCAAAAATACAACAATGGGTTGTCGATTAACGTGATCTTTGGTTTGAGTTCGCTCTAATTCAATTAAGTGTAACGCAATTTCTAATGCACCATACATAGATGTGGAGCCATCGGAGTTTAATTTTGATACCGCTTGCTTTGCTTTTTTGATATTTCCTGCATTTGCTGGGTATGCGCGAGGAAATTTTACATTCTAAAAACTATAATAAGCAACTGTTGTGGTTGAGGACAGACTTACCTTTAATTCTAATTCTGGCCGTGTTTCATGGTCGTAATAGTTGTTAGTTCGAGGGTACCAAACGCTTTCATCTGGATTGTCTAAATTCCAAACCTTTGTATTACTATTAAATTCCACCAAGTTAAGGGTATCCTGTTCGTTCAACTGTTCTAGAATTTTATTCATTGCTTCCTTAACTTGCTGAATTTTCAGGCCCCACATACTCCCGCTGGTATCCAAAACAAAAACTACTTGCTTAGGCAAAGGATTTAGTTTATCGGGTGCGAAAAAGTGAACAAAATATCCGTCTTGAACCAAAACTTCACCCCCTTTAGGATCTCGTTCTACATCATATTGTACGACGAACTGCCCTGAGAGCCCATTTTCCACATCATTTCCAAATATATGAGCTAGCTCTTTTTGTCTTTCAACATTTGGACTGAATTGTATAACGGCGGATGTATCATTAATTACTGTTATATCAGCTCGTGGATCTAATTCATCTTTATCGGTTGTAATTTCATTTCCGGAGCGTAGTGGAGGTGCTTTTACATTAACTAATTTTCTGCTTTCGGCAATTAAGATCTAAAATGTTTGAATTGAGTGAGACGGCTTTAATAGTTTGTGTTTACCTCAACGCTTAAGTCTTTGACTTGTTGGCCTGGGTGGATATTAATGATTTGCTCGTAGTGCCCATTTTGCCTTTTTAGAAGTTGTTCGTAGGTTAAATAGAAAGCTGCTTTCGCTTCAGATTCTACGTTAACGGAAACGCTGAATTTATTTGAATCTCGCGCGCTTACTGCAACATGTGCTGCTGCGGTTCCGCTTAATACTGCCTGTAATGGAATTATAAACAAATTTGGGATAAACTTGTGACACTATCACCTCGTCGTATATTTGTTTGGCTTCTTCTTTTCCCTTAACGTATGCTGTGTAATTTACCCCACCAATTTCCATAATAAATCCTGATATAAATGCGGATTCAGGTAGTACAACTGAGAAAACGGCTTCCTGTGCTTTATTTGCAAAATTCCTTACTTTGCTTGTTATTGTCGTATTAGCGTAACGATTGCTAATATCAGATTGTATTCGCATTTGGTAAATTTGAGGTGTTTTGTATGTAACAAAAGATTTGCCCTAAAATTTCGATGTTAGCAATAAAAGGATGTATGTGTCGTGAATTTACCTCTTTTTCATGCTTGGATCGAGCTGTCGTGCTTGAGCTGACAACGAAGGCTTGGTTGTCATTTGTAGGTGCACAAAGTGCAAACGAAACGTATAATAAGCATACGCTTGAAAAAACACTAAAGATGTAAGCCATTCTGAATAATTCTACAAAAATATTACTTAAACACACAACAAAACACCAATTGAATAAAAATAACTTACAATGTCAAGGCAACACTCACTAAACACTTAGCATCACTCTACTAAATAATAATACAGTCTGTATACGATGTCGTTATTTAAAATGTTTGATTCTTTGGGAAATTCACAATAATCGCTGGAATTTCCAAAAAGCCGGCTCTTTGTACTTACGCAAATAAATTATCATTCAAGAATAGTCATCATACAAATTAATTTACTCTTAACTAGTTTGTTTCATTAATGTATGAAGTACACAGAAGGTCACAACTGTTTAGAATGAATTCATTAAAAACGTATAAAGTGTTGAAATGATTAAATATAGCTTGACCTTATAATTTCACGAGAATTTTAAAAACATGTTTATGTGCATTAAAGTAGGTTACTTACGATTGATACATCGAGAAGTGAGGTTATGTGTCATTATTCATCGTTTATTCCAGTGTGTGGGAGATATTTGTAAATTACTTTTTAATTGCTGATTCTCATATGAATAACAAAGCATTTTCTCCGGAAACAGAGAATGTATATACGTAGTGGTGTTAGAAAAAGAAGATTGCAGTTTTCTATATCTACATTATATATATTCTCTATTTTTTGTGAGTGAGCACACAGTAAATTTATTGCTATAATTTTGTATCTCGCTTATCTA
The DNA here is from genome assembly GCA_036346205.1 of Vesta saturnalis. NCBI lineage: Eukaryota > Metazoa > Arthropoda > Insecta > Coleoptera > Lampyridae > Vesta > Vesta saturnalis. The sequence continues at coordinate 880,516 of JARFJB010002353.1, read as the reverse complement.
TTCACGTTTACCTTTTTTAAGTAACTGATTAATCCATTATTTAAAATGTCAGTTTTTGTTTATACTTTCCGTAAAATTAATGCAATACTGCGAATTTCACTATTCAATAACAAAACGCGTTGAGCACGTGAGTAATCGATGACAAACGTGTTTAATTTGGGGTGCAGTTTACAGCAGATTTCGCTGACATCTCTTGTAAAAAAGTGTCAGCACGTAAAAATAGAAGGTAGAAAACTGTCAATAACTGATTGAGAGTGAAAGTTCATTAGTTCACTTTTTATATCATTAGACTAATCTCATCTACTGGATCAAGATGATTAGTTTCCTGTTTATAATTTATGTAAAATGAAACGTAATAGAATAGGTAATGTGTTTACGTACGCCAGTGACGTATCAAGAGAACGTGACATTAAGAATCTGTAGAACCGGTTACTTAACTATTTACTGCAACATCTGTCGGAAATATCTGCGCGTGTAGTCTATCACAGAATGTTATTGAAGATAGCGGTTTAACAATATACGTTTAAACGATGTGCGTCATGATTTTAGAGTGAAATCCAATATTTTTATTCCAATTTCTTCGTAATTTTGTTTGATAGTTTCGTCAGTCCTCGTCCAATACCAGAAAGTGTCCTGTATATATAGGTCACCCCAAATAAAGTGTAATTGACCAAAAATGTTTATACCTAATTTTAATATTTTGAAATACAGCGCTGCATGAACTGAAAATAATTTTGAACACATTTTCGGTTTTTCAAACTTTAGGCGGCAATAAAAATTGAGAAAATATTTTAGATAGTTGCCATTTCGGTTAACTAATACGGCAAAATGCTATAAAGGAAAGTTGAGAATAAATGATGTATATTCTTTAGCCTTACTGCGTGGAATTACATATTTAATAACACTAATGTTTTAAATACAATATAATTCCACAATTTCTTTTATGTAATTATTAATTTCTCTACGCCCTTCATTACAACATGTGCCATTATCAAGAAAATATATAGGTATATATATATATATATATATATATATATATATATATATATATATATATATATATATATATATATATATATATATATATATATATATATATATAGTTTCTCTAGGGTATATCGTACGTTAAAGTAAGTCCCAGAATATCAGTGAATATATTAGTGAAATAGTGTCGATTTTTTGCATGGAAGCGGAAAACAGAAATTAGTAGCAAACCGGCCTAGTTTAACGATGATGTGGTAAATGTACCACTTGCAAAATATTTTGTTGAAGACCAAGGGCGTAGCCAGGATTTATAACGGGGGCAAACCATTGTCCATGGTCGTTCAAAATGTAAAATTTTAGCATAAAAGAAAAGGCAAATGAAAACAAAACTTTGAGATTTTAATTATACTTAAATTAAACTAATAACATTTTTCTTGGGTTTAAACTAACTTTATCTAAAACTTTCTTCACTATGCAATCCTGATTTTCCTTCAAAATTTTCGATGCACACTCATCAAACACAACCCAGTGAGTCTGTCATCACCCATTGTACTCCTGAGCCAGGTTTTACCCTTCCCAGGGTACTGAACGATCTTTCCACGGTAGCAGTAGTGGATGGGAAAGCACTTAATATTAGCAGTGCGTGCCTTGTTGCAGGAAAAAACATTAGCTTCCTCCAAAAGTCCAGCCACTTCAATGTCCTTTAATTTGTCTTCTGCTAAATTCTTTTCTTCCACATATTGTACCACAAATCTAATTCTGCAGAGACATCACCCAACTTATAAAATTTCATGAAAGATTCTGCATTATTTTGAAATCTTTTGAAGTCATTTTGAGCATGCTTGAAGGATGAAGATAAGTTAAAGCAAAAGCAGGTGTATTTTCGTTGAAGAATCTGGCATCCAAAGACGAAGTTAAAGAATCAAGATAGGGGATAATTATTGACCGCTTCCAGTATTCAACTGCAGACTTAGATGGTGGATTATTTCTGTGTACTTGCTTTTGAGTGACTCGTGGTACTGACAACTCAACACCTACTTTCTCTGCGATATCAAGTGATTTTTAAATAATTCATAAGAAACATTTTGGACATCTTGTTTATCTTCTTTGATTACATCTAGAATATCATCAATATGTTTCTTCACCATAACCAAATTCATACTTTTACCTTGTAAAACGTTTACAACGGGTTCCAAAATTGCAATTATGTTTAAGCCTAAGATAAATATTGGTTTAGTAACTGCATAGTGCAATTGGTAGGCAGATTTTCTTGTTGCATAGTTTCCTTCGACAGATAGATGTTCTAGTGGTTTAACAATGTCAGTGAAGCTTTCTGAAAATTTTTTATGCTCTTATATTTTTCCGACCATCTGGTCTCACAGAGCCTTGAAAGATTTGGAACCGATTTCCTACTGGCTGGCCATTCACGAAAGAAGGTTATTGTGTCTTTAACCGTTGCAATTGTGTTTCTTATTTCTGGTAGCTTGCTAGTACCATTGACCACAAGATTTAGTCTGTGACTGGAGCAATGGAAAAATAAAGATTTAGCGTACTTTTTTTAAGAATGGCCTGTACACCACCTTCTTTGCCGGCCATCGTGGAACACCCATCAAATCCGAATCCCATACAATTATCGGCGGAAAAATTATTATCTTCTAAAAAATTTGAATTGCGCTAGCTATTGTAGAAGCATCTTGACATTTTAACTCAATGTAGCCTACAAATTCCTCCCTGATTATTTTTGGCCTTCATCATAGAACCTTAATCCAATAGAAAGCTGCTCTTTTCCAGCGATATCTGCTCTTTTCCAGCGATATCTGCTATTTCATCAGCCATTACAGCATAAGCTTTTGCCCGTTTACAGTCTTCGATTATTTTTCTTTGATGACTTCACCGCATAATTGTATGATCTCATTTTGAATTGTTGGTGAGGTATAGACTGCGTTTTTGACATTTATTCAAGTGGCTCTTTAGCTTCTCATCACCAGAGTCAATCCTCAAATTTAAAAGGTAAAAGAAAACTTCCTCATTTCCTTGTTTTCCTCTAAGCGGCAAATCATGAATTCCACAAAATATTATGCATGAAATAATTGCTGACAATATTTGTTTATTTTCTTCAATCGTCTTATGGTGCCCTATTTTCAACTGGGCATCAACAGGAGCATTTTCAAGAAATGCTTTTGCAGCAGCTGTTGAAGATTTGTGGTAATGGCTGCCAACGTGCTTTCTACAATCGTCATGTATATCCTTAAACTTCATGTAAGGCCTTACCATAAATGACCCCAAAACTCCTTTAACTGTAGCAATTATTGGCGGAAATAAAACACAATACAAACATAGAGCACCTTTCAAACGACTTGAGTACACCAGCCATGGAGTATATTGATCTAACCAGCGATGGTTAAATTTTCTTTTCAAGTGAATGGCATAAGAAGCGAAATTGTAATTAGATGATGGAACCCAAGGGTTTGTTAACAATTCCTTCTTTTTTTCAGAAGGCAAGTTATTGGCACAACTAACATAACGACCAATGTCATTTTCATGGTAGCCATCGCGTTCTTCAGTTTGTTTAGAGGTCCCAGTTCCAGAGACAGCTTCATGTAGATTTGAAGAACTACTTGAGCCTCCTTCAAAAATAGATTCCGATTTTGATGTTCCGACCATTTGATTTTCATCTCCATCACAACCATTGCTACCACTTCCACTACTGTCATCATGAACTTTTTCCGTTTTAGAGATTTTTGACCTAAAAATAATAACCTAATATCATTCTTGTTCTTAGTCCCTAGTATAAAGATTAGTATAAAACAAAACTACCATGTAATGATAGCTTATAATGTGGATATACTATATCCGATGTTAATATTTTTCTCTAGATTAAAAACACAAAATGAAATTAATAGTATGTATAAAGTGCTGTTTGATCTTTAATATGTGAAAATTTGAAGTTTTTATATTTAGTCCCATTTGAGATATCAGCTGTCAAAATCGGTGCATTATTGTCATTTTTGTTATAATTAGAAGGCAAAAAGTCGGCATCATAATAATGAAAATATATAAAATTATATTAATAATGCACAGAATCTTTTGCCAAACCTAATAAAAATTGTTTCATAAAGATACAAGCAAAGAGTAAAGAGCAATTGGCAATTTTGTAAAGGGCTGCAATTCAATTTTTTCAAAACGTTGCGATACAAATAATTTTGAACAAAATTAACATCGGATATAACATATCTACATTATAAGCTATCATTACATGGTAGTTTTGTTTTATTTGGTGCTGGTCGAGCAACCAATTTTCAAATTTTTGGACCATTTCTAATGGAATGACTCTAAAGTTTTAATTAAAAATTTAATTTTCTACTGAAATTATTTAACTTACCTTTTGTAACCAATTTCTTATATCCATATTGTCTTTTCTGTGATTTATGTCTCTTTATTCTGTGGTAAAACTATTCTTACGGATTTTCCTCTTGTTTCTCAGGCAATAATTTAACACTGGTAACTATTCACACCAACTTTATTTAAAACCAATAAAGTTAACAAAACAACACAAATATTCACTTTCTCAACACTTTTAAGTATTATTCCGCTTTTAAATCTCGCGCCTCGCTTTCTATTCGCCGTATGCAACTTCGTATCCTGCACTATGTACTGTACTGTACTGTCTGTCTTCGCGCCGGATAGGCAATTTTATATACCCTTTTGAGCCTAGAAATAGCCAGAACATTCGCATCGCCGGTTCCCGTATATTCCTCACTTGTATCTCGATTTTCTCGAAGAAAACCAGTGGCGTTTCGTTACACTATTAAATAGGACACTGTCGCTAGACAAGAACACTTACACACTAACTCAATAGTTGTTGCAAAAATATTGTCCTATGTTAGGATTTGGAGCAAGTTGTGTTTTAACCACTTGATAGTTTTGCACGAACCGCACTCGGGCGTGACATTTTTCCGTACACTGACGATCCTGAGTCTCGTCCAGGCAACTTTTATTTTAACTTGTTGGTGCAGGTCTTACGTACGTTATAAGAGTATTTATTTCGGATTCTGATGTAGGATTGTGTATTGAATGTTTCAAAATATTTCACACTAAAACTACTTATTGAATTAATTTATTTTAATTAATTAATAGGATTAAAAATGTAGTTAAATGAAAACAAAAATGTCCGACTGTTAAGTGGTTGAATCGAACACTAAAAATTGACGTATCCTGAGAGTAAATCGAACACTCGTTTTTATCCAATTCTGGGTGGGACAATTCTGGTGTGCACCAATGCATTAAATGCATAGATCGAAAACGCTATTAATATATATTGTACTGATATTATCTATTTATACTTATTTTATTATATTTATAATTTATTATTAGAATAATTATTGTTTATTAATTTATTGTTAGAATAATTTTAATATTGGCTATAACTCTTAAAATAAAAATATATTCTTCGATATAACAATATTGGTAGAACATGAGACTCATCAAAAGGGATAGGGATCTAAATTTAGACGAAACTCTACTTTGAAATTATAAAATAAATGATTATGAATTGGAATTATATTGCTTGTTTGAATACAATAATCATAGTTAATATGATTAAAGCACATTGAGTTAATGTCTTATTTATTTTTATATTATCTAAATTGATTAAATAAATTGAAATATAATTTTAATTCGCATTAATACCTGTGTTACACCCTGTACATAACAAAATTCTTTTTAAAATATACGTGGGCATGCGCTGTGAATACGCAAACATATGATTCGACTACAACAAAAGTGAAATTCGACATACAAGTACGTATACCTACGTTTGAATAAACAACAATTAATATAAAACATGTAAATTTTTAGAACAAATAACATTCCCTTTGACTTGCATGCCTGTTGTTGCACATCAAGATTATTACAAAGGATGGAAATTATGAACTTAACAATAAGGTATCAATGTCAACAATAAAGTACTCACATACAATGTCCTCCTTTTTGGGTTACTGCTATTGAAGTTGATTGAAGGCAACAGCTCCTGCGAACTGCAATTCTGCTCCTCGAACATCCAAATTTCTTTTTCTTTTAAATGAACAGCTTATTCATTTAGGTAAGTTTCACTATTAGTATTAGAATACTGACGAATCTTTATTTTAGGCTCATCACTTCTTTTAAATTTAGTTTCAAAATAAATTTTGAAAACCACGGATCGTTGAAGGTTGTTGTAAATTAAACACACTTTTGATAAACAAGGTGTATAATAATAAAAGCACGAAGACAACACAATTAAATATCCATACCAACATTCACAATATAAATTTAAATACGAACAAAGTCGAAACTGCTGAAATATTTTTATAACTTATCGAAAACTTCCGATTTGAAATTAGAAAAGGTAAACTAACCTTAATTTAATTATTTCACGAACAAAAGACTATCACTTGTTTTCGTGGCCACTTCCGATACTAAATCGCACTTTGTTATTTTGCCGAAGTGACGTTACTTTGTTTTAAACATTATTTTCAAAAATTTGGCAACAGCTTACTCTGGCAAGTTGTTGCAAAAGATGAAAATCAAGAGAGTTTGTGAATCTATTGCACTTGTATATATATGATTTTGCTCGACAACCAAATCATCGAATGTTTTCTATATTTACGAAGAATATTCCTGTATTCTGATTGGATACTGTAATTTTACATTACGATAATTCTTTAAAGCCCTATAACTTTCGCCCCGTTTAACATTTCTTAAATCTAAAAACATTTCCATAATCTACATAATTTTATCTATAATTTGAAACCAAACACGGACTAATAACTACGTTAATTTTTAGACCTACTTATTGACTTTACACTAATTATATGAATTTTACAGGCCTGGAAACTACCTCTACATGAATAGGGATACAACTACACCCAAATATCCATCTTAAACATGCCTACGGCCAATTTGAGAGGAAAATTATTTTAAATTCTACCAATACTCTTAAAAACTAAAATTAACAAAATGGACATAAATATAAGGAATTATAACATGAAATTGAGGCTACCTTACTATATTTGCCTCTACTAATTTATTTTATATAAATTGTCTCAATTTAAAATACTTTTTACAAAAATTTATATGCGAGAAGAAAACATAACCTCATTTTGTTTTATACTTTTAATGTTAAATTTCACACTTTTAAACACAATAACTGTTAATGTAAGTGTTTAAACTTAATGTTCAGGTCACAAATTAATTTATTTTACCACTTTCGTAGGTTCAACATGTTCTTCTACGACTAGTGTCGGAATGTTGTCAATCACTGCTTGAATCATGTTTTATAGTTACTCACTAATGTTCTTGTTCTGTTTTTCATAATTTTTGCACTAATATGTGTTTAACGCACTAATACGAATGTTTTCACTAATCTTGGCTTCGTACATGTGAATTGCGACATTGATACAAGCCTAAATCTAATTTTAACATTATTTCTGTCAACTACAACCTGTATTACATGTCGTCGGGAATATTGTTTTAAATAAACTTACAAAACTAAATGAAAACTTGAATTAACTCAAAACGATAACAAACATATCCTATACTTCAACGTACTGTGTTGTCGATTACTTATACTAACATTATTATTATTATTATTTTTTGTTTAATGCGCTTCGACTGCAGAGGTCATTTGCGCTTTACCTGTTTTGTTTCTGTGTTTTACTAACATTATTAAAATTATATTAAGAAGTATTTAAATTTTTACAAACATCTCAATGTTTATTAATCATTCTTATCTAGAATTATTTAATGAAATGTACCATTTCGTACTAACTAAATTAAAACTTCACTATGCAAATTACATAGCTACTTGCACGTAATTTGACTCATCTCAATATTTAGCACTATGCCAGTTTTTCAAACAGCTTTGTTTTTTGCTGATGAAATATATTTTAGTGACAAAGGACACGCGAATAATTTTATTTATTATAGCTTATTAATTAATTTTAAAATGTTCATAAAAGCAACCAAACGACCACAACAACAAACAAAATATATAAAACAGATAACAAAAAAATATGCAGAACAGAAAAATATGCATATTTTAGATTTAAATTTAAAATTATTTAATTTATTTTTTGCTCTTCCAGGGGGCAGTTGCCCTCCTGTCTTTAGCTACGCCCATGTATAAAAATATGCAGAACAGAAAAATATGCATATTTTAGATTTAATTTTGTTTATTAAAATTTAAAAATTATTTAATTTATTTTGCTCTTCCAGGGGGCAGTTGCCCTCCTGTCTTAGCTGGCTACGCCCATGTATAAAGACGGTTCAGGTAAACCGCAAACAAAACCGACCGACCGTTTAAAATTCGACTTAAGCCTGTAGATCAAGCAACTCATAGACGTAGCATTGGAATTTCAGTGTATTAAAAATTGTAGATTAAATATCAAACAATTGAAAGGCGTGAAAATATTAAACATTTATTTCACAATTCTGATGTTTTGATTAATATAAAATAATTATAAATGTAATTTACCTTAATTTTTTTACTTTTAATATTGTCATAAAAGTAGGTTTTGGAAACAAATGTGATATGTAAATAACAATCAGTCTTTATTATCCTCATCTGATTCGAAATAGCTGTCATCTTGTCCTGCGGATATTATAACGGGTTCTATAGTTTTTCCAATTTCACATCAAGTTCCCACATACGCCGTTCCCCTTTAATTACCTGATCAACACAGTTTTTCCACTTTTCGCTTCACTTAATTTAAAAGTCTCACGACCTACTTCACTTTTTATTTGAGCCCAAACAAACTCTATAGGGTTGAGTTCGCAGTGATATGATGGTAATCTACGTACGGTAATCCAGCAAGTAGCCTCCTTTTTTCCATGCAGTTGTTTGTAAGCATCCGACTTACCCGACTTACCTAGAACGGTAACTGCATTATCCAGAACAATTTCAGCTCCCCGTGGACTATTTGTTATCGTTTGTTCAAAATACTCTTCAAAAACGTCAGCGTTCATATTTTCCTGATAATTCATTGTGTTAGGAGTCAAATACAGGCAAACCATTTTTTAAGAATCTCTTAGCGCTACCTATACGTGTATAATTTGTAGTCGACCTTAGCCGATGATGGATTTATTCCACTTGACCAACCCTCTTCGACATCTTGATTACGACTTGTAAAATTTTTCTTGCCAAATTGTTTTTACAGTAAATCTTTCATTCAACCAAGTCTTATCGAGATAATAGATTTCTCATCTTTCGGCACGAAACTTCTTCATTTCACGAAGGTACTTCCATTTAGTACTGTCACTATTTAGAGTAGGAATTTCTTTATTGAAGTAGAAGGGATGGATTTTTCTTCTAATGTGAACTTTTTCTTCTTCGCTTCAACGTTATTTTTTCTTTCAAAACACCCTCTTTTTGTTCTTTTAATAATCTGTGTACTCTGGACTCCCCCACTCCCGTCATATTAAAAGACATTTCTACTACACTATCTATACTACTTGTCGGATTTTGATAGTTTAAGGCATTGTGTACATTCAGTATGATATTTTTTTCATTCCCAGAGAGAGAACTAATTTTCAAACGTTTCTCTGGAAAAAAAATCGGGAGATGCCATTTTCACCACCGTTTTCAACCAAAATCCGAAAATAACTGGGCGTTTACCTAAACTTAACAAAAACGTGATAATAACGTCACTAACGCTTTCTCTGGTGAAAATTGAAACAGATTCAATGCACGATAACAAACATTTATTGAGTTGATCGACCTTTTCCACAGTTTTTGTTTTTATAGCGCTTTGGTTCCAGCTCATGCTTGTACCGTGTTGCTAAACTACGAAGGTATCGTCCACATACTTAAGCCACATCCTTGGTTTTTTCGTCTTCAAGGTCTTCCACACACACGTACACGCACACACACAATTGTCGAATTTTATATTTCGGGATTCCGGCCTGCTTGGTCTGAAACTTATTTTTAGTTTACTTTCGATTTGCTAAAATCAAGTAGGCCTTTACAATTGAGCAAAAATCCGTTATTTGTCAATTTCGTTTCGGGTAAAGTACCTTTTCCGTTCATAGTACGCCAAAGTATGCAAATTTTCGTAATGATCGGCCTACATTGATAATAGAACTAGAAAATAGGAGAAACATATTTTTTACTATTTACGATTACATGATAAATTTTAGATGAGAAAACGGCGATTAGAAATTTTCAAATTAAAATTCAAATTTTTACAGTTTATCAAAAAAAGAAATTAAACTACAATTCCTCCAAGATATGCGCGTTTTTCTACCCTAACTCTAAAATCGTCGTATACTTTCGCTATGGTCATTGGGTTAATTTCATCTACAGCATCCCTAATTTTTTGTTTTAATAAGTCGATGTTATCATGAAGACCATATGAAAAAACTTTTTTGAAAATCCATAGGTGTCAAATCCGGCGGTATTGCTAGCTGATGCATTGGACCATGCCGTCCAATCCACCTTTCGAGAAAGTGGTAATTCCATAAATCTTTAATCAAACGAGTTGAATGAGCTGGACATCCGTCTTGTTGAAAACTAAAATCTTCTAACTTCACGTCTTCCATGGCAGATAAAAAATAGGTTTCGAGCTCATCCAAATAGGAATGTTGGTTTAAATTAGTGTCAAAACAATATGGACCATTAATTTTATTGTACCTTATTGCACACCATACATTTACCGTTGACTGTTAGTTACTATACGAAAATGTTGATTCTCATCAGACCAATACCTACAATTCTGTGAAGACCCGATGTCATTAGTTGTAAAAGTTGTCTCATCTGAAAAAATTATTTTCTGTAAATAATAAACAAAACAGCTTCTAATTTATGAATGAATGTGGGTTTAAATGGTATAATTTTATTTTCGTTGAGAATTCTTTGTAAGATTTACCAATTGATAATTCAGTAGACCACTTTCCAATGATAATTAATTATCAGTGTTCATGGATTCTATCACCAGCAGTGTAGCAGCATCTTCATGATCATGAATTAGCTTCTTTTAGTCACATTTTGCACAATTACAGTTTCTATAAACTTTTTCACAAGTTTTTTACTACATTGACAGGAATAGCCACCATTGGAAATCGCTCGTGAAACTTATTAATAACATGAGCATAAGACGCTTCCACACGTCCATAACATTGTATTAGGTGAATGCGCTGTACAAAAGCCAAAACTATTAATACTAAAATCTACAGAACCAGTAAAAACTAAAGAACAAGTAATTTGCAAATTGCTGAGATAAGTAATCAATTTAGAACAAATAGAATAGAATAGAATAGAAAAAATAAGTTTTGAAGTTTATCTAAGATAATGACAGTAAATTGTTTGCTTTACTACGACACGATTGTGAGCTGAAATTTTTCATAGAGCCATAGTTTTCTGAGCAACTTTTCTTAGTGACACTTTGTTGTACTATGAACGGAATAGGTACATTACCTGAAACGAAATTGACAAGTAACGGATTTTTGCTCAACCTTAAAGGCCTACTTGATTTTAACAAATCGAAAATAAACTACAAATAAGTTTCAGACCGAGCAGGGCGGAATCCCAAAAGATGAAATTATAATTCCAAAATGTTTGGTCCATCATACCTACTGTTAAGTCAATCCGGGAATACACTGTATATTGCTCACTATGGGTGACAGTGGGGAATCCACCACCATCCCAAACTCCTGTTGAAAAAATTTGTCGTCTACTTGGAAATATGCAGTTCTAAAGTTCCATTATTGTGTTTACCGAGAGTTGCGTGCGTCCGTCTAACATTTCATCCTTTTGCAGCCTGTCCCTTATGATAGTTAGTGCCTTATCTGTGAGCACATTTTTGAATAGGCTCACGATGTTGTTGTTGGTTTTTCCCGATAAGGGTGTGATGATGCCTAGCAGATAGTGTGCTAATGGGTGACAAAGTGACTTTCTTGAGCTCACAATTGGTATCAGAGGAATTCCTTCCTTATGAATCTTTGATAGGCCGTACAGGTGCGGTGGTTTGCTGTAGTGTGGGGTAAATCTAATTCTCTGGTAACCATAGAATTTTTCCTTGTGTTTTTCCAGCGTCTGGTATGTTCGTATTTCGACTGATGGTGTGGTGTCTTTTGATATTTGTTTGTACTCGCTCCCTTCCCGTTGTTCTTGGATCTTACTATTGTAAATTTCCATTTCCATTACCGCGGTCGCGTTTCCTTTGTCTGCCAGGAACATTTTGATCGATGGATCATTCTTGAGGGAATTGACCGCTTTCCTTTCTGGATTAGAGACGCTAGGTTTAGTTCGCCTAGATGAACCTAAGACTGATCTAACCATACTTCTGTATTCTTTGGCTTCTTGAGGATCTTCAACTGTTGTTGTTAGATCCGCTTTCGGAACAGATCTCGGTGTTATCGCATAGTTCAAGCATTCGTCCAGAACTTTCATTTCGTTTCCGTTCAACTACCCTTTAGATGTATTTATGACAGTGTTTTTGCAATTGATCTTGGTTGGTTCTTTCTTCTCCTTCATTCGCTTTCTAGTTTCTTCTACTGAATTTACGTGTTCATTGCCTTGGTCTTTCAATATTTGCTTCCGGTAGCTGTAATTTCCAAGTCTTGTTCGTTAATTCGATTTCGAATGATTTCTCTAATCTCGTTCGATTGGTGTTCAAGTTGGTATTGTATGAAACGGCGATGTCTAAATGTTTAATTCATTCTTTGACTAACGCTTCGCTAGCCCTTTTTGCGATTTGTGATATTTTCGTCTGTGAACCGTAGTTTTGATGTTGAGCGCGGTAGGTATTACGTTGTTATCACGAACTTTGCAGAGGAAGGTTAGGCGGTTCTCCTCTAGTGCTGCTTGTTCATTGACGTGTTTTGTAACTGTGGTTTCATATTATTTGAGTTGCTTGGCCTGTTTCCAGTTTTTTCTTTTGTATCGTCTACAAAAAAAATAGGCCGATCAACTCAGCTAATGTGAAATTACAGTTACAAAACGCTTGTAATACAGAAACATTATTTGGTTTGATAAAAAAAATTTGCAGGTTACTTAGACAGAGACTTAGATATTAAATGACTTAATTTTGTTTCGTTTTATATGTATTAATAGGTCATAATTACAATTGCAAGTGTATATTTTTTAAATATTTTATACGAACAGAAACTGACCTTATAGTATATGCCTTTAACAAGTACGCCACTGATCTGTCGCTATCAAGATGATTTTTACTCTCGGTTATTGTTTGACGTAGGGTGCAGAATGTAAATTGATAACATTAATTAAGAACTTACCAATAAAATCTAATGGAGTATCAAAACATGTTAAATTAACATCAATAATACAAAATGAAAATACAATCCTATCAGAATTATTCGTAAACATAGCTAAAATGGGCAGAATTGAACTGCCCATAGGTACATCAGTCTTGTTATTGAACGTGAAATAATTTTGATTAACATAGATTAAATAATTGATTTAACTCCATTCTAATTCAACATTATTATTAAGTAAAATATATTTCATAAACGCACACATTCTTGAAGGGTATTTTAGAAAGCATACTAGTAAAATCAAAATCTGCAAGTATATATTATAGTGGTAATTCTATGTTTTGTGGTTTATTAATTAGCTCAAAAGAATGTATTATAAAATGTGTCGATTTGTACTTTAAATTGTTAATTATTAGGTGGTTTAGTTTATTTCCTACAAAATGATTAGATGATGGAATGTAAGAAACAACTCGTCTAATAACTTGATCTGTAATAGAGTTTATGTTGAACAAACCCTTAGGAACTTTGAGGTTAGATACAAAAAACGCATTAGACGTTACAAATATAAACACATCAGACAAATCAAGCTATGCCAATAGGAACGAAACCAAAATGAAATCTTATCAGAAAGATTAAAGGTCTTATCGAAAATGGGTGACATTGGACTGCCCATAGATAAGCCATTTCTTTGTGGATAAATAAAGTAGTTATTACAGTTTTGTAAACTTTGTTTCATATTTTTTGAAATTCCTTTGTAGGATTTCTATTAATTAGTAATAAAATCTTTAAGTTTCTATATATAATTATCTTTTTGTATAGTTACCTTTATCTACTTTAACAGAAATTAGATTATTTTTGTTAATTTTATTCTAATCCGATTTTAGTAAATAATAGTTTTATTTTGATGGTGTTTTTGGATAAGTATTACAATTTTATTTCTTAGTGTGATGAATTTTATGTTTGATGAAGCTCACAGTTTGTCTAACATCAAACACAATATTTTGGAAAATTTCAGAATAAAGTACCTTTAGTTCCTCCTATCCCATAATATTACTATAATTCTATTACTTTCATTAAAGTGATGTTGGTAATAACTGTTATGGAGTTATGGATCGTCATAGCTCACGCTAATTTATTACTCACGCTAAATTATGCATTGCGATATCTTAGCTTGGTGGCTGTGGGAGGGCCGTATAGGTTCCTTTAGCATCATTCGACAATCGGTGTTATACGTGAATTCTCATATTTTCTAATAATTCTAATTTTACGAAGAAATTTCCGATTTCAAAATTGCATTTCAAACTTCGCGTAATACATATATCTAGATTCAACAAACGCATCAAAATGTCAATGTGATAAATGCCGAACAACTATTATTTTATAGATTATTGTGTTAAATAATTACAAAGTGTTGAAAGGTTGAAATGAGTGATAACGAGCACGTAACCTAAAGTCCGAGAACGGCAAACTTAACACTTAATTTATTGCCCAAGAAATCAAAGCATCTTACAAAAGTTTTATGGATTGGTGTAGGTTAATTTACGCACAGAAAATGTACTTTTGGCATATTTTCTCGAATTATCAAGTAAATATAAAGCCTCGTCCTTGTGGACGTTTTATTCCATGTTTTGGGCCAGCTGAATATAAATAATGTGGTGAAAATTGAAACTTTCGCAAAATTACGGGCATTTCTGAAACGAAATGCTCAAGATTATACGGCTAAGAAATTGAAAACTTTTATAAATGAGCAAATCAAGCAATTTCTAACAAGAGCACCTGATGAAAAATATCTATCAACGACGATAACAACTTTTGAATTCATTAACGTTAATGTAAATTAAAAATAAATAACAATTTAGGTAGCATTAGTAATGGGTATTATGGGTGCTTGTCGGGCTATTGAAATCTACTCCATGATGACAACTGATTTTCAAGATCTTGGATCAGCCTATATAGTTACAATTCCCAATACGAAGAATAACATTAGCCAAAGATTCACTGTAACGGTAAATATTTGTTCAATACGCAAAAAATACTTCAACTTACGCCCGTCTCGTCTAGTGGAAAATGTTTTTCGAAAATGGGAAGTATTGTGCACAAAAAATAGGCATTAAGAAGTTTGGAGTAATGGGAAAAGACATCGCAACATTTTTAAAATTACCCGATTGTCATTTAAGTGCCCGTCATTGTTTCCGTCGCTCCTCTGCAACTCTGTTAGTAGGCGTGGACGGTAATATCACAACTCTCAAGCGTCATGGTGGATGGCGATCATCAACAGTGGCAGAAGGATATATAGATGAGTCTACCACAAATACAGTATATACGGCTAATAGAATTTATAATTCTATTCACAACCTTTAATTAACACTTCAGTTAGTTCTACTTTTACACAACCTACAAATGAAATTATTACATTAAGTAATTCTACGCCAGAAATGCATATTACAGATTGTAGTAATTTTACAATTAATTAGAATAATTATAATAATGAGAAGTAAACCTTTTAGTATTGCATTTGACAATAATTTAATTTGTATTGTATCTGAAAAATAAATATTTAAACCGAATACCATTCATATTTAATTTTAAAGCCGTAGATAAAGTATAGTATGCAACTCGTGGCAATGGCAATAACTCACTTGGATGATTACAGCCCTTGCCTGGCGGCTCGGGCTGCTAACTGCATCCGGGTGAGTTCGTGCCTACATTAAAACTCCCCGAATAATATACTATTAAGTAAACAAACAGGTTATCTCTAATTTGAAACCACCTTTTAACTTCTTCTTTAAGCCATCTCATTTAAGTGTTTTTAATTATCTTTCCAACATACATACAAAAATTTTAAATTAAAAATTAACGATGACAAACCTACTAAGCATAACAACGTTAAGAAGAGGTCATGGTAACCTTCTACGTAACGTTACGCCTCAAGGACTCGTAGGTTCTACGAAAGTTATTCAAAGGTTCTGTGTTTGTCCCAAACACGTTGCAATATATGCGTTAAACGTTGAGATTACTGCAACTTTTTACAGGTTTAGCTCAAAAACTAGAGCACGTACTATAGACGTTACATTAAAGTCCATGTCCGCCCCAAATATGTAAGCATTCGGGTTATTGTCAATTATTTTCCAATTTTTACACGTTTAGGAATAACTCAAAGATTATTGAGTGAAACTTACTACAAACTGTTGTTGTTTATAATCCTGTACACAAAGCTAACCTTTCTGTGGATTTATTTGCATCAAACGCATTTCTTAGTGATTCTAGAAAAGATGTATCCCTGGTCCACTCATTTTCAACGCTATGAAGCCGATAATTTTCAACACATACTACTGAAATAAGTTGGCTTGATTCCAATACAGCGACTAGCATAGGCGCTATCCAAGCTATTCTTAAAATGTTCCCCCGAATTAATACCAGTTCTATCTAAACTCTATTCGATCTTCATATCTTTTATGGGGAATATCATGGAAATTAACAAATGTTCAACTTATTCCTAAAAAGGGCGATAAGACCAAACCTTCTAGCTACCGATCAATTGTCACCACTTCCATTTGGTCTGAAGTCATGGAAAAAACCATCAATCTGCAACTACTCTCTTTCCTTGAATCTGACAAACTCCTTAGTGATCGCTAATTTAGTTTTAGGCACATTTTCTGTTATACATAAATGATGTTACTAACTAATCCTACCAGTACTTTCAGATGACAGTATTCCAAATTGTAGTTTATTTCGACCTATCCGTAACTTTTAATAAAATACTTATCTTTTTTGGGGTTTTTAATGGTGTATTTTAAATTATACAATCTAAACGTTTCGATAACACTTACAGTTATCTTCGTCAGTAGTAATATTTGTTAAAAATTGTTAAAGATGTTGTAAACAGTTTTGTCAAAGTTGAAAAATTAAAACATAAACATCAGCCTGCTATTAATACAACAGTTTGAGAAACGTATAAAGCTAACTAGAAAATTAAATTTTAGTAAAGGTTAATTAGGTCATTAAAAATTATATATTGTTAAACTGCCTTAAAGATGACAAATCAGAACACTCTCTACGGCGAAGCTAACAATAAATTTGTCAGCAAAACACATTTAACAAAATTTAATCGAGTTATGATGTAAGTGTAAAGTTTGAAAATGATAGAAGCATTCACAAATCCAAACATTACATCAAATAAAATAACCCAGTTAAATCTAACAAAGAGATATCTTTATCAATAAGTGGAAGTGTTATTAACAAAGAAAAGCACAATGCAGAACGTTTTTTGTAATTTTTAATTTTAATTAATTTCAACTACTTATGTTAAATATAGTGCTGTGGTAATTTAACATATAATTGGTAAATCATTTGTTTTCAAGGTCTAGGCAAAACACAGCAAAAACCTAGACATACCAAAGTTATAAAATTAAAATCAAATATTTTTAATTATAAGATGCCAGAACCTATTGGAAATATTGTCAAGACAAACTCATTATTATGTTCGTTTAGAACGTGAAGCTATTGAAATATATAAACACCTAATAATTTTAATAGACAAGAAGAAAATCTCCGTTTAAATAGGTTCTGGCATCTTATAAAGCATAATGATACGTCTTAATTTTGATTTTAACTTTAACTTTTGGTATGTCTAGGTTTTTGCTGTGTTTTCCTAGACCTTGAAGCAAATGCTTTACCAATTATATGTTAAATTACCACAGCACTATAATTTAACATAAGTAGTTGAAATTAAATTAAAATTAAAATTACAAAAACGTTCTGCATTGTCTTTCATTGTTAATAACACTTCCACTTATTGATAAAGATATCTCTTTGTTAGATTTAACTGTTATTTTATTTGATGTAATGTTTGGATTTGTGAATGCTTCTATCATTTCAAATCGAAGTTTTCACAACTTTACACTTACATCATAACTCGATTAAATTTTGTTAAATGTGTTTTTGGCTGATAAATTTCATTGTTTGCTTTCGCCGTAAATGTTCTGATTTGTCATCTTTAAGGCAGTTTAACAATATTTAATTTTAATGACCTAATTATTCTTTACTAAAATTTAATTTTCTAGTTAACTTTATACGTTTCTCAACCTGTTATATTAATAGCAGGCTGATGTTTATGTTTTAATTTTTCAACTTTGTCAAAATTGTTTACAACATCTTTAACAATTTTAATCTACGCCAGTGTCATTATGACATATTTATCACTTCATTTGGGTGTCATTATGGCCTTCATAATAGCACCCAGTGCCATTATGAACTCATAATAACACGCAAATTTTAAAATAAAAACAGGCAAAAGAAAGTTAGTTACAACTTTTACTTCATTATAAAATCTTTACCAACATTTATGTATTGTAAACATTAATTATAAAGTCAATTTATTAAATTCAGTCCATCAGTGCGTGAAACTCATGTAAAACACAAAATTGAACGCAAATAATGACGTTGTCAACGTAAAATTGCAACAATCAACAAGCGCGGTTACTATAACATCGATTAATATGGGTACTTGATAATTTTGAATTTTTATTTACAAAAACGTTTCTGATATTGTAAACAAATCGAATCTATGCAAAGCAAATTTATTTGGACTGGCGTAGATTAAATTTTGAATGATACACGTTCGATATGAACTTCGTAATGAAACTTGTAAATAAACCACTCGGCTAACGCCTCGTGGTTTAACTTTACGCGTTTCATTATGACGTTCATATCGAACTAGTATCATTAATAACTATTAACACACATTACTACTGACGAAGATAACTGTAAGTGTTATCGAAACGTTTAGATTGTATAATTTAAAATGCAACATTAAAACCCCAAAAGACAAGTATTTTATTATGAGTGTTAATGGTGAAAGTTTACATTTTCATATTCACAACTTTAATACACGCTCTTTCTCAAAAGAAACTTTACAACTGAAATGATTTCTCAACCAACAAAGACGTTCAACGTATACTTGAATGGCGAGGTAGTAATAGTAATAATAAGTAATAAATCAACTTCATTTCCGGTGGGGCTCTGCCGATGGCTGTTTCAATCCCAACCTAGCTAAATTCAATGCTAACGAAACTCAGTGGTTTCCAGTTTTCCCACTCCATTACGATGGTGGTAATGACTATATTTTAAAATCTATCACGTGCTGACCATCTTCTAATAAAGCATCTGCTCGTAAAATAGCCTTTTTGCACAGATGTAAGCAATGCTTTACCTCCCAACTATATGAGACCCAAATTCCAACTCATCTAAAATTGACTCTCAACTTTGCGTTGGTGCTCTCCAATACGCTCTCGCTTTCGCTGATCGTATTCAGAGAAAGGCTATTAGGCTTATAAATGTCCCATCTTTACCTTCTGAAATATGGTCCCTTGAGTATAGAAGAATCATTTCAATTCTTACTTTGATGTCATCTCGGCCACTTTTGCTAGGAGTACCGGTTCACTTATTTACATCATCAATATGAAGTACAAATCTCTACTTGGCGCAATCCACATTCTCCTACACGGCTTTTAAACTCTGGAATGATTTTCCTAGTACTGTTTTTTCCCAACTATGATACGAAAAGATTTAAGTTAAATATTCATATGCATCTCTTAGCAACTCAATATCCCCATATTCCTCTTCCTAAATGTTCCAGAGTGCTCTAACAGCTTATACTAAACTTAGCATGTTCAGCACCACAATTATTAAAGAAAAATAAATAGTGACACAGTAACTGTATTTGTATTACAAAAGAATGAAGAAAACTTGATTACATACTGAGAACTTGAGTTATCCCATCATTTATACTAATATTGGTGAAAGATCTTCAGAGTTGGTGAGTTTAGTTTTATTTCTTCAGTAATATATGGTAACTTCTTTAGTTTTCAAAATTAACCTCTTTGTAGGACCTTTTGGTAGTTTTCTGTGGTTCTAACAGTTCTACTTTAATGCTATAGTCGTTCCCATTTAGTTACCTTTATCTGATTATAATATTATTATATTTTCATTACGTTTAAGAGCAAATAGAGCACGGCGTTGACGAAAGGATAAGTTGCCCTTTGCAGGTTTTTCTTTACCGTTTTAAATCTAACTTCCTTCGCAGCATCGAAAGGTACCGATTTAATAGAGTTCTCAATATTTGAAATTATATCTACAAAAGGCGTTATCGCAAAATTTCCGCCCTTAGAAAGCGCTTTAATAGCATCAACGGAAAATATATGATCAGAATGAGTTATAATTGTTTTGTTATTATCAAAAGATTGTGTATTATGTTACTGATTGAGTAATTTATTAAATTTTGTTTTTGACGTTTACATGAGATATCAAAATTTATAAGGCCTTTTATGCCACTTTATGAATTCATTATCTACAATGTACACATTTAAACAATCCTTTTTATTTACTTCAAAACTTATCTCATAAAGGTTTTCCCTATGTCCTATTCCAACTAATCCTACCCTTTTATTAAATAGTTTCACATTACGATTTTCAAATAACCTTAATACGTTTTGTTTCAAGTTTCTTAACTGACATTAAATTTTTTCTTAATTTCGGCATCTAAAAAACATTTTCTAACTTATAGTTTATGACCTTTCTATTTATATTACTAAATACATTAATATTTCCTATTAAATAACAACCCTTTTTGAGTTGTATTAAATATACCGTAATTTAAGGTCTTTCATTCGTTCTGTTGTAAATATAAGAAAAATTTTAATTATTGAAATATAGGTATGTCGTAGGCAACTTAATTTGCATATCTTCTTAAGGGTATATATTTCTTAAAGGTTTATATTCCCACTTCAAATTAATTTTTCTGATCATTTTATTTGCGCATTACGTCATCGTGACTTATGGCTGCGCAAATCCTTTCGCGCACGACTGAATCATCTGACATCCTCCGACTTCCTAAGCCTCCATTTTTTTCATTTCCTGATGAAGGTTAAGAGAAGCAGAAAGTTTTTTTGGGTTTTCCCTAAATTTAGTGAAAAGTGCCATTAATTTGATGGTAAGATATATTTTAACTCGTTATGCAAAAAATTAAAACATTTGCTCTTTCCAGGCACTTTTTGTTTACGGTTACTTTAATTTTACTTTTATTTTTACTTCCATTTACAATTCAATTACATTATAAGTACGCATTTAATTCTACTGTAGCGTACGCTTTCATTTTATGATTGCAATTTTTATTTGAAAATTTCAAAGAATGCATTAAACGGATTATTCAATTTAAAGAAGAAATTTTTAATAATAATACTGGCTAAGTATAAATAAGTGGTGTAAATGGTATAATAAATTTAATAATATATAATAATGAAATAATGAAATAGAGAAATAAGTAAAAATGTTCTCCAAAACACAAATATCGTCCAACTAACTGGAGATACTAACCATTCACCACAAATAATGCCTTTGTCCCAGTCGGTAGTTTAAGTAGGGTGATTCATTCTTTTGATTTGCTTGATTACCACCACAATGTCTGCTGTGTTTACTTCCACTGAACATCAATATAAAAAAAAATTTTCAATGTAACACTAATAAAAATGATCTCGGACGCCAAGTTATTTTTAATAATGGTCGGAATAACTAAACCGAATTTTACACTAAAAAATTTATCAAAATGTAAATACAATAAAAATATACAACTATGTTTATTAAATATATAAAGTGAAAGGGTTAAATAAAATATATCTTAAAAACTAATTGTAAAAACCTTAAAATACTAAAAATATCATTACACATAAATACCTGTTAATAAATATACAAAATCTTCTTGAGAATCCCAGTTATTATAAAAAAATGATACAGAAATGTAAACCAAGATGACGTAATCCATCTGTCAATGTTGGGCAATTTATATTACAATAACAATGATTTTATGTTATCAGCCACACCCAAACTGGAATTTTATCTCTTAAAAATTTCTTCTTTAAATTGAATAATCCGTTTAATGCATTCTTTTAAAATTTCAAATAAAAATTGCAATCATAAAATGAAAGCGTACGCTACAGTAGAATTAAATGGGTACTTACAATGTAATTAAATTGTAAATCGAATTAAAAATTAAAGTAACCGTAAAAAAAAAAATAACTAAAATAAAAGTTCCTGAAAAGAGCAAATGTTTTAATTTTTAGTATAACGAGTTATAGTAAATTTATACTAAAATAGCTAGTAAATAATAGTTGTCTTTTGCAACTGCAATTTTTATGGGTTTATTCAACATTACCATCTCTGAACATATATTTTCATTTTTGTTTAAACCTTCGCTTTCTTTACCGTCATTTTCTACACTGTTTTCATTATTGCTCTGAACGTAGTTTGTATGATAACTTGGCCTACGCAAACTTCCTTCATTTCTTGTTCCTCGTTGAACGAACGCTCTGTTACCACGAAAAGTTCCTCGGCGACCACATGCGTACCTTTCACTACCTAAAATAACACCTCCGCGATTTTTATCTTGATTAAATTGAGGGTTTTGATTTTGCCAACAATTTTTGTTCAGGTGCCCTTTTCTTCCACATTTTTAACACGTCTTTTCACTAAAAAAAGCTGTTGAACCCTCCGCTCGTGCCTTTTCATTATTTCTACTTAATAACTTCCGTTTCTCGTACTCCGCCAGTAACTTATTTTTTACGAAATTAAAATTTTGTTTGTCATCCGGGAGATTTTCAATTACTGTAATTATTACATCATAAGGTTTGGGTAACGCCATCAATAAGTTGCATATTTTTCTCTTTTCGTCCATTTTATCACCCGCTGCAACCAATTTTCTAACAATCTCTTCAAATTTGTTTAGAAACTCCTCAATCGACTCATCTTTTCTCCAGTTTTAGGGATAATAGTTTTCTCTGTAAAAATAGTTGGCTTGGCAGGACCTTCTTCTCGAATTTTTCTTCTAAAATCGTCCCCATTTCTAACGCAGATTCTTTCCCACGTAAAATGTCTAATTGGGAATCTGCCACGCACTTAACGATGAGAGACTTTGCTTTGTTATCATCTTTAAATATTTTATTTTTGGCTTTCTCACTTAGACTTGTAAAACTTAATTCCTTTTTTATGCATTCACTAATTCCAGTTTCTGCTAATATCACTTCAATTATGAATTTCCGTTTTGAATAATTTTCTCCTGTTAATGCTTCAAAGTTATACGCTTTAGTAATATGATTCATTTTCCTTTATTTTCTAATACACGTGTTCTTAACTTAACCTTACATATATATTTTTCTTTTTCTTCCTTATAATTCGTTTATCATCCTGGGCCCATAACCTTTTAAAAAGTTTTGTTCATTGTGTTCACTATTTTATTCAGAAATATTTTACACAAAATTCTCATAATAATCCAGGATGATTAACAATAATCAATTTTAATTTTCCTGTATATTTATTTTTCATCAGAGCTAGATCCCCAGTAACACACGGTAAAAAAATCCTGAGCTAAAACTCCAACTATGTTGCCAACTCTGCCTAAAACATAAACTTATGATGGATTTCAGCGTTATACTTTATATAATTTACATTAAGTTTCCTGTTTTACCTTAATTGTTTGTTACCACAACTACTTGTTTGTTATATATTTTCTATTGATAGTGAGGTAGGTATTGAAACGCGTGGAGAAATAAATAACTAAAAAAAAGGAATTGTGGAATTATTTTGTACTTAAACCATTTGTGGTATTAAATATCAGTTCCACGAAGTATGGTTAAAGAATATATATTTACGATAGTGAATCCTTTGCCATGAACTGTCCATTTGCTGCTATACGGAACTTCGATAATTCGAATATTTTATAATTTAATGAAGAGCATTACAGGACTAGACAACATCTACATAATACCTATTGTCCTCGACAGGAATGTTTATCGCTACGTCATTAATTTATGAATTTAGCTATGAAATTTGTTTATATAGTAGTGCCGGGGAGAGGTGTCTCATGACGGACTCGAGAATGGGGATATAATTATTACTGTGAAATGCATCTGTTGTAACGAATCTTTTACGTTCTTCGTTCATTTAGTTGTAAAATATAATTCGTATTATGTTAAAATTTAAAGCATTTGCTCTTTGCAGGCACTTTTACACTTTTAGAATTTTTACTTTGATTTTACCACTTTTAATTGCACATTTAATTCTATTTTACGTACGCTTTCATTTTATGATTGCGTTTTGCATTTAATTCAGATCTAAATTTAGATCACATTTTTTATTTGAACTTTCGAGAGAAGGCAATGAACACTGGATTATCCAAATTTCATGAAGATAAATTTATAAGAAGTAAAATTCGACTTTGGTATGGTTTACAACGTACAGCATTGTTATTACGATATATTGCGCAATATTGGTGCAAATATTACATCACCTTTGGTTTACATTTCCGTATTTGTTCAGATACCAGATGTTGTCAAAAAGTTGTGTACAAAAAAGTTTCGAACAGGTATTTATACCCATAATTTAGTAATTTAAGGCTATTACAACTAGTTTTTAAGATATATTTTATACAATTCTAAATTTAAATATTTAATAAACATAGTTTGTATAATTTTTTATTTTGACATTGTGGTGATTTTTTTATTGTATCCTCGGTTTAGTTATTCCGAGCTTAATCAAAAAATAACTTGGCGTCCGAGATAATTTTTATTATTGTTACATTGCAGTTACTATATTGATGTTAAGTGGAAATAAACAAGCAGAAATTTGTGGTAATTAAGCAAATAAGTAGATTGAACCGGCCTACTTTAATTTACGGGCTGAGACAACGGAATTATCTTTTATTGAGTGTTTTGGATCTCTGGTTAGTTTAAGGATTTGTTTTGAGAACATTTACACTTGGTGATTTTACACCAAATAGTTACAAGTGGCGCTTAAACAATATTATACTGTTTCCCTTTATCTTAGTGCAAAGTTCCCACTTAAACGAAGACGGGTTATAAATATACGTCTGCTATATATTTTAAATGTAGGACTTAAAAACGTATGTCCATTTTAACGTCAAAGCGCATGACGTTGTCAGATGGCTTCTTGGCTATTTAACCTCACTCTAGTTATTCTTCGTATTTCTTTTCGTATAATCGCATCATGTTTTGTAGTTATAATAATTTATCTTTCGCTTCGTAATTTATTTGTTTCCATTGCATTTGTAAACAACAGTTTTTTTTTCAAAACTATTATTATTAATATTCGTTATTACGAGGTAAGTTTATAATGCAAAATGTGTTTCCAATTGATTGAATGCATTTATTTATTTTGCAGCAAATAATGATGTCATTACAAGGTAAATCTTTGAAAAGCCAAACTCAAGTAATGTTAATGAATATACTGCATTATTTCGAGATGGAACGCGATGACGGCGGGCCAAGTTTACCTTTAACTTCCATTATCCAGGGACGCTAATAATTTTCACTATTTAAATTTGACAGCGCTGCTTAAATTTGAAAATAACCTAGAAACATTGACGATGTTTTGTTGGTATTCAAAATTACTAACTATATGAATCAATAACGATATACGTTTTCAAAATCTTAAACCATGCTTTACTAAAAGATAAGTCATAAGACACTTCTCTCCGGCCCGACCATACTGTCTTCGCATATAAAACAGTGAACATTCCTAGTGCATTTCACGAAATCGACATACGGTGTTGAATAAGCAAATGTAGTAGAAAGAGTAAACCTATAAGCGCGAAATCAATTTGTTTTATATGCATATGGATTTAATTCTCATTTGACTAATATTACGAGGCATGTTTTTTAACTAAGTACCGTTTTGGAATTAAAAAAAGACGTGCAAAGATATCGCAATAATTTTATTTTT
The DNA here is from genome assembly GCA_036346205.1 of Vesta saturnalis. Taxonomy (NCBI): domain Eukaryota; kingdom Metazoa; phylum Arthropoda; class Insecta; order Coleoptera; family Lampyridae; genus Vesta; species Vesta saturnalis. Next base: position 854,494 of record JARFJB010002353.1, on the reverse strand, counting down.
ACATCAAAGCCTGTACCTTAATCTACTTTTCTACATAATTTCCGTGAATATTGAGGCACTTGTCATAACGTGGCGCCAGTTTTTGAATACCCTCCTCATAAAATTCTGCCGCCTGACTTGTTAACCACTGTATCACAAATGTTTTGACTTCGTTATCGTCTTGAAGACGCTGACCACCCAGGTGTTTCTTCAAGTGCAGGAACAAATGGTAGTCGCTGGGCGCCAGATCAGGGCTGTATGGAGGATGATCTAGAGTTTCCCATTTAAAAGATTTGATGAGATCTTTGGTCCGATTAGCCACATGTGGACGGGCATTGTCATGCAGCAAAACGATACCCTTACTCAACTTGCCACGTCTTCTGTTCTGGATTGCACGACGCAGATTGTTCAATGTCTCACAATAAGACGCTGCATTGATTGTCTCATTACGAGGCAGAAACTCCACTAGCAATACTCCTTTTCTGTCCCATGCATAACCTCAATTTGTTTGTTTATCCTTTGGCTGTTTCCTCATTTCCTATATTTACTCCGTTTAGTCATTTATTACAGACTTAAAAAAAATGGGGGTCCTCTGATATTAGTATCTGCTGTCCAAGAAGTAAGCATGACATTAAGTGTTTATGTCTTATTCCATTACAATCACGAAATTACAGCGTGTGGCAAGCGCTTTGTGTATATCTGACAAGACGGTCAGAAATGTCAAGTCTCGAGCTGCATCTAACCCTGTTTTAACAAAACGACCACGCAAGACAGCAGAATCTCGCTATCTACCTGAAACATCCTAAATGGGCATAAGGAATACGTTATACAATATGCATGTATAAAGTGAGTAATATTACATCACGATCTTTTACGCATGTTTGACATGATAATATATTTACAGAAAAACATGTCACAGTTGCAAGTTTAAATGCAGAAATTCGTAACAGTCACATTTTAATAAGTGACAGAAGTCTTCATCGTGCAATCCAGTCGTTAGTATTCAAATTCAAAAAAAAAAAACTTTAACCGTAGAGCTTTATTGGAAAAAAGTTATATCGCAGAAATACGAATCAAATTTCTTAAACAATACATTAAAGAGATCGATTCACCTAATCGTCGGCAAGTAGTATTTATGGATGAAACGTGACTCTCCTCCAAAGGAAATCCAGGAAAATCATGGCAGTGTACGAAAAGCTAAAGCCTACGATGGCAAGAGATTTACTGTTTTATTGTTATTCACGCCGGATCCGACAGAGGACACCTTATACAGTATATTAAAGTAAAATGTTAATCGTTATTATGTTATTACATAATCTATGAATTGACAACGTAAGCTTGTAGGAATAATTAGAGAATAGTCAGTTACGTTTAGAATAGTGAATGGAACGGTAGTACAGAAAAGATGTAAATAAATAACAGTAGAAATACGAAGTACTTTTATAAATTAATTAAACCAATAAATATGCAATTATTGCATGGCGACCCTTTGTCAGTTCGACACCAGTTAAATAAGGAAAGTTTGAAAATGGACAATGAACAAGTGGTAATTGCCCAAACGGCTGGTCGTGATGCAGTAAGTGGATCGAGTAATGATTTATTAGATGAGCACCAACATGATGGTTTTCAAAAACTGAATGGCCATAGGAAGAATATCAGAAGGGAAATTCATTTACATGAGTTAAGAAAATCGAAAGAACATAATTTGGACAACTTGGGTGAAGAGGTATGTTTTAGGTGAATTAACGTATATTTTTTAGGAAAATTTAAAAAAAATTGGAAAGGAAAAATGCAGACTAAGCTCAACAAGAAGCCAGAGAGAGAGAGTTTATTAAATTCAAAACAGAAACGAAAACATAACTATGATAAAAATCTCAATCCAATTTCTTTTAAAAAAGGAGATTTAATTTTAATAAAAAACGAAACGGGCGACAAGCTCTCTAAAGAGATTTTTAATGGTCCGTATATAGTACTTGAAGATCTTTCTCCAAATGTCAAAATAACAAAAAAATAATAAACAAATTATAATACATAAAAATAGAACTAAACTATAATAGTATAAAAATGTAATCTGTAATTTTAAAAGTGAACAAATAAAAACAAAGTGAAGTGTAGAATTAATTGTTTACAGTCATAGACAAAGTTATAAACAATTATTATTATTATAGTGACATTTTAGCTAATAAGTTAAATTAGTTAGTAATTTAGGTACAATTTTATTTTTCTATAATAGAGAAAAAGAAAATTTTAAAACTGCCGGGGGGGGGGGGGTGTAATATGGTAGCAACACCCTACATAGTACATTAAAATAATAAAATGTTAACTGTTATTATGTAATTAAATAATCGATGAATTGATAACGTAACCTTGTAGGAATAAATAGAGAATAGTCAGTTATGTTTAGAATAGTGAATGGAACGCTAGTATAGAAAAGATGTAAATAAATAACAGTAGATATACCGAGTACTTTTATAAAATAATTAAACAAATAAATATATAATTATTGCAATAATTGTGTGCGACATACTGAAGAAACAATGAAGCAATAGTATGAACGGGAAGAAATGTTGGAAATCACAGTTGACGAACTGGTTAACATCGGAAACTATTCTAAAAAAGCTGGGATGTAGATAGTGACTCCGATTAGAGAGTTTTACACCTTAAAAAGCATGTTTATACAAAGTACAATTAGTAATACAAGTGTGTTACTTGATATTTAGTACAATTTCTATTGGTAATGCATTTCAATAATGTAAATAAAATATATGTTGTGAAAAATGCTTCTCAATATGTGAATTCACACATTTCCCATAGAACAACAATAAGTAATTATGATTATGAAACGTGGTAGCCTTGCGAGGTGTAAATAGTGCAGCTCCACAGTTATTCCATGCAAATTGTTTAACCTATAAATTGAAATCTCTAATCAATGGTATGATTGTTTATCAGTAACTTACAACACAATCATTCTCATCGTTTTATAATTCTGCTGCAATTATTAAATGTTTACATTTTGTTGAAAATTGCATTGTTTGTAGGTTATAACCTACATAACCTTCAGGCTGTAAAAATGACGTACCAAACACCTGTTAGATTTCAACAATATTGTGATCGTTGTAATACATCAGTCACTAGTCGGGCTAGTCTAGTTTTTTTGCAAGTGAAGCTTATATTTGTACCTAACACAACCTTTCTAATATTCAGTGGTGAATAATATTATATCCTGTGAGATGAGACTAAAATAGAACACTCCGATAATTGTTGTCAGAGCTTGAGCGAGGGCTACAATCATTCGACAGATTAAATGATGCCTTAATTTTGCGGTACATGCTATATTTTTTACGGCACAGATTAAAACTTAAAATTTAAAAATGAGTGGTGTGAGTGTGTGTGAGTGTGTGAGGTGTGTGAGTGTGGTGTGTGTGTGTGTGTGTGTGGTGTGAGGTGGTGTGGTGGTGTGTGTGTGAGAGTGTGTGAGTGTGTGAGGTGTGTGAGTGTGTGGTGTGTGGTGTGTGTGTGAGTGTGTGAGTGTGTGAGTGTGTGATGTGTGTGTGGGGTGTGTGTGTGTGTGTGTGTGAGTTGTGAGTGTGGGTGTGAGTGTGTGGGGTGTGAGGTGTGTGAGTGTGTGTGTGTGGTGTGTGGGTGTGGTGTGTGAGTGTGTGAGTGTGTGAGTGTGTGGAGTGTGAGTGTGTGTGAGTGTGTGAGTGTGTGAGTGTGTGTGTGGTGTGTGAGTGTGTGAGTGATGTGGAGTGTGTGAGGTGTGTGTGGTGTGTGAGTGTGTGAGTGGTGAGTGTGAGGTGTGAGTGTGTGAGTTGTGAGTGTGTGAGTGTGTGATGGTATGTGTGATGTGTGAGTGTGTGAGTGATCTGAGTGTGTGAGTGTGTGAGTGTGTGAGTGTGTGTGTGTGTGTGTGTGTGTGTGAGTGTGTGTGTGTGTGTGTGAGTGTGATGTGTGAGGTGTGTGATGAGTGTGTGAGTGTGTGAGTGTGTGTGTGTGTGTGTGATGTGTGTGAGTGTGTGGGTGAGTGTGTTGGTGTGTGAGTGTGTGAGGTGTGGGAGTGTGAGGTGTGAGTGTGTGTGTGTGATTGTGTGTGTGTGAGTGTGTGAGTGTGAGAGTGTGTGAGTGTGGGTGTGTGAGTGTGAGGTGTGGTGTAGTGATGTGAGTGTGTGAGTGTGTGAGTGTGTATGTGTGAGTGTGTGGTGTGTGAGTGTGTGAGGTGTGAGTGTGTGGAGTGTGGAGTGTGTGGTGTGTGAGGTGTGTGAGTGTGTGTGTGTGTGTGTGTGTGTGTAGTGTGGAGTGTGGTGTCTGAGTGTGATGTGTGAGTGTGAGTGTGTGAGTGTGTGAGTGTGGTGTGTGAGTGTGTGGTGTGTGTGTGTGTGTGTGATGTGTGTGATGTGTGAGTGTGTGTGAGTGTGTGAGTGTGTGAGTGTGTGAGTGTGTGAGTGTGTGAGTGTGTGGGTGTGTGAGTGTGTGAGTGTGTGTGTGTGAGTGTAGAGTGAGTGTGTGAGTGTGTGTGTGTGTGTGTGTGTGTGTGTGTGTGTGTGTGTGAGGTTGTGAGTGTGTGTGTGTGGTGAGTGTGTGTGTGTGTGAGTGTGTGAGTGTGTGAGTGTGTGAGTGTGTGAGTGTGTGAGTGTGTGAGTGTGTGGTGTGTGGTGTGTGGTGTGTGTGTGTGGGTGAGTGTGTGAGTGTGTGAGGTGTGAGTGTGAGTGTGAGTGTGTGAGTGTGTGATGGTGTGTGAGTGTGGTGTGTGTGTGAGTGTGAGTGTTGAGTGGAGTGTGTGGAGTGTTTGAGAGTGTGGGTGTGTGTGTGTGTGTGTGTGTGTGTGTGTGAGAGAGTGTGTGAGTGTGTGAGGTGTGAGTGTTGGAGTGTGTGAGTGTGTGAGTGTGTGAGTGTGTGAGTGTGTGAGTGTGTGAGTGTGTGGAGTGTGTGAGTGTGGTTATTAGAAGTGTGTGTGAATTATATGTGTGAGTGTATGTTCAAGTTTGTACATGTTTGTGGTAAATGTAGTGTGTTTGTAAATGATTTGTAGAGTGGAGTTAGTTGATTATGTAAATGTTGATGTGAGAAGCATTTAATGTGGATGTGTAGATGTAGTATAGTGTGCTGATAATGAGTATGAATGATGTTTTTTAGAGGTGTGGATGTGTTGATTGACTTGTAGTGTAAATTAATGTGTATTGTAAATGTAGTACGGTGTGGAGTAAATGGTGTGTTTATTGATGGTAGTAGGAGTGAGTGTGTGTATAGTGATATAACTGTGTGATGAGTAGGAGAGGTGATAGGATGATGATTTTGACATTTGTTGGAGTGTGTGATGTGTGCGTGTGTGAGTGTGAGTGTGGTGTGTGTGTGTGTGTGAGTGTGTGTGTGTGGTGTGAGTGTGATGTGTGAGTGTGAGGTGTGAGTGTGAGTGTGTGTGTGTGTGTGGTGTGTGAGGTGTGATGTGTGAGTGTGTGAGTGTGTGAGTGTGAGTGTGTGAGTGTGAGTGTGAGTGTGTGAGTGTGGAGTGTGAGTGTGTGAGTGTGTGAGTGTGAGTGTGGTGTGTGAGTGTGTGAGTGTGTGAGTGTGAGGTGTGAGTGTGTGAGTGTGAGTGTGTGAGTGTGTGTGTGTGTGTGTGTGATGTGTGAGTGTGTGAGTGTGTGAGGTGTGAGGTGTGTGAGTGTGTGAGGTGTGAGTGTGTGGTGTGGTGTGTGTGTGTGTGTGAGTGTGTGAGTGTGGAGTGTGGAGTGTGTGGTGTGAGTGTGTGAGTGTGTGAGTGTGTGAGTGTGTGAGTGTGTGTGGTGTGAGTGATGAGTGAGTGTTTGAGAGTGTGAATGTGTGTGTGTGTGTGTGTGTGTGTGTGAGTGTGTGGAGTAGTGTGAGGTGTGAGTGTATGTGGAGTGTGAGGTGTGAGTGTGTGAGTGTGTGAGTGTGTGGAGTGTGAGTGTGAGTGTGTGAGTGTGAGGTGTGAGTGTGTGAGTGTGGAGTGTGTGAGGTGGTGAGTGGTGTGAGTGTGTGAGGTGTGTGAGTGTGTGGTGTGTGTGTGTGTGTGTGAGTGTGTGAGTGTGTGTGGAGTGTGAGTGTGTGAGTGTGTGGTGTGTGTGTGAGTGTGTGTGTGAGTGTGTGGAGTTGTGAGTGTGAGTGTGTGAGTGTGTGAGTGTGTGTGATGTGTGAGTGTGTGAGGTGTGAGTGTGTGAGTGTGAGTGTGTGAGTGTGTGAGGTGTGAGTGTGTGATGTGTGTGAGTGTGTGATGTGTGGTGTGTGTGTGTGTGTGTGTGTGTGTGTGTGTGTGTTGTGTGTGTGTGTGTGTGTGTGTGTGTGTGTGTGTGTGTGAGTGTGTAGTGTGGAGTGTGAGTGTGATGTGTGTGTGTGAGTGTGTGTGAGTGTAGTGTGAGTGTGTATGTGTGTGTGTGTGTGGTGTGTGTGTGTGAGTGTGTGAGTTTGTGAGTGTGTAGTGTGGAGTGTGTGAGTGTGTGAGTGTGTAGTGTGTGTTTTAAATTTTAATTAACTTTATATACGGCATGCCCCATTACTTTTTCAAGTTTGTAACACTACATGCATTTTGACTAAGTCAAAATGCATAATTTCCCTTACATATATAACATGATTTCGTACAAAACAAAATGATTATTATATACATGCCTAAATTATACGTAACACACTATTATACATCTATGTCTATATTAACATCAATGGTAATATTCACAACTAAATATAATAAAAGAGAAATTTTGTTCTCCTGTCTAAATTTAATTCATTTCGTACTTGAGGTTTTTGTTATAATTTATAAAACATCGAAATTCAGATTATCTAAAAATATTCGAGATTCATATAAATATTTAGAAGTTAGTTTTTCACTTGCTGCTGGTCAAATATCTTCTTTTAGTGAGATTTCATATTTTAATTTCCTTCTACTAATCACTAGTAATTTACAATCGTAGAGCGAATGTTCAATTGTTTGTTCATCATTATTATTATATGCAATTAGGATTACTAATTACTTTAAATTTAAGTAAATAACTTCTTAGTTTGCCATGTCCAGATATAATTGCTGTTAAAATTAGTTTTAATTCAGTTTTTATTTTAATTCACGGACAGAATAACTTACTTTCTAATCCTTTTACGGAATTTTGCCAGAAATTTTTCCATTTTATTAATACATTTTTTGGAATTTTGTCATATATAATTAAGTCGTCATTTAAAAACGTTGCTTGTTTTGCTAATTTATCAGCCTTCAATATAATGCATGTGTGAGATTTTATCCATTTAAAACTTATTCCCCAATTATTCAATCCTAAATCAATAATAGATTTCTAATTTGCTCAATTATGGAATAATGAATATCATTATTTTGTAAGCAATGTAAAGTAATTTTTCTATCTGCGAAAATTTGCCAAAAGGTGTTATTTTTACTAATAACTATGGCACAAACCACTTTCATTTAACTTGCCCCTGCGTGTATACTTCATATGTGTAATTAGTATTATTGTAAATATCTGATAGCTCTTCTAATTTAATAATAATAATAAGAGTCATTCCTGAAATAATACGGTATGCAGGTTAGGAAATAGGACGATAACCTTTTGATATATTGATGTTCATTAGTCTCTGAATACTCTCAATTTTGAACGGTTCTTGCTCTTTTTTAAAACATGTATCCAAACAGAAATTTCATAAGACAGCAATTGCTCCTTTAGAAATTATTTTCAAAACGTCACGTGCTGTTTTTGAAATTATGTTGACACCAATATTACCACTATTTTCGACATCAATTGCAGTTTTCCCTTTAGTAACAGTAGTTTTATTATCATCAAATGCAATGATTTTAGTGCCCTTTTTGTATTTTAAGTTCATTAAAGAATTTTACCTACGACCACTGTAGAAAATAGACGAAAACACACGACACACTGCCTCAGTAAATTCGTCATTACGCACGGTAAACAAATCGCACAGTTTGACTATATTAACAAATGAAAATATTACAATGTCATATGAATCGAGATACTTCTAATATACGTGATAATTGTACAGTAACCATAAATAATTATTATAATGTTTCTAATGTTAATTAAACCAACGTAGTAGTAAATAGAACGAATTATATCGTGTATGATCATCAAAGTTGTGAGACATAATTTTGTAAAATTGTTTGAAATAAAATTGATCAAAAATCTAAAGATGCAATAATATACAGAGTATCCCATTTAAAGAAATGAAGATTACCAGTTTTTAGATCTCTATGTATACATGAAACGAACAACACAAAACAACGACTAAAATAAAAATCGACGTGTTTAAGCATCATCTACAATACCTGATAAAATGAATACCTGATAAAAATAAAAATATTAAAAGTAGTCCAGACTTTTTGGCACAGTGATATGGTCGGTAGTATAGTACGTAATACGTGTTGTAGAGCAATTACGCACTCATGGAATTATGCACCGCGGCTCGTGCATAATTTTTCCATTCGTGCGTAATATGCCTTTACAACACTTATTACGTAATATACTATTACCTACGACCACTGTAAAATAGACGAAAACACGACACACAGCCTCAGTAAATTCGTCATTACGCACGGTAAACAAATCACACAGTTTTCGTAAACAAAACGCACAGTTTGATTATTGAAAATATTACAATGTCATATGAATCGACAAATCGAGATACTTCTAATATACGTGATAATTGTACAGTAACCATAAATAATTATTATAATGTTTCTAATGTTAATTAAACCAACGTAGTAGTAAATAGAACGAATTATATCGTGTATGATCATCAAAGTTGTGAGACATAATTTTGTAAAATTGTTTGAAGTAAGATTGATCAAAATCTAAAGATGCAATAATATACAGAGTATCCCATTTAAAGAAATGAAGATTACTAGTTTTTAGATTTCTATGTATACATGAAACGAACAACAAAAAACAACGACTAAAATAAAAAATCCACGTGTTTAAGCATCATCTACAATACCTGATAAAAATGAATACCTGATAAAAATGAAAATATTAAAAGTAGTCCAGACTTTTTTAGCAGTGTCTTTGGTCGTAGGTAAGTATAGTACGTAATACGTGTTAGAGCAATTACGCACTCATGGAATTATGCACTCGCCGCTACGCGGCTGCGTGCATAATTTTTCCATTCGTGCGTAATATGCCTTTTACAACACTTATTACGTAATTTACTATTTTATTACACTTACATCATAATACCTGTTTAAAAAATTAATAAGCGTGTGAAATCTCAACATTAAAACACTGAAGTACTTTAAAGTTGCTATAGAAACAATGACGTCATCATTTTCAAAGAAATTTGTACTTGTAATTTACACATGTTATTAGTGAGATATAAAAAACAGTATCATTTTTATTTTAAATAAATGTCAAATGTACAATTCTTATTATTTATAATAGCAACGTAAACAACAAAGGCCAACCAATCTCCATATCAACGACATGACGTCATTGCATAGATTACTTTCCCAAATGATACAAATTAAAAATTAAAATGCTGATTTCAGTTCTATTTCTTGAATTATGATGCAATTGTAATAAAAAATTGCGTATGACACACGTATAGGAGTGCCTTTAAAGCACTAGTGCCGTTAAAAGCATTCGGCTTCCCGTCGTGCTTTTAAACTCGTCGCACAGGAAGAACCACGTGGGCAACCTTTACTTATTGTTTTTTCCTTACATAAATAATTTAATTGTATTTTTGCTTTTCTTTGATTAAAATAATGTTTACTAAAATTGAATGTTTTTTTGGACAATTAAATTTTATTAGAGTTTAAAATTGAAGGCCACCAAGTAGTTTAGTAATGGGTATTATTAAAGAAGTTTTCCAATTACTCGGAAAAATTCCTCTTGTTAGGTATTCGTTATAAATTGAAGTAAGAAAATTTTGAAATTTATTAAATAATCTAAATAAAATGTTACCGTTAACTCCATCTTCTCCAGGAGATTTTTATTGTCCAATTTTCTAGCTTCCTGAATTTTAAATATAGCATCATGAATAGTATTTATATTTTTATGACATCTAAACGAATTGGTCTATGGTATTCATTATCAACTGCTGGGTTATCAATCGGAATAATGCTTTCAATTAAATATTCAATGGTATCATTTAAATTTCTTGTAAAATAACCATCACACTAAGTGCTCAGGGTTGAACATTGTTTGACTTTATCAAAAGCTAATTTGTAAACCAAGTTCCAAGGATTGGTAGTGGTAGTTAAATTACAAATATTATTCCATTTTTTCTACATTTATTTCTTTGATAAATTGTTTCCTGTTCTCAAGATATAATCTTCTTCCCTCACCTCTAAGATTTTCATTGTCCTTCGTTCTTTGGTATTTTCTTCTAAGAGCATTAGTTTTTCTAGGTAAAATGGTTAAACCTGTATTTCACCTGGAAACGTTATTTGAAATTTTTTGAAGCCTTTCTTCGAAGTTTTGAAGAAAATAACAAAGCATCTTGAAACATTGTCATAAGATTATTTAAAATAATTTTTAACTTTATTTGATAATTCGAGATCTAAGTCAAGGTTCAGATTATTGCATTCAAAGGTATTGGAAATTTTTTTTGGAATATTAATATCAAAAACTTCATAATTTTGTTGCACAACAATAAATTTGGATCTTGGAAATGATATAATTGAAGTAACATTTTGAAAACACTCAATGTCAAAATTAATAACACTGCTATCCGAACCACTTTCTGTTTCTCCACATTTCCAACCTGTAATAAAGGAAGGAGATTTATTATTAAAGTTAAATCTATCTTACTAGTACCTCTATCATTATTAAAAAAATGTAAGAATATCAGCTAAACTATTAACTACATTTAAGTCTTTTATTCTATTATAAACTGTTCTAATTTTAGACCTCTTGTATTTTTTATATCATTCCAAAACGTTGATCTTGAAATACTGTCTAAGCAAAACACACAATGTTCTGCAATATTTCGGTTGATATCGAAATACATGCCAACTATACAAATTTTTAACTTCTATTGAATAAGAATATCTCGAGATCTTTGTCTTCCTAAATGCACGAACACTATTGGAAATAGCTGCAATTCTGTAATTTAAAATGTACGGTTCTTGTAAAAATAGAAGATCGACTTTATTTTCAATATTATGTTCATAAAGTTGTGGTTTGCAGTCCGAGAATAATTTGAATTCCATTCTACACGATCATTTAGATGTATTATTATAATCACGATTATTATTGATTCTTTGTAAAGTTCTTGAATTAATAGACATTAATGTTCAATTAATTGTTGCAATCTTCTTACATTTATCAAGTAACACTGACTATCTTTATTTAGAGACGAATGGTTGATATTTAATTCAGAGTCTTTATTATATTTATTTTGATTTATACAATTGATAAATTTAAATTCTTCCTTCGTTGTGGCACATTCTTGAATTTTATCTGGTCCAGCACAAAGCGGACAGGTTAATTCTTCAATGCGTACTTTAGCATTGTGATTATATTGCTGCAATTGAAATATAATATATATATATATATATATATATATATATATATATATATATATATATATATATATATATATATATATATATAATATAACAGATATTCCAAAGCATTTTCAATTTATTATTTAAAATATTTGTTCTGATTTGTGGTGACACTTCAATTTCTAAGTTATTATGACGTTTTATCACGAAAGATAAATTTAGGTAATATATCTTCCAAGTTTAGATGCATTTCACTATTCTTTAATTCTTATGGGATATTATGTATTGCCATTCTTGGTAATATTAACTTTGGGGTATAAGTTTCTAATTCTTTATTAAAATTCTGTTGTAATTTTACTTAAACAAATTAATGCCTACTTTAATATCTGCTGGATTAATTTTACTTTTTAAAATAGTTTTTATAGATTCTGTACTTTGTTTGCATTTAGCTCCTATACTTTAAAATTTGTTGCCCCGTCTTTCGTAATATTAGCTTTAACATCAGCAAACGATTTATATATTTCAGTATAATTGTAAGGTTTGCTGTTGACAATATATATATATATATATATATATATATATATATATATATATATATATATATATATATATATATATATATATATATATATATATATACAGGGTGTTTCATTAAGGCTGGCCACCGGCCATATTTCAGAAACTAGTGGACATAAAAAGTGGAGAAAAAAAATTCATTATAAAAGTCGCCACGAGAAAATCCTGGAAATTATTTTTAAGTTCCGTAATTCATCGGAAGGGGCAATTGAAAATTAAAAATAAAATTATAAATTTCTCCGAAAATTCCCACATTAAGGCATACCTTTGGTAACATCGTTAGAAAGCTTAGACAATTCTGCATCATTTTGGTCTAAGGCTCATTGGCGTACCGACCTTAATAAGAGTGGGGGAAGCTATTGAATGTGTAATCATTTAAATCGCTGTTATTTTTAAACGACTTATCCGATTGTAGTAAACCTAGGCTTGTTTAGAAGAAAAAGGTAAGTACTTTTAACTGTCGCATCCATTGGTACGCGATAGCTCATAATAAAATTGTTAGAGGGCGCAATTTGTAATAATACCAGTATTTTGATTTTATTCAGAAAAATTAAATCATACGGTATAATTATGACATCATAAGCGGAAAGTAGCTTAAATTTGTAACAAAAACGTAAATAACGCAATTTGATATCTTTATTTGTTCCAGAGTTATGGCGAAAAGAAGACTTTTAACCGTTTAATTTAATAATTGATTGTTGCTATGGTTTCTTAAGGTGTATAGGTTGGATTAGTAATGAGGAATCTGCATTTATCATAGTCTGTGCCTCCTTCACACTCTATCTAGGCTTAGGACTAGTCCAAACTAAGCAAATTGCAAAATTTGGAGCGTGTTTAGAGGCCAACGGCCATAACAACGATATCAAAGTAATGATTGATTTTGTTTAAGAAACTTTTCAATAGAATGGTACAAAATCATGAACAACTGTTAAAAACTAGTGAAAATCTATAAATGTTCAAATTGACGGCCGTTTTGTAAAAAACAACTATTAATTCTTCTTCTGTACGTTTATAACATCATATAAAACTTCTAAGGCATAATTCTAATGTGGTGTGTTTTAAAATAATAATCTAATTTGCTGCGGAACAAAGTCGGCTCGTTTCCATGGAGGTAAATAAATTGAAAAGTTGTCAACTTACTTAATTTTGGTTGATGTTGTGTTGTAAAAATTTTTCCTTCATTAGTTTTGGGTTTCATTGTACCTTATCAGAAATTAGTGCTATCTTCAAAAATGTCGTATACCAATGCCGAGGCTTACGACATGCTTGCCGTGTATTATGAATGTTTTCAAAATACAGCTATTGCGGAACGACAATACGCTATCAGATATCCTGATCGAAGGCACTACACTAGAAAAGTGTTTCGGCGAATGGCAACACGTTTAAGACAAACAGGAAATGTACGACGTATTCCACTTCCTGTCAGAAGACGTCGCATAAGAAATGAAGACAATAGTATTAATGTTCTTGCGTACGTAGAATCGGAGCCTCACGTAAGCATCAGGGAGATTTCCACAGAACTAGGTGTAAGTGTTGCTTCTGGATTCAGAATTTTAAGGGATTTTAAAATGCATCCTTATCATCTAGTTTTACACTAGGCTTTATCAGACACTGATTTTGACAGGCGGCTCGACTATTGCTATTGGCTGAGAGACATGTGTAGTGAAAATCTTCGATTCCTTTCCAAAGTTTTATGGACCGATGAGGCTACTTTTACTAGCTGCGGCAGAGTTAATTTGAACAATATGCATTATTGGTCGCAAACAAATCCTCACTGGATGCGCGAAGTGGATCACCAAAACAGATGGAGTGTAAATTTGTGGTGTGGTGTTTTAGGTAACAGAATTATCGGACCATTTGTTTTTCATGGACACCTAAATGGTGAATCTTATTTAAACTTTTTACAAAATGACTTGCCCAATCTTTTAGAAGACATTCCCCTTGACGTGAGAGCATCCCTGTGGTATCAACATGATGGATGTCCTTCACACTATTCCCGAAGGGTCCGTGATTTCTTAAATGTTAGATACCCAAATCGCTGGATGGGAAGGGTAGTTTGTTTCTGTGGCCACCTAGATCCCCGGATTTAACTGTATTAGATTTCTACTTGTGGGGAAGAATAAAAGATATTGTTTACGAAACGAGACCAACCACCGAGAGGACATGATTCACCGAATTGAAATTGCAATAAATTCGATTCCACGAGACGAAATCGAAACAGCTGTTTCCAGTACAAGAAGAAGAATTAATAGTTGTATTTTACAAAACGGCCGTCAATTTGAACATTTATAGCTTTTCACTTGTTTTTAACAGTTGTTCATGATTTTTACCATTCTATTAAAAGTTTCTTAAACAAAAATCAATCATTACTTTGATATCGTTGTTATGGCCCGTTGGCCTCTAAACACGCTCCAAATAGTCCTAAGCCTAGATAGAGTGTGAAGGGAGGCACAGACTATGATAAATGCAGATTCCTCATTACTAATCCAACCTATACACCTTAAGAAACCATAGCAACAATCAATTATTAAATTAAACGGTTAAAAGTCTTCTTTTCGCCATAACTCTGGAACAAATAAAGATATCAAATTGCGTTATTTACGTTTTTGTTACAAATTTAAGCTACTTTCCGCTTATGATGTCATAATTATACCGTATGATTTAATTTTTCTGAATAAAATCAAAAATACTGGTATTATTACAAATTGCGCCCTCTAACAATTTTATTATGAGCTATCGCGTACCAATGGATGCGACAGTTAAAAGTACTTACCTTTTTCTTCTAAACAAGCCTAGGTTTACTACAATCGGATAAGTCGTTTAAAAATAAAGCGATTTAAATGATTACACATTCAATAGCTTCCCCCACTCTTATTAAGGTCGTTACGCCAATGAGCCTTAGACCAAAATGATGCAGAATTGTCTAAGCTTTCTAACGATGTTACCAAAGGTATGCCTTAATGTGGGAATTTTCGGAGAAATTTATAATTTTATTTTTAATTTTCAATTGCCCCCTTGCGATGAATTACGGAACTTAAAAATAATTTCCAGGATTTTCTCGTGGGACTTTTATAATGAATTTTTTTCCATTTTTATGTCCACTAGTTCTGAAATATGGCCGGTCCAGCCTTAAAAACACCCTGTTTATATATATATATATATATATATATATATATATATATATATATATATATACATTTTTTTTTATTTTTTTAAAATTTTGAACAAAACACAAATTAGAACTAATTTTTCACAAAAAAAAAAACTAGCAAAGTTGTAAAAATTATTTCAATAAAGTGTAATAAACATTAACTATTAACATGTATAGAACAAATAACTGACACAATAAACTACTACGATTGTGTGCATGTGTGCATGTATGCGTGTGTGAGTGCGCGTGTGTGTGTGTGTGTGTGTACGGTTATGTGTGTTTATGTAAACACGATAGCGGTCAGGCCGTTTGAGGTGGAGTGATGAAATTTGTTATGCGGCTATTATAACAAAATCGTAGATTTACGTCAGCTTTTGGGACACACCGAATGTACCTGTTAACCTACACATTTGGCAAATTTTCGCAAGTAATTATTCGTAAAAATGGTGCTACCAATTCGAAACTTCTTACACGCTTAAATGGCATCGTGAACTATTAGATATGACATTTCAAGCTGATTAGGGCGCTAGAAACGGTATTTAAATAAAAAACCATTCTTATATAAATCGACACTTAACCAATATTTTCGACTTGGGTGCACCAGTATCAATAAAAATTGTGAAAAAATATCATATATGCATATATATATATATATATATATATATATATATATATTATATATATATATATATATATATATATATTATATATATATATATAATCACACGTAGTTTTAGCCTGATTATCGAACTAAGAATAAAATGCAATCAGAAAACACGTTATCAATGCAATTTTCGTTTGGAATAATCAACAGGACGCTCCAGGAAGTTTCATGCGAGGGCATCCTACCACATTAACCAAACAGGAATCACGTATATATATATATATATATATATATATATATATATATATATATATATATATATATATATATATATATATTATGGACCAGCTAATGGTGGTTCTAAATATTATTCATTTGCTATAAAATTACAGAAATGGTTCAAATTGGCTTTGAAATATTCCAGGTGTATCTTGGATTTGTGTGCAGGTGGTCATCACTCTTGCTAGCAACTTCTCTTCAGTGGCAACAGGTCTTTAACGCACTAAACTTTTTACATGACACCAAAAAAAAACCAGAGGGTTCAGATCGAGGGATCGCGCCGGCCATTTTACTTGTCTTACTCGACTAATTTATTGGTCCTCCTAGGCCAATACGGTGATTAGGAAAAACCTGATCAAGATATTGCCGAGCAAGCAAAGAAAAATGCGCAGGTACCCCATCTTGTTGAAGCCATATTCTTGGTGTAACATTCAGTGACATTCTCCAAAGGGACTTGTAAAACGTTTCTTACGAAATGCTCATAAATATGGCTAGTTAGGCGAGGTGGGAGCAGATAAGGACCAACTATATTATCACCTAAACTGCCAGCCCAAATGTTTATGGAAAATTGCCGTTGGTTGTTGCGAGAAGCAATAGCATGAGGGTTATCCAATTCCCATACATGATTATTATGAGTATTAAAAAAGCCTTCTCCCGTAAGGATGCCTTGTCCGAAAAGAGAACTAGTTTACCAAAATCCTGTTGCCATAAATGCATCTGTAACCACCATCGACGAAAACGTTGTTGTCATGGATAATTTTCTGATTTTAAACTTTGTACCTTTTGAAGATGGTATGGAAAACGATGTTCTTTGCGTAGAATACGCCAAACTGCGGATCGTGCAGTATTCGTATTATGTCCAATAGCCCGGATACTGGTAGAAGGATTTAACTCCACTTATTGAAGGACAGCTTCTTCAAGCTCAACGGTCCTCGCTGAAAACGGGCGGTCTGAACGTCTCCGATGTTGTAGCGTCCTATTTCTCT
Organism: Vesta saturnalis; assembly: GCA_036346205.1. Taxonomy (NCBI): domain Eukaryota; kingdom Metazoa; phylum Arthropoda; class Insecta; order Coleoptera; family Lampyridae; genus Vesta; species Vesta saturnalis. The sequence goes on along the minus strand of JARFJB010002353.1, from coordinate 837,449 downwards.
TGACGACTATGAATTCCAAAGCGAAGATACCTTCATGCGAAATTGCTCATCTTGAAATTTTCATAAATGCGAAATCTTCTTCTATTGCATAAATTGGATGCATATCCCGAAGTTCAGCTGATGTAAAGTGAGCCATTAAAATTAATTCATTAATGTAAACAAATTAACACAATTCAACAAAAAATATCAAATTCAATAAAATATTTATAAGAAATTGTTACCTAATGATAATACATAACGACGCAAATCGTAGTGCGTCAAATAGTTAATAGCAGCTATCTGGATTGGAGTTAACCGTTATTATTAGTCAAACTTGCGGATATGCGTACCATTCGTGAATGTAGACGGTTTCTATTTTTTTAATGGCAAACGATGCGTTGCTTAAAAAGTACTCAAGTGAGCATTTTTTCTTCTAAATTAAATAAAATTTCCGAAAATAATTTTTGTTTTGATGAAAAGCAGTGGCGTGTCATTCTCTTCTTTAAAAATGTTGTGTCCGTACGCTCGACACTGGTGAAATTAAAGATAATTTTTTTACATAAACAAATGCGCTTACATGAACTCTCAAAACATGCCAAATTTCATTTACATATCTCACGCGAGTTTAATGATATCAATAAGAAATTGAATATTTTAATAAAACTTTAACACCCTATATCTTCCCAATACAGTATTGAATATGGTTTATATGAAGAACCACATTATTTTTCGATGTAATAACACTTCCTGAAAAATAAAATAATTAATTACTTAAAATATTTCAAATAAGTTACTGTTAAAATGATGGTAATTAATATAAATAACAAATATAGTTCAAAAGATAGTGTTTTCAACCTTTGCTCTACTTGTTATTTTTGCACAATTCAACATATTCTTGGTTTGAGTATATTGATTTAGAAAATACAACAGTCGTAATTTTTTTAATTCGAAAGTATTATTAGTATTTTTTATATGACTAGACAGACTATTGAATAGTATAACCTCTCTATAAAATTTACTATTTAGAAATAGGGAACATTGTCGTTTCGGGAGTTTGATGTTATTTGCAAACCGTATATCGTGCTTATGCAGATCAAATACGGTAAATGTTAAAATTTCAAGTTTTTGAAAAGATGATCCCGAGGTTTTAGGTTAGGATTTAGCAGTGAAAGAAGGTCCAAGCCGTATCTACGCAGGGATTCAAAATATAAGATATGAGTTTTTTAAGCGTATAATAGAGCAAGCTGAATCTAGTTTGTTATAAAATCTAGTTATGTGATTCGACCACTTCAACGTCTTATCAATTCTGTCCCAAAAAATTATATGACTCAGCTGTTTTCATTTGTAAACTGTATAATAACAATCGTTTGAAAAGAAAACCTTTTTACTATTATTAAAAGGAACAAAGCTAGTTTTATCGACGTTTATTATTAATTATTTTGAAACCATCTCTCAATTTGTTTAATTAACGTATATGACTTACAATTAAATTTTTGTTGTGATGTAAATAAAAATGCAAAAGTCGTATCATTGTAACATGTCCCTCGACCGATAGTGGCAGATCATTAATAAATATATTGAACAGTAGGGGTCCAAGTATTGATCCCTGTGGTACACCAAGAAGAATTCGTTTTAAATACGAATCGGCATAAGTGATTTAGCTGTCGTTACTGTGTACCAAGCTGACACAAGTATAAACATCGCAGTATGGGTGGAATGATCTTTTTCTGATACCATTTTGCGATTTACTAAGTAGACCTGTCCTTTGAATAAAATCTCTGAGAGTGTAAATAGCGGATTCAATTATTTTTAGAAATATACTAATCAATGATAATGGTCTGTAATTCTTAATGTTGTTTCTGTCACCTACTTTGAATACAGGAATTATTTCGTGTGATACTTGTAGGTAACGGACCGCGAAAATTTTATTATTGTAATAAACGTTTGTCAAACCGCCATTGTTACCTCGATAGAAAAGATAATTAGTGGATTTTTGATATATTTGTAACACGTCGTAATTTGCTGATGTTTTCGGAATATTTTATTTTATGTATTTTCATGTAAGAAATGTGGGAATGTTTGTAATGGATATTTGAGTAAAGGTTGAACAGAAAAAGGAAACATATATTAGGGTAAAACACAGGTGTTCTGTCGAAACTGGGGTGACGAATTGTTGAAAATTTCTATACCCGCACTTTTGATCTATAAATCATGAATCCAAAGGGATCTTTGTTTGGTACGTTAAAACTTGAGACCTAAATGTAGCACTTGTTACGGACGAATGTATACTTTTAAAATTAAGATGTTCAATAATTTATATGGAATTGTTTCAACGTAATAATTTTTTGTTTTTTTATTACCTTTGAAAAATGGGAGTTGATTGCGGGAGTAAATATAGTTAGTTTGAAATCGGGGGAAAAGTTAGTTACAGTTAGTGTCGATCGAGCCAGATCGATTTGGTTAATTAAATACCTTCATTGTAAACAGCTTGTCTTTAATAGGTTTCTTGTGTGTACATTTTCTTTTGAATTAGCCGACGCTAATGTGTCTTTTCTTTCGGGTGTTAGTTTTAATGTGTTTTTAAAATATTAATCTAGAAATAACAGTCACCCTTTTTGAGGTTAAACCGCGTAGGTTAACGATTTGTGTCTGTGATCAATTAAAGGAATATATATTCAAGTCTAAGTAGGTATTTTTAGATAAATGAAAGCTCGCAGCAAATAGTTTTACAAGTCTATGTAACGTACTAAAGATCAAACATTGCCTTGCAAAGGTGTCTCATTCGCACGCGGGCTCATTAAGCTGAAGTCTGCTAAAATAAAAGACAGCACAGGGATCCCTTACTCTTGTGTTCGTGTGAATTAGCATTGTTGTTTGTTGTTTATATTTATATTTGTGTAGAGGTGGGCCTGGTGAACGGGTACAGGGTACCGCTTGGTTATTAATTGTAATAGGCAATTGCCGAGTGTGTACATACTCCCGGGTCCAGATAACCATTAAACACATCGAATTTTGTTTTTATTGTTGTATAGAATGATGTGTAACCTGAGAAAGGGACGCTGTATTTTTCTAACGCACTCAAACTTGTACAAGGTCACGATGTTATGATTTATGTACAACTTACCTTTGTAAGGCTTTGTTTAATGTGTTTTTTTTTGTGTCAGTTTGTTAAGTAGAATTGTTTGCCAGCGAATTAGTTTCTCTTTATGTGTAATTTATTGTAATTTTACGTCTGTATTTTGAGCGTCCCTAAACAATTGTGTACGTGTAAATTACTTGTTTATTTTCTTTTGTCCTTGCCCTTACCTTATTATCACCTGTGCAATTTTACTGTTGCATTTTATATGTAGCGTAATTTGCCTTAATGTTTTATGTGCTTATTTACTTAAAGACCGGTATGATTGGTTTTAAAGGGCCACATGTTTGGTATTACGACTTATATTCTAATTATTTATGACACAATTGTGGATGTGTTTACATGGTTTTTTTTTATTGTGTTTATATGTAACTAAAGTGCTTTTGATTTATTTTTCTCTTAATGTTATAATTTCGTACGCACTTTAACCTGATTTTATGGTGTTTTGTTATATATTTAAGCCTTTCATTGTTTTGTTTTGTGTTATTTGATTTATTAATATACTTGTGCAATTTCGAGCAAAGCTTCTTTAATTTTAATTTGAGTAGTAGTGTCATTGTTTACCTGTCTCACCTGATGCAACACTTAACCTCGTCCACCCTATCTCCGTCAAGTAGCACAACGTACCTACCACTAGGGGGCCAATTCGTTTCATCAGATTTCAGGTGTACGAGTAATTAAATATCAGACTTGTAAATAAATTGTAATGTTTTAATTAGTGACAGGAAAGTAAGGTAAGCAGTCAAGTCAAGATAAATCACTTAGTGATTGTTTTGTACTTGAATTTGTATTATTGGAAATAAGTTCAAATCCCACTTTTCAAGATAGGGTACCTGGGGGCACTACATGCTTTATGATCAGATACACCCATTCCTATTACATTAGTTTCAACAGATTCCTCTGCAATGTCAGTAAATACATTATCAAGAGTGCTATTGGAGTTGGGAGTTGTTCTGGTGGGAAGATTAATTAAGTTATTTAGATTATATGAATTGAACAACGACAATACATCTTCCGCATAGCTATCATTTTCATTTTATTTTAAAAGTGAATATTAAAATCTCCACGGATGTATAAATTTTTGTTTGAGTGAGCAAGGAGCGAAAGGATCTCTTGAAGCATTCTAAGAAATCCGACAAATTTGAGCGTATTATTAAACCGCCTGAATTATTTATATATATATATATATATATATATATATATATATATATATATATATATATCATATATATATATATATATATATATATATATATATATATATATACTATAGTGATAATGCCAAACCCATTAACATTAACATAGACTGCGATATTTCAATCTAGGAGTAATTTTTAATGTATGTGATTTCTGAGAAATTGAATTGTCATGCACATACGCCGCAACACCACCTCGTATGAAATCTGTTCTACAACACTTACTTGCATTTAAAAAGCGATCAATATAAAAATTTTGGGTATATTTTGACCAATGTTCTGCTACGCATATTATTTTAATATTATTGAGTTCATCTACAAATGCTTCGATATCGTACTTTTTATTTTTAATACCTTGTATATTGAAGTATAATATGCCAAACCCTTTTGCTTAGCTGCTGCTTGGCTTGTCTGACTTTTTAAGACAAATACTATTAAATTTTTCGTGATTTCTCTATTATGACAATTATGGGTATGTGGAGTTTTAATTTTGTTACTTAATTGCTACGATGTGGAATTCTGCGTTGAAATTTCATTGTCTATTAAACTACTACAGTCTGTGTAATTAAAATTACTAGGGGACTGGACACCATCAATTGTAACTAAATTTTTAGAATTTATATATTGTAGTCGTGTTAGATCTACATAACTTTTAACGGCGCGCTGATGAATTTACACATATGCTGTGTTCCTCACTTATTTAAATTGAAACCAAGTCAGTCTCGTACAGTCTTTTAAGTTATACCATTGAGTAAAAAAGTTTTCAGTCAACGGTTATACAGAATCCCATTCAAACTATAGATTAATTAATTAATTTAAAATAGGACGCTTGTTCCAAAATGGAATAGATTCTAACAAAAGATTAGTTTGTACAGAACATAATTTCTAAAGCACTGATATGTTGATATCTATTCTAGTTCCTTTGAGGACGTTGTGAACACCTGCCAATATGACTACAAAACATTTTTGTCGAAATTAGTGGTTAGAGATGCAATATTATTTACAACCGCTTCGAAATTTGCATTGGGTTTAAAAAAACATTTAACATTATAGTTTGACCTTAAAAATGATTGTAGATACAGACTCCCCGCAATGACGTCCGTAACTATCCGCTAAAAACACGACATTCTGCTTACGTATAATATTTTCACTTGTATGAGATATCTGGGTAGCACAACACGCGTCTAAAGTATTTCCATTTATTAAGTTATCATCTTTAAGGTTAACTATTGCATTACCTTGATTATTAGATTTCGTATTTCCCATTGTTTTCAGAATACTATGACTTGTTTGTCAATTTTAGATAGTTCAGTCTAGAGCAGATTTTTTAATTTTTAATTATGTTTTGTTTTGCACAAGATTTGTTCAAATTAGGGCCACGTAGGCTTTTTATTTTATGATGTTCTATTTTATTTCACTTTGCACTGTTTGGTTTAAATAGTTGTTGTACTTAAATTTACGTTTAACATTAATAACAGTCTTTAGCGTCTCATTATCATATTTCTACGTCACTCTCATTTACATATGACGAGTTCAAAGCATTTTTTAGTTTGTCAACCATGCACGATTTTTTACCTGTAGGCGATAATCTATTAGACCCTTAACGCTTATTATTAATACATTTGGAAAATCTTCAACAATACCTATAAATAGCACTTGGTTAACCGATACCACAATAATTTCACAAAATACAGATAATCCTATACCGCAACCACAAACTAACATTACTCAAATAATGGCTAATGAGGATATAATGATTCAATCTGTAAATGCATCGGCAACAAATCCAATATTCCTGATATTTGTTAGTCCAGAAATTTTTAGGCCGGGGTATTTAACTGTATCACCTTTTTGCAAAATTACGAACGCTGTGCGCATTACAATCGTTGGGAAATTATTTACATGGTAATGCCTACACATGGTATAATCAATATAAAAATAATGCAGCAATGCTACGAAAACTTGGCAAGATGTTTCATAGAGTTTTCAAAAACAGTTTGGAGGTGCGACTTTCGGCAAAAGATAAATTACGTACGAGCAAACGATCCATGGAAGAAACGGTCCTAAGGTTATGTATGCAACCGACTTTTTTTCACTATCGCTAAATCGACTTATTAGCTCATGTTACAACTTTTGGCCAAGTTTCGCCATGATCTACCATTATGTCTGGATGTTTGTGTGTGAGTGAGTGAGACTATGAGTGAGTGAATGAGTGAGATGAGTGATGAGATAATAAGGAGTGAATGAGTGAGAATGAGTGAGGAATGAGTGAGTGAATGAGTGAGTGAATGAGTGAGCGAGTAAGTGAGTGAGTGAGTGCTAGTGTGTGCGTGATGGTGCGTACGTGTGCGTGTGAGCGTGCGAGTGTGAGTGTGCGTGTGCGTGTGCGTGTGCGTTTGGTGTGCGTGTGTGTGGTGTGGTGTGCGTGTGTCGTGTGCGTGTGCGTGTCGTGTGTGTGTGTGTGTGTGTGTGTGTGTGTGTGTGTGTGTGTGTGTGTGTGTGTGTGTGTGTGTGTGTGTGTGTGTGTGTGTGTGTGTGTGTGTGTTGTGTGTGTGTGTGTTGTGTGTGTGTGTGTGTGTGTGTGTGTGTGTGTGGTGTGTGTGTGTGTGTGTGTGTGTGTGTGTGTGTGTGTGTGTGTGTGTGTGTGTGTGTGTGTGTGTGTGTGTGTGTCTGTGTGTGCGTGTGTGCGGTACGTGCGTGGTGGTGCGCGTGCGTGCGTACTTGCGGTGCGTTGTGTGCGTGTTTTTGTGTGGGTGGGTGGTTTGCGTGCGTGCGGTGTGCACGTGCATGCTTGCTTGCGTGCGTGTGGTGCGAGCGTGGGTGTGTGTGTGTGTCTGTGGATCTAAGTTAGTATCCACGACAACTCCAGTACGAAAATACCAACGGACTTTGTCACAAACAATAGCATGTGTGCTAATTTACAGCTATTAACGCGAGATAAACAAAAATTCAAATTTGATAAAGAGAATTGGCCGTCTAGTGGTAGCTACGCCGTGTTACGTGAATGAGATAGGATTGGATGAGGTGAAGTGTTGTATCATGTGGGACAGGTAAACATTGAAACAAATCAAAATAATATTAACGAGCTTTCGGCAATGATGGTTGAACCCGTTAATGTGCTAAAATAGGAAAGAACCACCAAGAAAATCTAATTTATTAATACTTAAGTTCCTAATTGCACAAATACATTAATAAATTAAATAACAAAAAAACCAATTAAAGGGTTCGATGTATACCGAAACATCATTAAATCAGGTTAAGGTGTGTACAAAAGTATAAAATTTAGTAACAGAAAAAAAAGGAAAAGTAGTTTATCTACACATAAACACAAAAAAGCAAACAGTGAAATCACACCGAAAACTGTGTCTTAAATGAATCAGAATAAAAATTGTAATATCAAACATGTGGCCCTTATATAACCAATCCTGCCGGAATTTAGGTTAACACTAAAGTAAATAAGAAAATAACAATGCAGGTTAAGGTACACACAAAGTACTGTAAACAGTAAAATTAAATAGGTAACAATAATGTAACTGCGTATAATGATGTTTAGCTGTACGTACATAGAAACAAAAAAATAGGTATAGAATTTATACACACACAATTGTGTGGGCGATAAAGGCACAAAAATGCATACGTACAATTACAATAAATTAAATATATAAAGAAAAAGTAGTTCGTATGCAAACAATTCTAAATAAGCTGTCTGAATCAAAGACATAAAAAGAACATCATTAAAACAGAGCCTTGCAAGGGTCAGGTGCAAATAAATCATAACAAAGTGAGCGGTAACCTACCCGCAAGCGACTACGCTACAGCATCCCATTCTCAGCTTACACATTCATCTATATACATCTCTACACATTTAAAAACAATAAGAACAGGTTAGTTTAACAGTAATAATGGAATTCGAGGAGGTTTTAGTGTCGTCAGGACCCGTGTCTATAAAGCCCGGTATCGTTTATAACAACGTAACTGAGGCCTATCGTGCCACATTTGTCCACGCCTTACTCTCTACATGGACGAAAATATTAGTAAACGGTCAACAATTCTAACTCCTACAAGCAATAGGGGAGGGGACACTGTACTGTCTGACGAGGAGTCATTTTATTTTAACCGTTTTCGTAATTAAATTGGTACTTCTTGCAAAGCAATGATTGATTTTTAATAGGTTATATAGGGTTATTGAGTTGTTTGCTGCGAGATTTAATTTACATTGAAATGCCTACATACGCTTGGATATAATCATTTAATTAATCATTTATTCAACAATATTCAACGGATTAAGATACGCCGTTTAAACCCAACACGATAACGATTATTTATAGATATATTGCTTACCCGCCTTTACACGAATACTTAGTGATACGTTTATTTACACGACGTCTTTAATTTTGTAAAAAACTTATATTAAAAACAACACAGAAAAGAAAAATACCCAAATTCGCGGTTTTAGTATTACTAAACTATACACGATAAAATATTTACAGACAGAACGGTTTACAGTGAGGGTTTGTAATTAAACCGTCAAATTAAACAGTCAGATCAATCCGACCTGAATCGAAACTCTAACTGCAACTAACTGTTCTTACTTCCCAAATCCACCCCCGTTTTTAAAAGACAAGAATTATTACGTGGTAATATTTTTATATTTATTACTAAAGGAAGTATTAATTATATGCACTCGTACGTAACAAACTCTATATCTGAGTCTCGCAAGTGTCAAACAAAGATATCTTTAGATTTGCGGTATGTTACGACGTAATTAATTACTAACCGCGAGGTTTTTACTCCAAAAACGTGTATATAGAAACGATTCGTCATGGTCTTTCGGTAAAGGCAGTTTCCACATAACACCAGTTTTCTACCCCAACATATGTTTTTCTTCTTCTTTTCAACACTTAGACAAATATCAGTTACATAAAATGAAATATCCCGAAACACATCAAATTACGACTTATTACCAACATATTAAAACCCATTAATTATCTTTTCTTTCGCCGTTGAAAATTTTTGTTCAATAATAAAATTGTCTCGGTCCGCTATCTACATACGTAAACCCCTTTGTTATATAAACAAAGAATCAACCAAAAATATGAAAACCAATCACAATAATTCTTCATCGTTACCAATCAAAGAAAAGTCCCAATTATTAAATTTACTAAATGAGTTTTCAGACATTTTGGCTGAATCCGCATCGCCAGGTTTACAAATTTAGTTCAACACCAAATTGATACAGGAGATGCACCTCTAGTAAAAAGTAGATCTTATAGAGTGTCTCAAAAATTGCGAAGAATAATTCAAAATCAAATTCAGGAAATGTTACAGAACGGTATTATAGTATCTTCATAATCCAGTTATAGTTCTTCAACTATTCACGTAAAAATGAAAGACGGACATGTCAGATTTTGCATAAATTATCGAAAATTAAACTCCATAACCAAAAAGAATAATTACTCCTTATCTTTAATATATGATATCTTTCAGTATTTAAATAATTCCAAATACTTCACGTGTTTAGATCTTTTTTCTGGTTACTGGCATGCGGCTCAGACACTGGTGGTCAAGAGAAAACTGCGTTTATTTCCCCAGATGGATTATAAAAAATTTACTAAGACTCCTTTTGATCTTTGTAACGTTTTCTAGCACCTTTATGAAGTTGATTGATATCGTTTTTTCGGGATAAAAGTGGAAGGAAGTAATTGTTTACTTAGGTGACATTCTTGGATTTTCGAATTATTGTAAATAACATGTAGAATGACTCATATCTGCTGGTTTAACCTTAAAACCGTCTAAGTGTACTTACCCGCAAAGAGAGGATAAGCTTTTAGAACATCTCGGAAAAAGGTATTTCGCCAGATGAATCCAAATTAACAGCAATTTATAAGTTTCCAACTCCACATAATTTATTGAAATTACAGAGTTTCCACGGTTTTCCAAACTATAATCATAAATTTATAAAAAAAAACTCACAAATTGCACGATCCCTTTACGAACTTACCAAGAGAGACACTCTTTTTATTTGGAAGGAAATACATCAAAATGCTTCAGACACATTAAAACAAAACTTATTAGAAGCACCAGTTCTTCGTTATTTTGACCCAAAAACGGCCAAAGAGCTGCATGTAGATGCCTCAGGAATCGGCATATGGGGAGTGTTATTACAACAACAGGATGAAGCAATGCATCCTATTGCATAAATTTCTCGTAGCTTAACTAAAGCCGAACAATATTACTCGGTAAGACATTTAATTCATGGTAGACCCATTACAATAGTAACTAATTATAATGCAATTTGTTTTTTAAAAACTGTTAAAAACTCTACAGGTAGATTAGCTAGATAGTCTAGAAAATTATCAGATTTCGATTATACTGTTTTGCATAAACCAGGTACAGCTCATAGGAACGTTGACTGTTTATCACGAAACCCAGTTGAAACTGGGGTACAGTTATTCTGGAAATTCCTACTTATATATTAGAAAATACAGAAATTTCAAATCACCAGAGAGGAGACCCAAAATTAATAGAGCTTTAGAAGAATAGGTATCAGTGGGATAACTTCCTAAAAGATGTTGAAAAATATGTAAAATGGTGTGTTGATTGTCAGGCAAAGAAAGGGGAAAAAATGTCTAACCATCTGGTCTTTTACAACCAATACCGGTGTCACTACTTTTCCATAAAATGGGCGTGGATTTGTTAGGGCACTTTAGGCGTTGTAGAAGGGGGAACACTGTAATAATTGTCACTACTGACTCTGCAACAAGGTGGTCGAAAACAAGAGCACTTCCAAGTGGCAAAGCAGGACCAGTAACTAAATTCTTATTTGAGAATATTCTAACACGTCAGGGATGTCCTCGATCCATATTAAGTGGTAGAGAAAAAGCATTTCAATCAGAAGTGGTAACTGAACTATTAAAAATAATGGGGATAAACACCTGGTTTAATACTCCCTATCATCCACAGTTTAACGGACTAACCGACCTATTTAATAAAACAGTAGTTGATATGCTCTCTGTATATACAAATACACAATAGACGAACTGGGACGAATATTTACATGACATAACGTTTGCCTACAACACTTCTAGACAAGAAACTATTAAAACGTCTCCATTTTCTCTGGTATATGCTCGTGAACCAAACAGTCAAAACTGAAGACCTCGCTAATTAGGGATAGAGTATTGCTAACTCGAAATAAAGCAGTGGAAAATATAAATAATCGCCAACCCAAGGCTAAAGTAAGGTATGACAGTAAAGATCGGGAGAGCGAAATCAACATAAGGGATAGGGTAAGAATGTTTACTCCAAGTAGGAAAGTTGTACGAAGTGACGAACTTCTCTTGCGATGATTTAGGCCTTATACAGTCATTGGTAAGAGAGGTAAGGTAAATTATGTAATAAAAATGGGATCAACACCTAGTTAAAAAATTGACACTGTCCATGTTATACGCATATTAGCCTACCATGATCCATGGACTCCAGACGCTATAGAACAAGTTGAAGAAGAATAAACAAATGTGTCCAAGAGCAGGAAACGTATTTTTAAGACCAACTATTTACAAACAATTGAGAAGTGTTTAGCGGCATTTAGGAGATGATGCTCTGCCGTATTTAAATCAACCGCATGGACATACTAAAATTAAGGGTTCACGGTAACAGGCTAAACATATTCCTACATTACATATTTGAAGAAAAGCTCACAGACAATCATGTACTTCCTGGTGTGTGGTCTAACTTTAAAGCTTATGTTATTAAATCAGAACAAGGAGATATTATTTTTAACAATAACTACAACCACTACAACGTTGTCTTGTATAGCTGATGTAGTAGAGACAGTCCCTGATACTTAGTACCAATAATATTCTTATCAAGGAGACACTACTTAGTTAATAAGGGATAGTATTCTGACAATTATAGTATTAATAGTATGATATAAAGTGTGTGGACGTCTTATAGGAGTCCTGTCATTTACTCCTCCTGTATTGAGCCTTAACAGTGATGGAAAGGAATTGATTGAATAAGTGCTTACATATTCAAAGTGGATGTGTATTAAGTTTCATGTTTATATTGTTTATAACTGTTATATGTTATAAGAATTGTAGTCCCAGCAAACATATAAAAACTCAACGAAAACGTTGGTTAGCAGCTTGTGATCAAGAGTTGAAGTCATCATCAGAACAACAAATATCTTCGAGGATCGACGAAACTCCAATAGTTATGTGATACTGTGAGTAATCTTCCCAAGTATATAGTGAAAAGTAAAAACGTAAAAGTTGTGGAATTTAGTTTATTCACTTACTTACTTACTTAACTTTCACGCCATTCCCTTGCGGGGTAGGCAAAACAATCCCTGCCTCTTATTTATTTTTCATTCACAATCTTTCTCCATGCTTTCCTATCTCCGCATACCTCCCTAGCTTCCGCAAGATTCATGCCCTTTGTTTTTAAAACTCCTTATCTTTTTTTCCTTTATCATAGATTCTACTACATTCAGCCAAGTTTTACGCGGCCTACCAGGCCCGGCCTTTCCCCTACCCTCACCCACATATATTTGTTTCGTTAATCTTGCGTTGTTCATTCTCTCAATGTGACCAAACCAACGTAATGTAACTTTATATCTATCCATCATCGTCTTTTCCTCACCACACCCCTCATTATGCATTCATTTTTATCTTGCCCTTCTCGTTTTACCACATGCGCTTCTCAGAATCTCATACCCACGGCATTTATTTTCTTTCGTGCTTTTTGACATACCCATGTCTCACTTCCATACAGTACTGACGGGACGAATACGCCATTATAGATTGCTCGTTTCGCAGCTAGACTCATGCTTTCATTTCTCATTATCGTCCACATACTTCCAATCACTTTCCTTCCAGCATTGACCCTTCGTCCAATCTCGCTCTCAATTGTACCATCTGCAGTAAACATTCTACCGAGATATACCAGCTCGTCCACTTGCTCCAATTTCATCTTGCAGAGTAAATACTCTACTCTCCTTTCCACCTTCCGATTGAACACCACAATCTTAGTTTTGTTCACGTTTACCTTTAGGTCCATGCTCTCACAGACTGTATCAAACTTCCTCAGAGCGGTTTGCAGCTCATCCGCACTGTCACTTAATAAGACTGTGTCATCTGCATACACCAGAGTCGTACATTTACGTCACCAACCATTACACCATTTGTATCGTTACATGCTTGTCTAAGACATTTATCCATGTATACATTGAACAACCACGGTGACATCACACAGCCTTGTCGCACTCCTTGCTCAATATTAAAGTATTCACTCACCTCCTCTCACCCTAACACATGCCCGACTACCGTTGTATACTGCCCTTATTCCATTTATTAGACCTTTATTTACGCCATATTCATTTAATATTTCCCACATCTTCTCCTATTCACTCTGTCATATGCTTTCTCCAGATCTACAAACGCACAGTACAACTTCCTTTTTACCTTTAAACACTTTTCGATCACCTGCTGAGAGCAACCATCTGATCGACACATCCTCTCCTGGCATGAAGCCACCTTGCACATCCCACATCTTAGATTGTGTAGTTTCACGTGCTCTATCAATCAGTATTCTTCCAAAAACTTTACCAGGTACGCTGAGCAAGCTTATTCCTCTGTAGTTCTTACAATCACTCTTGTTCCCCTTACCCTTGTACAATGGTACAATGATCGCGCTCTTCCAATCACTCGGCACTTTTCCACACATAAGGCATACATTGAATAATTCACGCAATCTTCGTATAAGCTTTGCACCACCATACTTGAGCATTTCACCAGTGATTTCATCTACGCCTGCTCCCTTGCCATATTTCAACTTTCCTACCGTTTTCTCTACCTCAGTTTCATCCATCATTTCTTCTATATTCTCCTTATTTAACCCTTCAGTCTTACTTTCCTCACTAATGTACAGCTTTCCGAAATATTCATGCCAGCATTTCCTCACTTCACAATCGTCCCACACTATTTCGTTTCTATCATTCATCACTCCTGCAGCGTTCTGTTTCGGGCCACGTTTTGTATTTTTGACCCATTTCCAGAAGAGTTTTTTGTTTGCCTCAAAATCATTCTGCATTTTCTCTCCTTCTACATCCATCACTTCCTCTTTACTTATTCTCACTGCCTCCTTCGCTTCTTTGTTTCTTAATCTGTACACCTCATACAATCGTTTCTTCTCAGTCTCATTTTTGGCAGCAATCATTGCCATGTACGCATCTTTTTTCTACTTACTGCCTTTTTACCGACTCATTCCACCAAGCACATTTTTTCTGTCTACCTACAATCACTCTTCCACATATTCGCACGCACAATTGACAACAGAGTTTTTCAAGCTTATCCATGCACTTTCAACGTCAGTGTCTTTTATTTGTTCGTTCCACACTGTTTCATTCATTCAACTCTTTATTCACAGCATCTACGTATTTCATTCTCGCACCATTATACACTATCAAGTCTATCATACTTTGAGATTCACCTCTTTGCCATGTATACATATGCACATTTTTATGTTTAAACCAAGTATTGGATACAAGCAGGCTTCTCTCCACACAGATGTTCAGCAGGTTAGTTTATTTAATTTAGAATTTAGTGTAAATAATTATTAAAAGGAGGAAAGGTTGCCATTAAATTGATAGAAAAGCGCTAACATTATTAATTAATTATTCAGTTATGAAATTAAGTTTGTAAGGTTATGTAGATTGTTAAGCTCAAATCGATTGAACTAAAACATCTGGAATTTATATCGAAAGATTTCCTAACATCATATTGTATGAAACCACAAGACAGGTAATTTTTCGAATTCAACAACCCCAACAATTACCAGATAAAACTGAATGTAGAGAGATATTTTGCAAGGAATATAGTTATCTATGTTCAATGATAAACCAATTAGGCGACTGTACTTATAATGTAAAGGATAGTACAGACAAAAAACTTTTCGAAAATGAAAAAAATTTAGTAGACGATGGTGAGTCGTTTGACGCACCATGTTAAAAGAATGTTCTCTACAGATCAAGAAGTCAGTTTACTTTTAGAGCGAATGAAACTCTGAGATCCTATTAAAAAGCAAGAAGATTAAATACAGTTAGAACCAATTATGCATTACGAAATAGACAGAAGCCTTGTTAGCATGTGTCAATAGAAGAAATTACAATGAGACACTGTATCATTGGATAACCTAGAATTAATTTTTGTCTTGATTAGTAAATAAGTTAAAACCTTCACGTATGTCTTAGCTTTAAGTGCAATTTCACAATATTATGTATTACCTTTAGCAGAATGTATTATACCTAAGAATTTGTTCATATTCGGATTTCACGTGCTTTTATTAAGTACTCATCTTCTTCAAGGACTTCTATATTTGCGTGGCAAAACTATACGAGTTCAGTGAATATACCCTCTTTGACAGTGGCAGTAGTAAACTATAGTTCTAGTTGGTGGATCCTTTAAGCAGTTCTCAACCGTTTCCCCAATTTAGTACAGAGATGCTGGAACTGATAACCAGTATATAACACAGGCGGAAGCCATAAACTAATTGTGACTCATCTCAAACCAACACTACGATTGCGATGCGCTAAAAAATCACATTCGATGGACGTACCTCGCACCATCGTTGCAATTAGTGTAACTGTACTATACAATTGTTATTTTGAAGACGATAGCAAAACCAATTATCCCAGATATCCATGCATTGACAAATCTGTGTCAACATCCATTTGTTCCCACAAGTTGAAAAATGTTTAATCCTCTAAGTCTTCCACGTTGGAAGAGCCCAGTATTAGAATTTGACACGCTACAAAGTTATTTAGACGAAAGATTAATTAGAAACCAAAATACTAGTGAAAATACGTCAAATACGACATACCTTTTTATAACGATCTACTTGGTAGTTCTCGTACTAATTGGTTTTCTCGCTGGTCTTTATTCCATATTAAGAGAAACTATTAGTCAACTTTCCCAAGGAAGAAGACGTTCAACACAACCATCATTACGCCATATAGAATTATCAAGACGCCCAAATGTATCTAAATATGCTCCCTGGCGTAACAGTATATGTATGTATACGAGAATGTTCAGTGGAGACACTCTAGATTTGTTAAATTTTGGATAGGATAAGTGCGGGATAGATGGTAATAATTTTTATATTCGGTCTTGGATGCCACACAATTCATAACTAATATTGATAAAACGTCAAATACTATCATCAAACATATGAAGTGTTTCAGCGAGACCTTAACACGGTAACTGCTGCTGTGAATGCAATGTCGTAGTGCATAGCTGATTTCATATATGCAAAGATTATGTGATTTTTGGTTGAAGAGTGAATATTTTTGGGGACTAATGGTACTTGAAAGCAGTTTTGATAATTTTATGAGCTTGACGCGGATCCGCGTCGTGCGCATGTACAATTTGATCCCGTATTTGTGGCGCTTGTTTTTTATAAACTGTCTGAAAATCAGACGGCCACGCCACAATACCATCGATTCGTCCAACGACAAATTTTTCCCCGGCTGATAAATTTCCAACATTTTCTTATTGAAAAATTCTGCCACAGGTCTGATTTTGGATATTCTATCTGGCTGAGCGTTTTCCATCAAATCTGGGCTGTAAAAGTGCAAGCAGCGAAGGATAGACAAGGAACGATCTCTACCCATGTGATCCGAAAGGCACTGAAAATTAAATGAATGATGCCTTTTCCAATAATCTTGAATCCTGTTTATTCGTATCGTGCCCATATGCAGTAGAAGTCCAAAGAAAATCTGTAATCCTGGAACAGTTAGAGGCTTCCATTTGGTTATCTTGGAATTTTCTGATATTCCTGACAAAAAAACTTCGACGGCGTATTTGTTAGTTTCTTCTACCACTAAATTGTAGAAGTTGTCGTTTGCAATCAGTTGAAAATATTCCGCCGGCGAATTATTATCCGGAGGTGCCACCAACAACCCTTGTTGTTTAGTAAACTGAAATTGCTTCATGCTGTCGGGATCATCTTGCTCCACAGTTGAAGCCGTTCCGTCATTATCACGCTCTTCAGCATCATTAGTAGCAACAACAGCAGGTTCAACATCAATTTCTAGAAAAATAAATTATAATAAAACCTCGTACTTAGCTTAGCAATCATACATTTAAAAAAATATCCAATAATATCATCTAATACAAAAAAAAAACAATATTCGAATAGATACCTTCATCGCTTCTGAACTACTGGATGCGTTATCAGCATTAGGCATATAATCGTCTGCGTCATCAAAATCTGAGTCATTCAACAAACTTTCCAACTCTTCGTCGGTTAATTTACTAGGATTTTTACATGTTTTTTGTCGTTTAGGACGAGATGGACCTGCTCCACTATCACTCATTATAATATTTGCAATAATATCAATACAATTCGAAAAAGTCGGAAACGGATCGCAAACCACGTTTTTATAATGTTCTTGCAATGTGCTACCACAAAATCAACCACTCAAACCAGATACTAAACTCACACTGAAGGCTAACACAACGTGACTCGGATGACGCGGATCCGCGTCGCACGCACATCGGTAAGTTTCGGAACGACGCGGATCCGCGTCGGCAGCAGCGAACGTGTTAATCAATTTCACCATGGATTATAAAAATCTAAAAACATCATATATACTTTTACCGACTTTTTGTGGCACTTTCCGTTATTTCGGAAGTAGCTACCAACTTCGTTATTTTAAACAGAAACCCCAATTTTTTTGGCCATGTTCGCACTGCTAGTTTAATCTTAAGGCCACCTTATGTGAAGTGTCTTTTGTTTAAAATTCCCTTTTTCCGAGTTATTTAGAAAAGTTAGAAACAGATTCCGACTATCACGGAAATCGCTGCTCTGTCCTCACCGCTATAAATTTAGAAATCGGACTTTAAGGGTTCCAAGAGGCCCTAACAAGCTACGTTCAACGACCATGGTGTTGAAAATTTAAAAATCTGTAGCCTTTGTTGACATGACCCTATCCTTAAACGCAGGCGTTAAGTATAAAAAAAATTTTCGCTTTTTGGGGTAAGCCAAATCTTTTGGTAGTTTCGCTGGTGACCTAACGTTTATCTATACACTGGCGTCTTCTTTTCAAAATTTCTACTGGTACAAGCCTTTACTTATTCGGATCTCATTTGGTCGCTTGATGTATCAGTAGTTTAAGAACAATGGACCAAAACAACAAAATAACATTTGTTCTCAAAAAAACCAAGCAAAGCAATAATATTTTAATTATGAAATATAAAAAATTTATGATAAGAGCCCTATTATACTGTAAACATTTAATCTGGCATTTTCAGTTTGTTCTGCAAACTCCTACTTAATATTATTTTCAACCTATTCGGTAGTATTGATAGCTTCTCCACTATAGGCTCTTTATTTTATCGTAGAAAAACAAAACATTTATCCTAAGTTTCAATGTTATTGTACCCCGAACAAATGTATGAGATCTGGGGATCGAACTGACCAATCCCATGGCTCCAAACGCCGTATACATCGATCTTAGAATATATTTGTAAATGTTTCAGTAACAATCCGCGTGCAATGGGCAGGCGCACTATCCAGTTGATACCACAAACGAACATTTTTTTAAGCTTAAAAATGTATGCGTTTACGGATAGGGTCACGTGAATAAAAGTTGTAGATGTTTGAATTCTGAACACGATGCCGTTGGAAAATTTGAAAGAAACCAGTTATGGACGTTTTAAATCATGCAACTTCAGAGTCATATTTTAGGGGAAAGAACTTCTTAGAATTCACATAAGTCACAACGTACCTTATTATAGCCCCTTGAAACCCTAGACATCCGATTACGAAGGTCATAGCAATGAGTGCGCAGGGCCGAATTCCGTGGGAGTCTACAGCTGTCAAAGTTTTAAAAATTTTCGAAGCGGTAAATTTTATACCTAAACACTACATAAAGTGGCCCTAAAATTGAACTAAGTGTCTGAAAATGGCAAAAAATGAAATTGGTCGCTACTTCCTTATAACTGGACATACTACAAAGTTGGTAGACTTAGTAGTTAAAGGATTATCTAATTTTTTCAGATTTTTATAGTCCATAGTTCTCCAGATACCTCTAATGATTAGGTCTCGATGAAACAACCTGAATACCTTTACTAAAATACTTCTTTGTAGAATAATTAAAAAAAACCAATAGACTGAAAATTTTGGGGAATAAAAAATGCTGAGATGGCCATCTTACCGTATAGGTTAAGTTGAGACGGTCATGTTGTAGACGCATAGTTAGCCATACACTTTTAAATTAAAAAATTCATAATAGATTTGTTATTACTAGTGCTGTTATGAACGAGTAAGTTCAAAAGTAGTAAAAATTATTATTAATTTTATTAAATACATAAATAAAAAGTTTACGTCGAGTAGGATTTGAACCTACGACCTGTACTTAGCGGTACTCTAGCAAAGTACAGGTCGCAGTTTCAAACCCTACTCGAGGTAAACTTTTTATTTATGTAAAATACTTATCTTTTTCGGGTTTTTTAATGGTTTGTTTTAAATTATACAATCTAAACGTATCGATAACACTTACAGTTATCTTCGTCAGTAGTAATATCTATTAAAATTGTTAAAGATGTTGAAAACAATTTGTCAAAGTTAGAAATTTAAAACATAAACAGCAGCCTGCTATTAATGTAACAGTTTGAGAAACGTTTAAAGTCAACTATAGAATTAAATTTTAGTAAAGAATAACTAGGTCATTAAAAATTAAATATTGTTAAACTGTCTTAAAGATGACAAATCACAACACCCCCTAACAGTCGAAGGCTAACAATAAAAAATGTCAGCCAAAAAACACATTTAACAGAATTTAATCGAGTTATGATGTAAGTGTAAAGTTGTGAAGAACTTCAATTTGAAAATGACAGAATCATTCACAAATATTAACATCAAATAAAGTAATCCAGTTAAATCTAACATAGACATTTTTGTCAAAAATTGTAAGTGTTACTAACTATAAAAGGCATAATGCAAAACGTTTTCTGTAATTTTTTAATTTCAATCTTAATTTCAACTACTTATGTTAAATTACAGTGCTGTGGTAATTTAACATATAATTGGTAAAGCATTTGCTTCAACGTCTAGGAAAAACACAGCAAAAAACCTAGACATACCAAAAGTTGAAAACAAATTAAAATCAAGGCGTATCATTATGCTCTTTTTTAATTATAAGATGCCAAAACCTATTTAAACGAAGATTTTCTTCTTGTCTATTAAAATTATTAAGGTGTTTATATATCTCAATAGCTTCACGTTGCAAACGAACATAATTATGAGTTTGTCTTGACAATATTTCCATATTGTCAAATTGAATGTCATGATTTAGATTATTTAAGGCATGGTTAGCCACCGCAGACTCCTCTGGTTGACCTAATCTACAAAATCTCATATGTTGCTTACGTCTTGTATTAAAGCTACGTTTTGTGGTTCCAATATATACTTTTCCACATGAACAAGATAACTTATACACTCTGGAAGATGATAATGGGTTTGAAAGATCTTTAGGCGATCTTAAATATTTTTTAATTTTTCTTGTAGATTTAAAAGAAGTCCTAATGCCATATTTAATTAGGATTTTTTCAATTCTATCTGTAACCAACAATAAGAACTGGTTTTTCTTTAAGGTTATGTCTGGAAAGTGTAATAACATTATTAATTATTGTAAGTGAATATCCATTATCTTGTAAGGATTTTCTTAAATATTTATATCCATCCTTCAAAAATTCAGAGTAACAAACTCGTTTTGTTCGATCTACTAAAGATTTAATTACACTAATTTTTTGACGTGGATGGTGGTTGGATAATTTATGAAGGTATCTATCAGTGTGTGTCGGTTTTCAGTAAACTTTCAAAGATAGTGAATTATTATTTTTAGATATTAATATGTCAAGGAATGGTAAACTTCCATTAGTTTCTTTTTCCATGGTAAACTGAATACTAGGATGTATTACATTTATAAAACCTAAAAACTCATCTAGTACCTCTTTTCCATGTCTCCAAATAGCAAATGTGTAATCTACATATCTATATCAAACTGAAGGTTCTTTAGGTGTATTTTGTAACGCTAATGTTTCAAATTTTTTCATGTAAAAATTGGGTATAACAGGACTAAGGGGACTACTCATTGCTACACCATCAACCTGTTCATAAAATTTACTAATCTACTGGAAAAAGATGATTAATATATTCAATAGCTTCTGTTACAGGAACTTTTGTAAAAAGTGAAACAATATCAAAACTGACCATTATATCACCCTCTTCAATTTTGAAATTATGCATTCTCTTAAGAAAGTCGGGAGAATTTTTGATGTAATGGGGTATTTTTCCTATACGAGGTTGTAATAAAAATGTAAGATGTTTTGCAAGACTATATGTAGGAGAACCAATTTCACTAACAATAGGCATTAAAGGAACATTCAGTTTATGGATTTTTGGTAAACCAGATAGTTTTGGTGAAATAGCTTCAGAGTTAGCTAGTTTCTTTTTTATTTCTTCAGGAATAGATGATAATTTAATCAGTTCGAACAATTGTTCTATTTTAACGTTATAATCGTTCATATTTAATACAACAGTTGCATTACCTTTATCTGATTTTGATAATATTATATTTTCATTGCGTTTAAGGTTAAGTAAAGCACGTCGTTGACGAAAGGATAAGTTGCTGTTTGGAGGTTTTGTTTTACGTAATATGTTAACGGTGTTATATCTAATTTCATTAGCAGCAATCAAAAGGTAATGATTTCATGGAGTTTTCGATATTGGAAATTATATCTTCAAAAGGTGTTACTCTTGGTGCAAAATTTCCTCCTTTAGAAAGCGCTTCAATAGCCTAATCTGAAACATTATCATAAAGGTGTCTAACTGTTTTTTTTATAATCGATTGATGGTCTATTACTTTGTTGTTTGTATAATTTATTAAACTTTTCATTTTGACGTTGACATGAGATGGCAAAATTTATTTCCATAGATTTAAACATTATAGAATCAATTTGTCGATAGATATCTTACATTAAGTAAGATATCTATGATTTTATCCCAATCTTTTACATTCAATATAGATGAAATTTCTAAATATAAATATAAAAGATTTTTATCTGTGTTATCCAATAACTTCCTAATAATACGTATTTGATTCGGCAGAAGAGCATTTTCAGTCCTGTAAATATTATTAGCTTGTTTGTTATTGAAATTTATTTTAATGTAGATAAACTTTGGAATAATTTTTTGGTCTCGGCATGGTAATAAAAAAGTGAGTGACGATTATAATTGAGCTTTCCATTTCATCAATTTTTCAAATTGTCTGATAGAACGATAAAATGTAATTCTATAGTTGGCTTTATACGTTTCTCAAACTGTTATATTAATAGCAGGCTGATGTTGTTTTAATTTTTGAACTTTGACAATAGTATATTACATATCGAGGCGGAAAGTATTCCATTCCTGTCGAGAGAGTGAACTAGTTCTCGAGACAGGGAAATGGTACTTCTGCCGAGGTTTTTATACGATTTTATTCACAATTAAGGAACAAGCAACATTATACAGTTCAAATCCAAATTTAGGGAAACATTCATCACGGCTTCATATTGAAGGTCGTGACAATGCGACTTTTACTTTTTACTTTAATGAGAAGCCATAAATGTTATGCTTACTATTTTTCTATTGATTTTGTCGTTACTTGTTATCAATAATTCACATGTTGAATATGCTTATTAAAGAAAACGTATTATTTGTTTCCACCTATTGCTTGCGTTCACTCACTATCTATGCACGTGAGAAAAATTGTTTTCAACATCTTTAACAATTTTATTAGATATTACCTACTGAGGAAGATAACTGTAAGTGTTATCGAAAAGTTTAGATTGTATAATTTAAAGTACACCATTAAAAAAACCCAAAAAAGATAAGTATTTTATTATGAGTGTTAATGGTGAAAGTTTACATTTTCATATTTTTATTTATGTATTTAATAAAATTAATAATTACAGATTTATTATTATTTTTGTGTACTTAGTCCAGTCGCTATGCTAGTTCTGAATTACAAAAGCTCAACTAAAATTTTAATTCGGTTGATTAGTACAGATTGGTGTCGTAATTAACAATCCGGGTTTGTAACCATAAGCAACCGACGGTTGCGCTGCTACGTTGTACACAAGTTTTTCGAGAATATCTTCTTAAAAATAGTTATGACAAAAACTATAGAGCATGAATTTACTGCAACCCTTGTAGCAAACATTTTTAAATCAGATAGATAGTTCAAGAGCTATAGCGGACTCAAATCCAGCATTTTTTCTGGAATTTTCAGTATATACCGATTAATTTATTTGTACTACCGTTTTTACTCATTTGCGCATAAATTTTTTTTATTCTTGTAGTCCCAGTAGGTCTAATCTATGATTCGTTATTTGCTGTTGTTTTTACTTCCTTTTATATTCCCTAGATGATCAATGATATTAATACCTTCCTGCAAATTTTTTCATCCTCTTCAAAGTCTTCATCTTCGTTCCTTTCGTGGACCTCGTGGACCACTAATACGCAACGCAATCTCAATTTTGCTTCTTTCCCAACCCCATTCGTGAATATCATACTAAGGCTGAACTTTGTAGTAGGTCCGAAGGGAATGTTGCCGTACAACTTCGTTTGTAACGGGTAATGCAGCAAGATTGAGTTTGCTCTTTATCATGAACTCTGTGAAATTTTATTAAAGCAGGAAGACCAAAGTAATGGCGGTTCCCTTGGAAACGCTGTAAAGAACAATATAAATCTTTCTCCCGCAGCAGAAATGACCTTGGTATCTGCGTTCCGCTCTTTGAAGGGTTGTATAGTTCGGCTTAAATATTCGATTTTTTCAAGCCTTTCTATAACTTTAATTTTTTCCTACGTTGAAAACAGCAGAAGTAGTGTGACGTCTGCTGAACGCATGGAAAAACAATATGTTGTTTGCCACTGTTTCTCCATAATGTAAACTTCGGCGACAGTGAAGTTTCGTCTGTCTGGTTTACGAAAGTAAACTTTTAGACGAGATCTTGCCAGTGCGGTTAGCAGATCTACATCTTCTACTATGAATACAACATCAAACGATGCGCACATACTGATCGCTGTGTTAAAGATCAATGTGTCAACGTCTTCTGTAATCAGTTTTACTCTGAAATCAGAATTTTAAAATTTTTCAAGCAAATTGTGTTGGTTTCGTTTTACAAAAATCTTTTTTTGCGTAACAGTTGGGACCATCGGCTCATTAACCCTAGTGGGCCGGACAGTGGTACACCTGTACTTTTTTGATTTTAAACTGAAATATTTCAGAAATTAGAAGGCCTTGAGAGTTGAGTTTTCTTGACATCTCCAAGTACTTATTTCTAACTTATTGTGAGCTCTTGAAACTCTATTATTACGCAACAATTCGGGCGTAGAGTAATTTCTTTGAACCTACCTAGTTGTAGTCGAACAGTGGTACATTTGTACCACCATGTATTTTCATTGAGTTTTTTACAAAAAATGCAGTTTGTAATTATTCCTATTAATTTTTTTCAATATAAGAAAAATATAAAGGTAATACTACATACTAGTAAAAAATAAGAATAAAATAAAATTAAAACCTAGGTAGATTCTGGCTGTCTACAGGGTCATTGCATTTGTATGTTTGGGTGGAATGGATGGCACAAATTGGACCGTTGCAACGAACACAATCGTTCCTTGTCTTCCTCTTATTCTTGTCAACTTGGTAGCATTTATAACAAATTCCCTTTACCTTCCGATGCCCATGTACATCTTTTTGTTCTGACAAAACAGCACCAGATCTAGGGGAATGGTAGAGACTATTTTTTCTCCCAAAACAATTTCCATTGAGTTCTTGATCAAGAAATGGCTAGTAATAAAAGGTACTTTAGATCTTGCTTTCACTTGTTCTATACATAGTTCGTGTGCCAAACAATCCAAGAAGCGTCTACGAGAATCTTTGGCGTTTTCATCTGGGTGTAGCGCTTGATAAATAATGTATGCAGCGAGACCAATTGTATCGAGCATGTTGAAAAATGCTGCTAATGGCCACCTGTTCGTTTTCCTTTTTGTGGTGTAGTTCCCAACCATTCTGTCATACACATCAACCCCACCCTTTGTTTGGTTGTAGAAGTGGTTGATTTCTTCCTTGTTGTTAATTTTTTCTCCTGGCTGACCGAAGTGCCTACTGCTCAATAAATAAACGGCCTTATTTCTCTTTACCGTAATGGAGAGCAATGTACAATCGTCTTGAAAAGCATAACGGGTCGTACCAATTTCATCGTTTGGTTAGGGCTTCAATTCATTCGGAATATACCCTTTATTTTTTCGCTAAGTTCCAACCAAAGACATATTTTTCAAAGCCAGCATTTTTAAAAGTTGTAATGATGTATAAAAATTATCACAGGTTACGTTTCTACCAGAATTGTAATATTTAGATGCTAGAGACATTACTGTATTTTCGCCCACATTTACTTGTCTTGGTTGGCCAACTGGCTTTCCTTGGTAAAGTACTGATCTAAGCGGATAATATGTCAAAGCATCGCAGGCGACAAAATATTTCAGGCCATAAGATTTAGGTCTATCAGGAATATACTGAATAAACGGTGCTCTACCACGATAGGGAAACAATTGTTCATCTGCTGTAATTGTTTCATTAGGATAGTATAATTCTTCCAACCTCGTATTCATCATAGCCCACAGCTCTGAAATTGGCGCAGCCTTGTCATTCACACGTCTCTCGGCACGCGTGTGTACGTTGTCGAATCGTATAGCTGATAATACTTGCTTGAATCTATCACGCGACATTGTTGCACGAAACAGAGGTAATGAACGACTGCCCCACAGATCATGCAGTGTTAAATCGTTCCATTTGTTGACACCCATTGAATACAGCATACCAATAAATGCATCTAACTCTATATGGCTAAATTGTTTCCATAGATGGTTATTATTAGGGTTTTTCTCATTGTATTTGCGTACCATTTCGAAACCTTTACGATTTGTGTGCATTACTATTTGGGTCTTTATATCATCACTGAACAATAGATAAAAAATTTCCTTTTTTGACATACAACTATTAACCAGTCTCCCATTTACACCACCTGAAAAAGACCCAAGATTCAGATTTTTAGATTCAATTTTATTTCATTTATTATTTATTGTGTTTACCTTTGCGGTGCATGACGTTCAAACGACGCCTTTGTGATAGCACTGGTGCAACAGAAAACCATTCCGTGCCATCGGGAGCAATAAACTTATTTAAAGTTTGTGTCGGTTCACGTTGCACATCGTCTTCTTCGTAATTATGCTCCTCGGGTTCAGCCACTTAAATTTCGTGGTCTTCCTGTTCAGCATCGGACGCTACTTCATTATCTGGAACCCAATCTTCATCGGCTTCCAAATGAAAAATCTCATCATCACTTTCGAACAAAATATCGAACTCCTTTTGCGTTATACTAATAAAACCGGGTTCAAATTAGTAAAACTAGACTCGGAAAAAGACAGAAAGGAGAGCATTATATAAAATACTTACGTTTCTAAATTCAAATTTCCCTTTCGGTCCAAAGGCAGCTTATCTAAATTGCATTTTTTATACAAGTGCCACCACACAACACAAAACTTTGTTAGAACTAAACGCGCCAACAAGTCGTCTGTACACTGAAATGACAATGTAGCAGGTAAATTGTAACTGTAACCATAACTGTAATAAAGTACCTACTTAACTAAAGCAACGAAAACGTCCGAAGACAAAAGTCTTACTCAGCGATAACGATAACTAAAACGTATACAGCAGCAAATAACATCTTCACTTGATACAAAGCACATACATACGTATATTAAGCAGTGGTACACGTGTACCTCGTTCGTCTAAATATGATAGAAGATTCCCCCGGCAGACTAGGGTTAAAGTATACGTCAGCGGAAGTTTGTCTATTTCAACGGCAAAGTATTTCTTTTGGTGAACGTAGTTTGTGCAGATTGATGTAAACGATTCGTTGCGGTGCCATATTACTTTGTAAGAGATCTATGACACCAATGCCAAATTCAGTGTCAGCTGAAAAGCTTTGTGGATTGAAGGTTTTGTGCCTTTGCGCATTTCCACTTCGCTAAACAAAGCTAAAGGAAGTGGAACTGAATATATTCCTACTGCTCTTCGTCAGATTGCTTACCAACACATGTTCATATGATGTGATTCAACAATATCGCATCAATGGATTTAATTTTGTTATTTCTGTTGATAGCTGCGGAGGAATCACTTTATCTGAACGGTTGAACTTTACGGGGTCGAAATTGTTACCAATTATTTTGGAAATCGCTAGAATATCAATTTCAGAAGAAATGTGATACTTAATTTTTTTATCTCCGACTTGCAGTTATCACTTTGTCAAGCTTCTGTAAAGGAGGGTACAAAGATAACTAGTCAATAAGTTTTTTCAAATCTTCTTCGTTGGACGTTGCGTGATTTCTTAATGCCCACATGCTGCTCTGTTTTTGTCCTGGATATTCCGTAATTAATCACAAACATTCCCAATGTTCACATTGTGAAGGGGCTATCCCTTAAACCTCGTCCATGAGTAATACTATCAATGATTTGTCGCGAACTTTCGTGTCTAAAATGGTCGATTTTATCTGCCAAGCTCAGTATATTCTCCAAACACGGATGGTAAGCCTTTGCATAGCAAAAATGACTCCTAGCGTGGAAATAAAAGAGCGTATTTGGATCGTGTCACCCAGGGATTTACAATGAGTCGTTTCTTTTCAAGTTCCAAAAGACTTTCTTTAAATTTACCTACGACAGTTTGACAGGGCGCTCACATTCTACCGAGAAAAATACTGATCTATTCATATTGTTCAGTTATATGGTGCCATGATCTTTGTGCTTGAGACAATAATTACCAGATTTAGATGGCATAAGATATGAGCACTAACACTGCCTGGCCTGTTAACACTTTGTACATTGAAATTTTCGTGTAAACAACTTAAAAGATCATTGAGCCTACTTTCCGCAATGATTTAACCTATAGATCGCATGTAGGATATCAGCAAGTGCAATCCTCCAAGTCACACGATAGCATTGCTCAAATCAAATTCTGGACCAGAAAAACCGATAATATTTCGAGATGTAATATATGAAGGCTGATTAAACGTTACAAAATGAGTCTTTTGATCCAAACCATTACATCTTTCAGAATCCGAAGGAAGAATTGTGAAAATAATATCATAGTCGCTTGGCGGAGAGTTTATGTATGGCAAACATAATACTGCGACTTTTGGAAGGGTTCTAAAATTCATACCTGCTCCATCCAGCTATGCACTAAAAGCATGCGAGTTTTCCACAAAGCCAGAGAAAATCGTAAGCAGATGGTACTGCTTTACTGGAGATGGGATGGATTTGTTCTAAGTCTAAAATTGTGATATTCTTCAAACGCCACTTATTGTTTTGTACAAAAATAAATTGACTTTTTTCTTTAATTAAGCCCCAAAATAACTATTTTGGAAAAAGGTTCACTAAAATTCAATTAACGAGTGAGTTGAGTCAATAACTCTAATAAAACAGGTTTTCAACATTCATTATACATTACACATGCACATTGGATTCTGATATCAAGCAACTGTAATCCTTAACTAACGGTTGAAAACTCTTTAGTTAATTCCCGGGATTATAAAACCGACTTTTTCAGTATCAATCACTAGGCCTTAGATTTTCTGGTGCAAACTTAAATATTTCGCGTTCACTTCCGTTTAACGCATGTATTAAACAGGCAATTCACTTTATTTAATGCTTCCTCAACTGTTTTATGCAATTTCATACGATGGATTCAACTGAAAGTTTCTGAAAAAGTATGTGCAATGTGTCGTAAATTTTCTCTTTTATAAGTAACCGTGCTCATCTTGAAAACGTTACAAAATATCTTTTAAATTAAAATTTCCCGTTCTTAACGGTTTCAATGTCACCTGGTTTTGCGGGCAGCAAAATGTGAAAATAGAAACTGAAACACACACGAGAATTTATTCATCTACTCCATCTTGTAATTTAAAATATCTAGTGTGGAATAACACACTATCTTCCAACCTACAGAATGGAAATTAAAAGAAATGAAATAATTTTTTTTTAAGATAATTATGCAACCTCCTTTATAGTAAGTTCATTGCGAAAATGGGCAACATTGTAAGAACAAAAGGAGTAATCTATGTCAAACAGACGTTTAAAACTTCATGTCAGATAGAGACTAATAGACATAAATACTTAAAAAAAATCCAAAGCCGACCGCTTCTATAAAAATATCGATAATGCAGTTTAAGCATTTTTAATCATATTTATTTAATTTTTACACTACTCTTTATATTAAGAAACCTTATAACGAAAAGTTATGTAAAATTAAATTTTCTTTAAAAATATATCTGAGCATTTTATTATAAAATTAATTATTATTCATAACAAACATCTTAAATTCTACCTTGCATAGATCATAATTAATGTATATAACTAAGATCTATATATTCGTATGTTTATAACTTTGAAATACACAGCTGTTTTAGAAATATTTGATAAAAATCCAAAGCAGCTCCTAATAAACCCCCTCTCCACCACTGGATTTCTCCTAAAATCTAATCAGCTCCAAGAAAAATCAAAACAAGCTTAAATACAAAATTGGCGTACGTACGTGTTTTCTTTCTGGAGTTATTGAGTATTATAACATACATACTCACATACTCATATACTCACATACTCACATACTCACATACTCACATACACACATACACACACACGCACGTACGCACGCACGCACGAACGCACGCACGCACGCACGCACGCACGCCACACACACACACACACACACACACACACACACACACACACACACACACACACATCGTGGCCGATCTTGGCAAAACTTAACCAAACGTTGTAAAATGAGCCAATAAGTCGATTCAGCAATAGTGAAAGAAAGTTGATTGCATAACCTTCTACACCTACATATGTATATGTAAGTTGGAACCTAAGCTTTTCATGAACATCTTACGTATGCGCGAAATCTCCTTCCACAAAATTCAATAAATTTAAATGTTATTTGCATTTGAATCATACGTAAAATTTTCCATTATGAAATTGTAACTAATTTGTACGAATGTAGCACATACATGTTCGTTGCTCACTTCACACTATTGAGATACCATTAATTCGCTCACGCTACACGTTTATAACAGTTGTACCCGAACTACGGCGGCTACGTAGTGGCATACATTATCGTGTCTATAGGGGTTTTACTAAAATGTGATACAAATTTAATTCTTTTAACTCAAATCCTTTTTATATAACATTTATATATTTTTTTAAATAACATTAATTACGCAGTTGAAGTTCCAGTAACGTAACGAATACGCCAACCTTACAAGTTATATTAAAAAATACTTCTACACAAGCAAACGTTCATACTATATCAGATATACGCCGTACGCACAATATATGCATTAAATATACCCAGTGGTCGAAATAATACTACCCTACCGACATTTGAACCCAGATTAGTTTAGGCTAGAAGACGCCTATTTGCGTTTTTGATGGATTGTCTATCTAAATGATCAAATAAACATACGTTTAAATTTAGAAGTACGGATCTGCGGATTAAAGAAAATGAGTCGATGTCTCAAAAAGTTTCAAAACTCCGCACTAGGGATAGAGCACCATCTATGTTGGTACCAACTAGCAAGAAAATCGACCATAAAATGTTGGGGTCATTGATATGCGAAAAGTCAGAAGATAGAATCGATGCGTGTAAACTTAAAAAACTTGTGTTTGTAGGAGGATGGGTTGTTTCTAAGATAGGCCCATCCAACTTTAAAACTGCGTTGATTCGAATGTGGTAGTGTACGTGTAAAAAGCGATCAAAAGCACTCGACGTAGTTTAAACCGCAAAGTTACTTTGTTCAGGAAGAAACGAAAAAATTTTCCACAAAAAGTAAAATTCATTCTGGATCACCAAAATACCATTTATCTTATTCTTCGATCAGATCACAAACTAAACCATCGAATTTTAATTCGAACCAGTTTTTTTCGTGACAGACGTAGTAAGGTAAAACAATGCATTATGGATATTTATTGATTACGTTCACAGAAATGCATTTTCAATGGAAACCACTTTGGTGTTTATCCAGAACACTCGAGTAGGTCTTTTAACCTTTCTTACCTTTTTTCTAACGTATGAGTGATGATCTATTCTGATTTCGGTACGGATATTGAAATCGGTTTTCAAAAAATTAGAAAATTATCTCAATATTTTAGAAGCGTATGGAGAGGAACAGAATTCATTTCGTTATGAGGAAATTGTGTTAATTTTGCGCTAAAATGCTACACTCCGTTACTCCTTTTCCGATTTATTCCGAGATAATTTGTAATGCATGGAAAGTTTATTACATCGCCTGCTATATAATCTAAAATTAGTAGATATTTTATGCGTTAATTGCAGGCTATATTGCGTAAACGTAAACATGTTACTTTGGAAAAATTAAAATTGATTTTCCTAAACATGAATATCCTTATGCCTCTATCATATACCCTTCTACGATACCTACAAATCGACCCTATAAGCTTTTCTGTGTTTACCTTCGTTGAAGACTATCTTTAAGGTTAGTTGTACGAAAGTCGTTCAGTAAGTCCTGAGAAAAAGATTTTTTTTAGTTTCACAATTTTGGCTACTACGCATGTGTGCACTCTTGCATAATCATTTTTCAAGTAAGGACGTTTTTGCAGTAATGACGCATAATACTCTACATTTATAGTTTATCCTTTTTCAAAGCAATCAGTTGTAACGTGGTAAACACATGGCTTGTTTCTTTTTGTTTGTTTACACTCGCTACATGGAATAAATAGTAGGTTCTTTTACAATTCCTAATAATTTCAAAATACTTTAATAAAAATTGATATTGTTTTTATGAGAACTTAAAATGGTTGCCTTTTGAATTAATTTGGGTAGTTTCGATTTGTAAAGATATCATTCATCGACTAAAATTTATTTTACTTGCTATCAGGTTTCAGTTTGACTTAAGAAACTCGATGTTTGCTTCACCGAAGTCCTTTATTATTTGAATGCACCGGCTAACTTGCATATTAAAAGAAATGATTATTGTTATCAGTTACTATATTTATATTCAATTTGACTTGCTTAATATCTATGTAATTTGTAACTTTATTGAAATTACTTCCTTGATTATTAAAGGTTCTAGTATTCGTAATAGTTAATAATGAAAATAAATGAAAACGTTATACCTATAATTACTAAATCCCCAAAATGAAGAAAATATTTGCTTACATTAACACATAAAAACAATCCTATTATCATATTTAGTATTCTTATCATCTAACATGTACAATGATTTCTGTTTGAATGAAATTTAATTAATTCTTTGTTGATATTCATGCACAAGTTTGCTGGAAAAAGAAACACATACAAGTTTCTTTTATTATATAGTTTGCAATCTTACTTGCCACATTTTGAAGGCCAATAATGTAATTATTGCATTCCTAGGCCAGTGATTTGGGCGCCGTACTTTCTTTGTTCCCAATTATTTTCTTTGGAAACTTGTCGCTGAATTGTACAGTTCCAAACCTTCTTTCCAACAATTTATTGATTCTGTGAATATTTGTTGGATATATTTATAGCTTTTAGTTACCGCTTTAATTGTTTAAGTTTTGCTACGAATCGCATGCAGTCACAAACGGCAATACTGATCGTACAAACTAATTGTTAATGCTTTCGTGTTATTCTTCTTTATTTACGGATTAACAAATTTAGGCCGATCATTGTATTTTATATCGTTCGTTTACCCTTTAAATGTAGTCACGTAGGACCTCTACTATGCACAAAACGCGTAATTTATTTCTTGATAGCGTCACTTTTCTCCTTATCACTTGTTTGGCGTTATACGCACTTTTATTCAGTCTAGCGTTTTATTATTTTAATAAGGAAGGTATTCTTACTTCTTCCCTATTATACATTAAATTTTATATTATTTTATTTCTTAATTCATCACTTCCTGTTGTAGGTATGAATGGCTCAATTCTTAAGTTTTCAGACTCTGTTACTCTGTTGGGTATGACTGTATCTTCAAATCTCTCATGGGTTGACCATCTTCTGTCAGCTACCAAAACAGCTGCTCGTAAAATAGGCTTTTTGTACAGATCTAAGCAGTACTTTACCTCTCGACAACTCCTTCTGCTGTATAAGGCCCAAATTCGGCCTCATCTGGAATATAATTCTCACCTCTGGGTTAGTGCTCCCCAATACGCTTTCGATATCGTTGATCGTATTCAAAAGAGAGCGATTATTCTTATAAATGACCCGTCCTTAACTTCTCACATATAGTCCCTTGAGCATAGAAGGATGGTTTCAGTTCTTTCTTTGTATTATCGTTATTACAACGGCTATTGTGCTGCTGAATTATATTCTTTGACACCATCTCGGGCTATCTTTGCGAGAAACACTCAGTTCGCTCATTCACATCATCAGTATTCAGTACAAATCGCTACTTGTCGTACCAAACGGGCGCAATCCACATTTTTCTACACGGCTTCTAAACTCTGGAATGATCTCCCTAGTTCCTGTTTTCCTCTCACTTATGATATGAGAAAACTTAAGGTAGCTGTTCATGGGCATCTATTGGCAATTCATTACCCCTCTGTCCATCCTCCTAAGTGTTCCTGAGTGCTTTAGCACGATAGGCCAAATTTAGCCTGTTCAGGTCCACAATCATAAAAAAAAAATTAGAGGGTAGCGTGACTATATACTACGGTCACGCGTGCCTCGGCAACGATCACCCTTTAGTCAACTCTAACTACCTACTAAAACAGCAAGTCATGTTAACAGTTCATCTCCCCTCCTCCAATCCATTTATGCATTTCCAGCTTGCCGCGTTTACTTAAATATTTCCTATTTTAATATGTACATAACTTATAGAATTAATTTCAAGATTTTCGTATTAATGTTAAGTAAACATGTATGCATAAACTATAAAATCTCATATAACTTAGCGCGAAATTTGAATTTTTCAGGCACCCGTTACACGGTGTAGATGATTCCGCGTGCCTCCAAAAAGCTGTTGGCATTACTTCATACAAGCACCTACTGTTTTGACCGTCCCTGTTATTTCAGCTTAAAATGGCAGTAAGATTTCCGAAACAGGTAAAGGTATTTGCCGATATCTTACTGCAAGAGGGTGGAATGGTTGTTACTCTGCATGTGGAGCGAATAAGAATGTTACTAATCAATATGGGAGCAGACATCAATCAAAAAGCGCCAGTTTGTTTGAATAAAAACTATTGGTAGTATTGGTAACAGCTCCACACAAATAAACGCTGGTACTCTATAACAAAATTTATATACAAACAAAACTTGCTTAGCTTTCGTAGTACTCAACCAGATGAATCAGCAAAACTGCTCCTGGATTAGTACTATATAAATAAAACTTCAAAATAATTGCACGTGATATTAATATATGGTAAGCATGCGGTGAGATCAATTGTACCCGATACGTAGAAGTCATCAAACTTAATTACGAAATATTACTGTTCTGACTTTCTCAGTGCTAAGCCTGATGACGGAAAGATTCCGCTTCCGAAGAAAGATCGTGCTATACCAACAAAAACTGTGGAAATGGTCCGATCAATTCAACTAACAATATTTGGTACAAAAACATAAATTGCACATATTAACGTTACATTTAAACCTATGCACACTCACCATTTTGAGATTGATTAAGTGGATATATGTGGATTATGACATTCCGTTCAACGCCCAAAATGCCAAAACCATATTTTAAAAGTCCAAAACATCGAACGTTACGCCGAATATCAGAATTGGACTATTACGCCGAATATGACCAAAACATTGACCACTATTTTGCCGAATGTGCCGATTGTGCCGAATTTAATGCTGGACCATTACACCGACAAGAACTAAAGCGTCGAATGACCAAAGTGGTCAACTACCAAAACGCCAAATTCTCACAACGCGGAATGCCCAAAACGGTAATTTTATAGGTCCAAATGTCCAAAATTTAATATTGCACGATGAGTAGTAGTAGTAGTAACTAGTCAATATCAATGAATTAATTTTTTAGTAAAGCTAAATACAAGGCATTAGATTTGACATAATACACAAACAAGAAACCTGCTTGATCTAGTAAGTAAAAACAGAATGCGTTAGCAATAAGAGACACTTTCCTGGACTAACAGTATAATACGATTGCGCAACGGAGTATATTTAGAGATTCGTCGGTATGTGCCGACGTGTTCGCGAACGTGTTGTATTACCTACATGCACTTGTAATAAAATATATTGCGCTAACGAATATGTAAATAATTCAATGAAGTAAACTACGTAAACATTTCTTTTCAGTAGATTTATTTTTATTTCCATTTTAGTTGCCATCTAAAGGAAACTGGGGATGACATATAGTCCTCCTACATTATTAAGAGTCCCCAATTTGAGTATTCTTCGGTTTGGAATGTATGCTGTTGGCGAAGTGGCCGTCAGCGTTTTGGCTACATTCAACGTTTTGGACTTTAAATATAGTGTCGCCTATATGTCCTAAAGCGCGTTCGGCGTTTTGGTTTTTGTGGGAGTAACGGACCAACTTTCAAAGTCGTTAGAATGGGCGTAGTCGGAGAAACGATCGTCGGCGTTTTGGTCGAGTTTGATGTCTTGAAACATTAAAATATAAGTCGTCAGAGTTTTGTAAGTAACAGTTCTTCTGAATGTTTACGTTAATTTTGGAACTTACACTGAAGTTTCTATAAAGTGCGAAACAAATTCGGCACATTGACATATCTCATGAAACGTTTGTTGTAGTTTGTTTATCTCCTTTCCATAACATTAAATTACAAAAGGTTTAATTTCATTAATGGCAACGTTCAACGTCATAAGGAAATTCAAAATCCAGTTATGGCAAACACTTTTCCTTCGCGATAGAAGAGAGAACGTTAAGCACAATTGACGAAGCACAAGGACAAGAATTTCTATGAGGAGATTGAACTCTAACTATATACCCACAGTTAGAGAGAAACTATCTTCCTCAGCATGTCCCACGGAAATGTACTCAAGAAAGCCACACGCGATGTGAACCACAGATTCCCAAGAACCACGGCTTAAACCAAATTCTCTTTCTATACAATCAAACAGTGACCCAAATTAAACAAATTTAACATGAAGAATTTTACTTATTAACAAATTGGTAGGATATTAAGTAAATGAAATCAAATTAAGCGCGCTACAAAATTCACAATATCATGCACGATAAACTCATATAACGGCAGTTTTTGACAAGTAATTTATAAAACTACCCCACGAAAGCAAGATCTGTGTAATTACATGTCTTAATAAAAATCTACTTCCTTCTATCGAAAAGTAAAGTAAAGAAAATACTATTCGCTGAAAGATGTTTTTCTAAGCTCTACTTACGATATTCAAATATTAATATATAAAAAAAGCCAAATTGAAGCGCACGTTACACTTTCTCTCTGGTGTGGAGTGGTGTATTCATACTTGGTCCACAGTTACGTATCGATGCAAAAACTCAAACGCCAAAATAGCATCTAAATCATTTATACGATTGCGTTAATTTTCCACTGCGAGCAACGGCGGTATCCATCTAGCCGAGATTCCTTTGATACGCAGCACTGTACCTTGCGATACTTCTTTGGCATTCCTCACAAAACAATATCATGGGTTTTGGGTCACTTCTTGCCACTGAAAATCCCGAACATTTTGAGGCTGTACCGCTATGTTTATCCAATAGCAAATAGTCCCAATACAGGTGCCACGAATTTCATCCATCACAGCTTAAATCGCTTTCTACGCCTTTTAAATATAGATGTAGTTACTTCTCGAAATATACTTTCTTCCGCATTCCTAAAAGACACAAGTTGATCTGTAAACAATAAAAATGAAACTATGCAGTGGATTCAATTAACATTCTGACAGGAGTCTAGTGAGATATGGTGTTTACTAAAAATTAACTATTTTCGATACGACGAGCTGTTGAATTTTTTAAGGACTAATTAAACGATCCTCGTATACAGAATACATATATTCTTTAGTTAGAGGCAAAAATCCTCAATTGGTAATTCAAAAATCTTAGTTTCGATTCCTAACCCAAATTGTTGTACTATAAACTGTATGTTTATCTATACCCAACTTCAGAAAATATAGTTTCACTTTATGTGAATTAGTAGTAGTTGTCTTCTGTACAGGGTGAGTCAACGATAGAGTTAAGTAAACTGGTGCTTTATGGGTAAAGTTCGCCAGTAAATAGTATATTATGTTATTAGGAGTAAAAGTGATACTTTATGTGGCGAAGCTGAATGTTTATTTTGCCGAACGAAGTGAGGCAAATAATTCAGCTGAGTTACATACAGTCATTTTTACTCCGAATAACGTATATTTTTTTATCCGCAAACGTAAAAATAATTGGTAAAGATCGAAAGGAAAGATCAAACACAATTAGCAGGTAAAAGAATAAGATAATCAGGACGCTTTGCAAGTAAATGCTTTGCAAGTAATAAAACCATAACAACGCACATTTAATAAGCACATTTGGTAAAAATAAAAATGCCTAGGCACAAAAGTTTTACTCCATGTCTGAAAAGTAAAACTTTTACCTTTGACATTCAGTCATAAAAGTGTCACTTTTGTGACGTTTGCGGATAAGTGTATTTATCATATTAACGGATAGTAAGTATGTGCCTTTTAAAATTAGAGTAATTATGCATGTAATGTTTACGGTTTTTGAATTGTATCCAAAAAATCGCATTCACAGGTATAGTACTATGTTTTACCATGTTTTAATATGTGGTTTGTTTGTAAAACTATGTTTGTACCAAGAAAAGACCAAGCTTAAGCCTATGTTCCGAAGAAGAAATATTAGGGATAAATATTACAGGGTATCCAAAACATATGTTCAAACCTGCCAAACTCGAAATTAAAAGATACAATTTTTTCATACATCACACCCTGTATATTTTTACGCTGTCTTAAAGAGTATCAAACACTACACAATTCTTCATAAAGTCGTATACCTAACTCTGACTATTTTTGAGTTATTTTGATTTTTCTATATTATTCAATATTTCAAGGGTTTTTGTTGTGATTATTCGCAGCACCCATGCAATATAAACACATTGCATTAAATACTAAACACTAACATATATATATATATATATATATATATATATATATATATATATATATATATATATATATATATATATATATATATATATATCATACGATATTATAAGAACTTGATGTAAATAAACGAGTATTCTCAAGTCACTGGATAATTCAACAGTTACTAATGTGTCCTTAAAATATATTCGAAAAAGTGGCCCTCCTGCTGAATGCATACATTTAGTCGTTTTATTATGTTTTCCCTGACGTTTTCCAGCATCTCCAGTGTTATTGTTCCTCAAGCATCTCATATCCTATCTTCGACATCTTCTTTATAGTGGAACATGTGACATATGCACGTTCTTTAATATATGTCCATAAGGAGAAATTTAATGTTACAAGGTGTCCCAATCTTGGCGGCCACCGGACGAAACCTCCACAACCAATCCATTTTTGAGGATAGTTATCATCTAAAAATTTACGTACCTCGCGGTGGTGGTGCAGCCACATATTCTGTCGTTCATCATTACTAAGCAAATGAAGGTTACGCAAAACTTTTTGGACGAATTGAAAGTATATAAGGTAGATATGACCAGTCAGGGGAGTGTTAAATATACGGTTAAATGATTCTATTGTGGCGAATGCAATATCAAACATTTACCGACCGGTGGTTTTGGTTTTGCATTTGTCGGTTCCAAAATGGGTTGTCTAATGCGTAATACCGTTACTTCTAAACGTAGCCTTGTCAGAAAACATAATGGAAGATAAAAAGTTTGGATTAATCTCATGTTGAGCAATAATCCACTGGCAAAAGTTTACTCGTCTTTCAAAGTCATCCTTGCGTAATTTCTGGTATAATTCAATATGGTAAGGATGATACTTATATTTTCTAGTTGTTCGGTTGAGAGTTGATTGCTACCATTGACATGCGGGTTTTCTTCAATATGAAGATGAATCTCAAGTTCTTTTTCGTAGTTACTGGTATTTCTATTCACCTCTTTGCGTTTTACACAATCCACACTACCAGTAGAACCGAATCTTTTCATCAAATTTTCAAAAGTGAGCCGAGTGGATTAGCGTCGAGTCGAATCCTTCATTCTGTATAACGTTTGAGCAGGAAGACAACCTTTTTGAGACTCTCCTAACAATAAACCATATCAATTAATTCACTTTTAGAGTAAAACATTATTTTACTGTTGAACATTTACAATCTTAAATGGCTACCAAAATTTAGCAACCGTTTGACAGGTTAAATATTTTTTATGTGGGAAATTGTTTTCATAGCTACTGCGAATAATTACAATAAAAACCATTGAAATGTTGACTGATATATAATAGTCAACATAACTCAAAAACAGAGAGAGATAAGCATAGGACATACCTATGCAGAATTATGTGGGTTTTGATTTTCTTTAATACAGCGTATAAATACACAGGGTGTTTTATCCGAGAAAAGTGATATTTTTGAATTTCAAGTTTTGAACACTCCGTAGTTAGTCTCTAATATTTCTTCTTCAGTACATAGAATTAAGCTTGGTCTTTCCTTGGTCCAAATATAAAACTTTTCCTAACAAAACCTAAGATGTTACATAATAATAAAGTTATACCTGTAAATGCGATTTTTTTGGGTAAAATTTAAATTATTTCAAAAACCGTAAATTTTACGTGCGTTAAATCTATACAAAGTTTTATAAGAGCACGCAGAATCCTAAAGTTGATTTTTAAAACACTGCATAGTCAAACATAGTTGTAAAACGCACACACTTACTAGTCATATAATAAGATAAATACATTTTAATGGCAAAT
Source organism: Vesta saturnalis (assembly GCA_036346205.1). NCBI lineage: Eukaryota > Metazoa > Arthropoda > Insecta > Coleoptera > Lampyridae > Vesta > Vesta saturnalis. Next base: position 797,142 of record JARFJB010002353.1, on the reverse strand, counting down.
GTTACCCACAAAGCACCAGTTTACTTTACTCTATCATTGACTTACCCATACTATGAACTATACATTGTGTCCAAGATAAGGATTCTCACTATGGGGATCTCGGAAATGGTAATAGATACAACTCCGGTTAAATTGGAAAAAAAAATGTGTAATTAGGAGACCAACAAAATGACCCAAAAGTATCGATGGTGTGATTTTTTGTTTTTGAGGTATTTACAAAAAAAATTTAATTTTTCTATTTTTTTTTTCTGACGTTATTATAAATGCTAAAGCAAAAATACAAACGCTTCTTCATGGTAACTTGTTGCGGGCTTTAACATGGCATAGTCAGGTTTCAATCGGAAGTTTCCTATTTTTATAGCCATCATCAACTTATTCTTTTTAAATGCCGTCCTGATATTTAAGAAAACTGATTTTAAAAGGTTCCTTTTATTACAAATTCAGCAATGTATCACATTTGATGGTTGATCGCGTTTTGAACCTTTTATGGACCATCATCACGAAATTTTCAATATTCTGTCGGTAAATGTAATTTTTGACATATCCCCAGAGAAAAAAGTGAAGAGGTGTTATATCGGGGGATCGCTTTGACCATCTTACTCTCAAATGTGTTCCAATCCATCTTGATAGAAATCTTGCCGATAAATATTCCTGGACGGCTCTGGGATTACGTGCCGGAGCACCGTCTTGCAAAAACCAATAATCTTTAATATCAGCTTGAGTTAATTCAGCTAAAGCTGCTTCTACTTCGGCAGACTTCCGAATTTAAAGATCCGTTATAGAAACATGAATATATTATTCACTTTCCGAATATTGCAGTCCACATATTGCAACCGAAACGGTGTTCGTGTCTGCGCACTTTATAAACTCTAGGATTTTATTTCGTCCAATAGTGACCATTTCTTCTGTTGAAAATTTCTTTATTGGTCACCTGACCTTCATCCGGCCATAGAATTCATATAACTCTCTACGGCTCGCCGAATCCCCTGGTCGAAGTTCCTGATAAATTCAAAATTTTAATGGACGTAGTAGAATGGCCCACTTCAATTCTTTGTTCAATGTGTCGTATAGAAATTTCTGGATTTTCTGTAACAGCTAATAAAAAAGTATTCGCTTTTTCTTCATTGCAATGCTTTTTACGGAAATTTACGGGCTTTTTAAATTCACCGTGTTCTCTTAAATTTACTCACAAGTTCATAGATGTGGTTTTATGAGTCTGCTGTCTCTCTGGTATTTATTTAAGTATATACGTTCCGCTTCGTTGGAATTTCGTTGACATAGTATGTTACACGATAGCATATTCTATTTTTCTGCATGACCCAAAATTGCGTCATACTTTTGTGATGATAACTACCACAAATTAACTAATTCAGAGTTTAATACTAGCACCAGCTAAATACAAAATTGTGACAGATACTGAAGTACTTCAAATCCGTCTATTTTTATATTTTTTCAAGACGCCTTTATGTATTCTTTTTTACATCACATCGTTGCTATGATGTCACCGATAGAACTGTAAGTAAAACACAGACACCTTGCGCCGCCATCTTGGTTTTTGTGGGCACTTTAACTTTTACTTTTTTACATGTCCACGTGGGAATCGTATTTTCTTCACCTGAGAATAAAAAGATTTAATCTGTTATTAATTAGGATCCGTTCTTATCAAAGGAGGCTGCACAATCATTATTACATTTTTCTTTAATCCTATCTACAGATTGTGACCTAATTTATTTATGCGTTGGGGGTTGTATTCTAATAAGGGACCATAGTTTCATAAGACGGGAATCTGTTCGCGTGTCTCTTAATATGTGTTTATTATTATTAAACAGTTATAAAACTTTATTTAAATTCATTGGAAAGTGGCAATCAGTCGTCGACATCGCGTTAATTAATGTGCTTATACATACATTAAGGTCTAAATTGTGCAATAGCGCTTTCTTTATAAGCCTTTCGTCTATTTTGTAAAGCTAATAAACAATTGGACTATTTTCTGATATTGAAGAAGCTAACCAAGATAAAGGTAACGTAATAATTGATTTTTAAATGCCCTTGTTTAATCTTGCATAGATTAAACAGGATATTTTAACATTTTTTTAGTAATAAATTGAGAATATAATTAGAATTAAGGCATAAAAATTAAGAAATATGTAAAACGATTAGTAAGTAGAATGAATATAAAGCAGGTTAATTATTGCAACAAACATGCTGATACAAAAATGTGCAAGGTTGAAATTACATACACACATTATGTACATTATAACTAGTAAGCACAAAAAGGCGCTTAAGTGAATAAACATGACCTATCAACTGGGTTAAACAATAAACTACGTAATTATTATTTTCCATTTTATCAACCGAATTTATGAATATGTATAAGTATGGAAATCAGTTTACTTTTCAGTATTGATATCAACGGTATAACGTTATAAGAAAATTAACATAATATTTAGTGAAGCAACAATATATAAATTTCTGATGTTGAATTAACACTTCATCAGGGCAACTAGAACAATATATTATCAAGTACGTTATATAAATAAACTATTAAATAACTAACAATATGTTAAGGTATGGAACCAATAAATAAAGCTAATAACTTTAAAATTGTTAAAACTTGTCAATATGACTAGATATTACAATTAAAATCTAACTATGTATATTAATAATAAACTATTAATCCAAACTATTTATCAATAAAATCTATCAGATTTGAATTTAAAGAATTAAAACTTAAAATTAATGGTCAATTAATTGTATAAACTAAATACTACTAAATAAACTTATTTAAAGAATTTTAAAATGAGAACATGTAAATACTGCTAAGATTATTAAGCATCACTTCAAAATTCATTGCATTGATTGTTAGTAATAGTAATAGTAATACTATCTAACACTCAAACCTTATTAAATTACAAAAACTTACCATACATCCAAGGACTTTCATAAAATTATTAAAAAGAAATTAAAAACATTTTACTTCCAAGACAAAATATCACAAATTTAACTTGTTATACTGTACATTACATTACTTTTAAATACTAATATAAAAGTAAAATTTCTAGAACTGAAAAATCAAACATTGTGTACTGTATACCATGTAATGAACTGCAATCTTCAATATATAGGCGAAACTTCACATTATAAACTATTGCATAAAGATTGTATCAACATAAATATGAATTGCAGAATAAAGCCAGATTCGTCAGCACTTACTCACACATTGTAACACAAGCAACCTACAATATGGACTTCTCAAGTTAAAATTATAGCTAATGAAAGAAATGATGAAAGAAGAAAGTTTTTAGAAATGTGCCATATAAAACAAATCAATGCTAACATAATGAATTTTAGTAAGTGATGTTAATAATCTTAGCAGTATTTACATTTCTCTTTTAAAATTCTTTAAATAAGTTTATTGTATATTTAGTTTATACAATTATGACCATTAATTCTTAAGTTTAACTTAATTAAATTTCAAATATGATACTATAGTTTTAAATTAAGATAAATATTTGGTATTATCAAGAATTCATTTATTTAAAACTACTTAAATGTTTTATTGTAATTCAAGAATCATATTGACATTAATAAATCATATTTTTATAATTAGCATATATATCTTAAAAAAATTGGTTCCATATCACTTAAATAATTGAAAATTAGATTATTTGTCAAGAATAGACACAAACTTAATTTTAAATTAAGAATACATTACTAAATACTTAGTCTCTAGTTTGTTACAAACTATGTAAGTGATTAATTCAAGACGAAAATATATTATTCAAAAAATAAAATAATGTAATTTTCTAATTAACGATACAACTGATAAGTTAAAATTCCATACTTAAATATTCATAAATTGGTTAAGAATTTAAATAATAATAATTATTTAAAATGGGTTTTATTACAACATTAAAATCAAATACGGATCAAATGTTCGATTAATAAACTAAAATTTTGTTGGCTCACCCGCAAAATCATTAGCTAATACTAAATAATCCTTTAAATTTTATCTATAGTATGTCAGAAAAATTTACACCTAGTAAACATTTATCACTTTAAATAACATACTCATCAAATTAAGATCTTAGATTATGAATCATTATCACAAGTATTACATCGAAAAATAGATTCTGTTTCCATTTGCATAGTAAGATACTTATAGTAACACAAATATTTCTTAATGAAACAAGCAGATATTTACCAAACACAAAATAATTCTGTTATAACAAACTTTATATTCAAACTAGATTATGTTAATGATACTAACTTTAAGAATTGACTATAAGTATCCCATAACGTTTTTAACTAAAATCCTTTAAAATTACAACTTAAATCAAACATTTATAAATGGTATTCAGAATTAAAAACAAAATCTTACTCCTAAGTTTAAAAGCTACCAAAATACATTAATGACATTAAAATATACTATCTACAATGGTTTATCTAATTTAACCAAATCATAAATTTCCAACCAATACAAACATACTTCTATCCTTGGTCAAAGACATTAGCTATAAAATAACATCCATTACTGCAAAATATGAATTATTTCTCAGTTCACCTTACTCTATTATTTTTAGATATTCTTGATCTACATAGTAATTAACACAGATCTATACTGAAAATTAAGAACTTGTAGATTACAACAATTTACAAAATAAATTTACATGAAAGAAAAATTTACTTTTGTACACAGAATTTAGTGATGATTATCAAACATTTGTACACAAGTAAAGTTTCTAATCAACATAGCTAATTTATAATACTCACCAAAGCAGAACAATCATAGTAATGTCACTTGTTATTTAAAAACTGATTATATTCAAAATCTCTCGATCAATGTTCAAAATGATACTTACAACATTTAAGAAATTGACTAAAGATCCTACAATTACAGTTTGGAACGTAAAAATAATGCCTTTATAAAACCATCTTAAGATCAATAATTTTATAAAATGCAAATACAATGAACTGTCAATAACCACAATATCTTACCTCTAAGTTTTAATGGCCTCCCAAATACAATAAACAAAACATTCTCTTCGACCAATTATTTCTAATATAGAAGCTCCAAATCATAAACTTGCCAAATACATAGCAAACATACTTTCAGTATCCTTTAAAGATCATTTACGATATAAAATTAAAGATTCCTTCACCTTCGCTAACATTATGAATGATTTCAGTTACCACCTGACTACGTAATTATTTCTTTAGACATAGTCTCCTTGTTCACTAACCTATCAGCTGAATTAACCACAGAAGTTATTAATAAAAATTGGAACTTGATAGAAAACAATGCAAATTTACCAAAATAAATTTATAGAAACAATAAAATTTATTTTTGATACTACGTATGTCAATTTAATGATGACTTTACTTGCAAATATTTGGTACACCTATGGGTTCAAGTCTAAGTCCAATATTAGCTGATATTGTTATAAATGACCTTCTCAATACATGCTGTAATCAACTTCCATTTGAAATGCCTTTTATTTATCAATATGTTGACGATATCATCTGTTCTATACCAAATAATTCCAAAATGATACTCTTAATACATTTAATATCTATAACCAACATATTAAATTTACCATGGAAGAAGAAATACATAACTCAGTACCATTCTTAGATACTAGAGTCATTCGTGATGAAAATAACAAAATACAATTGACTGGTACCAAAAACCGACGAATTCTAGTCGTTACCTTAATTTTAATTCTCACCATGCTTACAATCACAAAATAAATCTTGTTCTAGCAATGAAAAATAGAATTACAGGAATTTGCCATTCTAAGTATAGACAAAAAATCTTATCCTTCTTAGAAAGCAATTGTTAGATAATAATTACCCAAAATGCTGCTAAACAAATTATTATTTAATAATAACAGAACTGTTGTATCTACTAATACAGTAATACTATCTAACACTCAAACCTTATTAAATTACAAAAACTTCCATACATCCAAGGACTTTCATATATTATTAAAAGAAATTAAAACATCTTCCGACAAAAATATCCAAATTTAACTTGTTTACTGTACAACAACTTTTTACTAATATAAAAGTAAAATTTCTAGAACTGAAAAATCAAACATTGTGTACTGTATACCATGTAAGAACTGCAATCTTCAATATATAGGCGAAACTTCACAAAACTATGCAAAAGATTGTATCAACATAAATATGATTGCAGAATAAAGCCAGATTCGTCAGCACTTACCACACATTGTAACACAAGCAACCACAATATGGACTTCTCAGAAGTTAAAATTATAGCTAATGAAAGAAATGATGAAAGAAGAAAGTTTTAGAAATGTGCCATATAAAACAAACAATCAAGCAATGAATTTTAGAAGTGATGTTAATAATCTTAGCAGTATTTACATTTCTCTTTTAAAATTCTTTAAATAAGTTTATTTAGTAGTATTTAGTTTATACAATTATGACCATTAATTCTTAAGTTTAACTTTTAAATTCAAATTATAGTTTTATTGATAAATATTTGGATTATAAGCTTATTATTAAATCTAGTTAGTTTTATTGTAATTCAGTCATATTGACAAGAACAATTTTAGTATTAGCTTCTATTTATTGGTTCCATACCCTTAAATATTGTTAGTTATTTTAGTTTATTTAATAACGTACTTATAAATATTGTTCTAGTTGCCCTGATGAAGTGTTAATTCAACACGAAATATATTGGCTTAAAATATAATGAATTTTCTCTTAACGTTATACCGATACAACTGAAAGTAAACATTCCATACTTATAATAAACTACGTAATGTTAAAATGTGTATATAAGGTGTAAATAATACCAAATAAATCAGTCTTTGAATGAATCCCATTTTTATTCAATTACTCAAACAGGGTTGTGAGGTCTAGTCTACAATTGATACGAGTGACGGCGTATCCCTCACCTTAAACCCCAAATACTCATTCTCTCTAATCAGAGAATTAGGCATGGTCCTTCGAGCCACCACCAACGGCAGCAGCTATTGAACATCAGCCTATTGAAGACATCAACATCACCAGCTGCATTCAATTCACCACCACCACCGCCAGAAGAAGTTACAACAGCAAGTCTCCCTCTGTAAACTGTAAGGATTTAGGCCCCTTATAGAAAAGAAGAAACATAACGAGAGTGGGTAAGAAAATCAAGCTTTATAAATAAGAAACAACACAAGACTCAAAGCGAAAAATGGAGAAGATAAACAAATGGGCCAACAGCCAAAATGAAATTGGCAAGGCTATGGAGAAGATGTTTACAAATATGAAGAAAGATGCGGCGGCACGGAAGAACAAGGTGTACATTAATGAACGTCGCAGTGCATTGGAAACATGGTGGGAAGATTTGAACAGCACACATAATGAAATATCCAAACCGCAGATAGATGATCATGACTACCACACATCAGAATACTTTGAAAAATTGGGTAAACTATTCAGTCACATTAAGAACTATCTGAAAGAACTGGAAAAAAAGCTAACAACCACCTCGCAAGAAGACGATGGGGTCGACAAATAACAAGAACAGTTGTTGAAACGACAAGAGATCAAGATACAACAACTAGGTGCTCTATTACAACAAGTGGAAGAAAGATTGAAGAAAGAAGAAAACACGGTCCAACTTAAGTTATCGCAAGACAAGATTCAGCGCCAATGGACTGCAATTGAAGAACTGCACAAACACATCAAGGTACATGAAGCAAAACATCAGGACAACTATTTTTCAAACAACGAGTTCGAGAAAACCGAACAATGGTGTGACCAAATAAGCATCGATCTCGGAAACAAAATACAAATGTTTGGAGACAAGACATGCAGCATCAAGATGCCAGAAATAAAGCTACCTATGTTCAGCGGTGACTATGAAAATTGGATGACATTCCAAGACCTGTTTGACAAAATAATACACTCCAACAAAATGGTGATAATAATAGAAAAAAATGCAGTATCTTGAAAGCAACGTCACAGGAGAAGCATCAAAACTAATCCAGCACCTTCAAATAGCAGAATTCAAATCCAAAACAGCATGGGAAATTCTCGGGAGCAGATACAACAACAAACGGTTAATGGTAAAACTTTAATAGACAAAATTTTAGACTTTCCCACTATCTAAGAACAAGATGCAGGTGCAATAAGGCGTCTGCATGACACCACTCATGAGTGTCTGGAAGCAATAAAGAACCTAGGAGTAGAAACAGCCTCCTGGGGTCCTCTAATTGTCCACATAGTAGCAATAAAATGCGACGCAGAGATGAAAAACTATTCGAACAATCGCTGAAAGCACCAAATGAAATACCACTAATGGAGGAAGTAGTGGAATTCCTCAAACTAAGATTCCAGTCAATGGAAACGATGTCCTAGGCAAGAAAATCACACCATACTACCACACGAGGACAGCCCCAATGGAAGCCCCAGTGGCCGAATAAACGGCAAGCATGCGTCTACTGCAACCAATATCACAATTTGAGTGACTGCATCAAATTCAAAGGGTTGTCAACACAAGCCAGGATCACATTCGTGAGAGAAAAACGTCTATGTTTCAATTGCATGGACCACAGCTCCAACATCAGATGGCACGACGGTGCACAACGTGTCAGTACCCGTACCACACATTACTACACCAGGAATACAAAAAACCTTCAACACACCAGCAAACAAAATCGTCAGCGCACGCATCAACCAAAGAAGTTAAGGAAGCATGCAGCCCCGAAAATAAAAAAAAAGAAGCTTTATTAGCTACAGCAATTATCAGAATAAAGGACATCTTCGGCGAATTTCACATGTTACTAGTATTAATCGACCCAGGGTCACAGGCATCATTTATTACGGAAGATTCTGCACAACTACTAAGACAAAAAGTACACGCCGAGATCAGCGGTTTAGGAGGTTCTACACCAACCAAGGCAACCTCAAAAATAAACATCCAACTAAAACCTTTACATCCAAGTACTTTTTCACTAACCACAGAAGTTATAGTAGAAAGATCACGGAGAATCTCCCCATGAAACAATTCAAGTTCGACAACAACCAGTGGACAAACCAAATGTTGGCAGATCCCACACTCAATAGACCAGGGCTAATAGACGTGCTCCTGGGAGCTGAAGATTACGCAAAACTAATGCTAGACGGGGTAAAAAGAACAGGCGACGTATTAAGTCAGTATTCAGAATTAGGATGGATTTTGTCAGGGAAGATCTACACTCCTAAAAAAGAAGAAGTGACGATAGTCAATATGGTGTCACGGGAAGAAAAAAAATTTTAGGAACTCGAAGAAATTCCAAGGACAGTGAAAATGTCCCAACAAGGATAAGAGTGTGAAGAACACTACCAAGAAACCACGGTGAGGAAACCGGATGGAACTTATACAGTAAAAATACCATTCAAAAAAGATCCAGACACGCTGGAAAACTCAAGACCATTGACAGTCGCAAGATTACTACAGCTAGAGAATAAATTTTTAAAATACAACAATTTGAAGAAAGGTTACAAAAAATTCATGGAGGAATACCTCCAACTAGGGCAGATGAAACTAGCCACCAACCCAAATGAAGACAGGGTGTACATACCACACCAGGCAGTTGTGAAAGAAACCAATATAACGACCAAGCTCGAGTAGTATTTTACGCATCATCTAAGGACTGCAACGGGAAGAGTCTAAACGAGATGATGCACGTAGGGCCAAGGTTACATAAGGATCTATGGGACCTCTTAGTAAGATGGAGAAAACATCGCTACGTACTCATGGCTGACGTAGAGGAGATGTAGCGTCAGACAAAGAAGATTACAAATTAGGCAACCCTGTTAAATTCTATATAATGATAATAAAACAGTTATTGTATGGCGTAACCAGTTAATTAGGTTGTTATACATAAAGTGAATGTACGATTTCGCAATTTGACATAAACAATAATAATAAATACCGTGTATATATATATATATATATATATATATATATATATATATATTTGCGCAAACAGATTATTTAATATTGTGATGTATGCAGCGAATTGCCTGTGTCTTCTTCTTTAAGCTAGATTTCGGTTTTATATGATTTTACATACATACATAAATTTCTTCTCATCAGAAATACCTCTGTAAAAAAAAACGGCTTTAGATTATGTAATCAGGTTAAGCGTGCATGCTGACCGCTTATTAGAGTATTATTTTTAAATTTTCGGGTTTTACCGATAATGGGATTGTCACACCATCACATAAGCCTATTTTACATACAAGCTCTGCCTTAGCAGAAATACCCCTGTCAAAAGGAACTTACATAAACTTAACATAAACCTGTAGGGAGACATTTACTCGAAATAGGTACATTTTGGGTAACATTTTTTTGAGTTATGGCAGGCGGGGTCTTTGCGATATGAGAAATCTAAGTAAATATAATGATGGGTATAACTATATACTGACTGTTATCGATGTATTTAGCAAGATGGATACCGAGCTGGTAGCATTCGGGAGGTAATGGGTTCGATTCCCGTTACCGTCTACCTTGTATGAGGTTCTTTCAGGGGGTTTTCCTCATACACATGTAGCGGCATAGTCACTGCCAATATGCACACCATGTGCGGCTACTTAGGTGAATGCTGTTGTAGTATTTTCCCCCTCAGACCCTAACTCCGTTCCTTCCGATGCTATCCTGACCACACCCATCTTTAATCCCACCATGTATATATACGTAGTGTATGTAATATGTATATATGCTAGGAATCCATGATTGTGGCTGAAGGAGGCCGGAAAGCTCGAACAGCCCGTTCTCTCCCTTGGGGAGCGAATGAAATACGTGGCCTTTTCGTTTTCCTGGAAGATGGCGTGGACACGATCTCTGAAGCTGAAAAACTACATGTTCTATAATCGACGTATTTTCGGTTATTTTTGAAAGATGCAAAAAGATACCTCAAAGAATATAGACGAATAAGGGAAAGGACTTTATTGCAAAAAGCGTCCAACAATGCGATGCTTTCGTATAGGTAAAAATCGCATTAACGGGGTTACATTTAATGCGAAAGTCAATAACCTTCACACATTATCTCTCTCAAGGCTTCACTTGCGGCAAAAACCTACGATGCATCGTTTAGGTAACTGACCCAGAAAGACATTATCCAATGATTTTTGCTGTATCCCCACAGGTATAAATAGCACTTTTTACTTCCGTCCTATTGCTAACTTATAAGACAAACATAAGAACCTGTGTTAAGGCCTGCGCCCTCCTGTCGTGGCCCCTTGTTGGGAAATTTCAATTTGTGTCATCATGTAGTTATGTATAGACTAATAAACATTTTCTGTAATAACCACCATCTAGCGTTATATTTATAGGACTAATCAGGGTTTTGTTTGTGGCATCGTCTAGTGATATATTTTTACACCAGCCAGTGTTTACTGTAATAGAGGCGACGCATCTAGCGGTATATTTCTAGGACTAATTAGGGTTGTTTGTGGTGCCATCTAGTGGAGTAAAGACTAACGTATGTTTTCTGTAATAGAGGTTGATCGTGATCGTCTCTTCATCGTCTCTACCGTCTCTTTCTCAAACGTACAAATCAATTAAGCAAATCAAATTAATGAAATCAATTAAGCAGATGAATCCCAAATAAATCACGTTCCATCAAATCAAACAATCTGATCACTCAATCTCGATCAATCAATCAATCAACCAAATCAATCTCAATCAACCAAATCAATCTCAATCAACCAAATCATAATTTACAGCTTGCGAAAACTAGCCTACAGCTCAAAAATAGCAAACTGATTTAACTAAAACAAAATCAGATCTCAATTCAAAAAATAACAGTACGATTTAACTTACAGAGTGCAAGAGAAAGCCAATCTCGCGCTTATTGTAGTTACTCATCTAACCGTGCTTTCGCATTAACTGCAGCATTCTTAGTGCAGGTTCCAGCACCGTTAGGAAAAAAGTTTATTAACAAAAATTGAAGGAAAGCTTAGCGTTTGAAAATTATTATTATTATAAACAACAATGCATCATTTATTTAATCACATCCTATATCGATCGTCTTCTCCTTCTTGAAGCGTGATTCGTCGCTACCATCACTATGGTTTTGACACTAGTTGACGACACAAATTCAAATTTCCTAACTACGGGCCACGACAGGAGGGTACAGTCCCTAACACAGGTTCCTATGTTTGTCTTATAAGTTAGCAATAGGCCCCTTATTAGAATACAAGTTAAAATTTCTCGCAATAAGTAATCATAATGTAAACACTTAAATACAAATCCAAATTTGAATTTCCCGCCAAGTGACCAGGGGCTAAGACCCGAAGGCGAGTTGCGCAACCCTATGTCTGTCTTACCAGTTAGCATTAGGCCTCTTTATTATTATAATAAAAGTTCAGATTTCCCCTCATAGATGGCGCCACAAACAAATTCCAATTTTTGGTCTAGGGGCGAGGGCCTGACAGTAAGTTGCTAAGCCCTACATCTCTCTTACAAGTTAGCATTATACCACTATATTATAATACAAATTCAAATTTCCAGCCATAACCTGCAGAGACTTAAATACAAATACAAATTCAAATTTTCCGACAATGGGGCCTCGATAAGGAGCAATACCCCTAGAGTAAGTTACGAAACCCTACACCGGTCTTGCAAGCTAGCATTAGACCCCTTATTATAATACAAATTCAAATTTTCCGCCAAGGGTGCTACGACAATACACGAAGTCCCACGAACAAGTTGCAATCACGACAACAAGTTGCTACGGCCTACACCTGTCTTACAATCTCGGGTATGTTCAGGGAGGGTTGGTGTGTGGATCGCCGAAACAGTCTTCGTCGAAAGCCTCGCGTCACGAAATTTGATCTATATGAGACATGCAAAAACGGTTTCTAGAACCTTCAAGTACTTGCAGTGACCAGTAAACAGATTGAGATGATTGGTCACTAGGATTTATTTAATTAGGAAAAGTTTCTTATAAGTGGTGTAGAGTTAAAGGTGAAATTTGTGAGTTCAAGAGATGCCTTTAGTATAATGGTGGCGCACGGTTCAAATTACAAGACGCGAATTATGGACGCTAGTTTACTAGTGAGACGTGTGCGATTCAATCCCACCATTCTAATTGAGCGCGCTAAAGCCTTAGAAACACCTGCAGTAAAATACTCTGTTACAAGGACCGAAGTATATTCGGCTTTGGCTGTTAACGGTTTACACGAAGAGTTTGATAGACGTTTTGTTCTAAGTTAGTTAGTAATTTAATTTAATTATAATACCTTCGAAATTGCATAGCATCCCTCTAGCTAAAAGCCCCGATATATACATGTAAGTAAAACTTGCACGGTGTTTGTTATTATTGTTTATGTCAAATTGCGAAATCGTACATTCATTTTTGTATAACAAGCTAACGAACTGGTTACACAATACCCATTAACTGTTTTATTATCATTACATACAATTTAACAGCGAATTTAAAAATCAATTGTATATGTTTCCTTTATCTTGATTAGCCTCTTTAATATCATAAAATAACCCAATTGTTTATTAGCTTTACAAAAGAGACCAAAATACGATCATCACGTGGGCTTATAACGGAAGAGCTATTGTATCTCTATAATAATAAAGGTTCAATTTCCCCAAAGGGCCCAAACAACCAATTTTCGTTGGGCGAGGGCCTACAGTAATTGCAAGGCCCACATCTCCAAATTCATATGGCACGAGTAAAACTGTCAGTACCCGTACCACACATTACTACACCTGCAATACTTAAACCTTCAACACACCAGCAAACAAAATCGTCAGCGCACGCATCAACCAAAGAAGTTAAGAAGCATGCAGCCCCGAAAATAAAAAAAGAAGCTTTATTAGCTACAGCAATTATCAGAATAAAGGACATCTTCGGCGAATTTCACATGTTACTAGTATTAATCGACCCAGGGTCACAGGCATCATTTATTACGGAAGATTCTGCACAACTACTAAGACAAAAAGTACACGCCGAGATCAGCGGTTTAGGAGGTTCTACACCAACCAAGGCAACCTCAAAAATAAACATCCAACTAAAACCTTTACATCCAAGTACTTTTTCACTAACCACAGAAGTTATAGTAGAAAGATCACGGAGAATCTCCCCATGAAACAATTCAAGTTCGACAACAACCAGTGGACAAACCAAATGTTGGCAGATCCCACACTCAATAGACCAGGGCTAATAGACGTGCTCCTGGGAGCTGAAGATTACGCAAAACTAATGCTAGACGGGGTAAAAAGAACAGGCGACGTATTAAGTCAGTATTCAGAATTAGGATGGATTTTGTCAGGGAAGATCTACACTCCTAAAAAAGAAGAAGTGACGATAGTCAATATGGTGTCACGGGAAGAAAAAATTTTAGGAACTCGAAGAAATTCCAAGGACAGTGAAAATGTCCCAACAAGGATAAGAGTGTGAAGAACATACCAAGAAACCACGGTGAGGAAACCGGATGGAACTTATACAGTAAAAATACCATTCAAAAAGATCCAGACACGCTGGAAAACTCAAGACCATTGACAGTCGCAAGATTACTACAGCTAGAGAATAAATTTTTAAAATACAACAATTTGAAGAAAGGTTACAAAAATTCATGGAGGAATACCTCCAACTAGGGCAGATGAAACTACCACCAACCCAAATGAAGACAGGGTGTACATACCACACCAGGCAGTTGTGAAAGAAACCAATATAACGACCAAGCTCGAGTAGTATTTACGCATCATCTAAGGACTGCAACGGGAAGAGTCTAAACGAGATGATGCACGTAGAGCAAGGTTACATAAGGATCTATGGGACCTCTTAGTAAGATGGAGAAAACATCGCTACGTACTCATGGCTGACGTAGAGGAGATGTAGCGTCAGACAAAGAAGATTACAAATTAGGCAACCCTGTTAAATTCTATATAATGATAATAAAACAGTTATTGTATGGCGTAACCAGTTAATTAGGTTGTTATACATAAAGTGAATGTACGATTTCGCAATTTGACATAAACAATAATAATAAATACCGTGTATATATATATATATATATATATATATATATATATATATATATTTGCGCAAACAGATTATTTAATATTGTGATGTATGCAGCGAATTGCCTGTGTCTTCTTCTTTAAGCTAGATTTCGGTTTTATATGATTTTACATACATACATAAATTTCTTCTCATCAGAAATACCTCTGTAAAAAAACGGCTTTAGATTATGTAATCAGGTTAAGCGTGCATGCTGACCGCTTATTAGAGTATTATTTTTAAATTTTCGGGTTTTACCGATAATGGGATTGTCACACCATCACATAAGCCTATTTTACATACAAGCTCTGCCTTAGCAGAAATACCCCTGTCAAAAGGAACTTACATAAACTTAACATAAACCTGTAGGGAGACATTTACTCGAAATAGGTACATTTTGGGTAACATTTTTTTGAGTTATGGCAGGCGGGGTCTTTGCGATATGAGAAATCTAAGTAAATATAATGATGGGTATAACTATATACTGACTGTTATCGATGTATTTAGCAAGATGGATACCGAGCTGGTAGCATTCGGGAGGTAATGGGTTCGATTCCCGTTACCGTCTACCTTGTATGAGGTTCTTTCAGGGGGTTTTCCTCATACACATGTAGCGGCATAGTCACTGCCAATATGCACACCATGTGCGGCTACTTAGGTGAATGCTGTTGTAGTATTTTCCCCCTCAGACCCTAACTCCGTTCCTTCCGATGCTATCCTGACCACACCCATCTTTAATCCCACCATGTATATATACGTAGTGTATGTAATATGTATATATGCTAGGAATCCATGATTGTGGCTGAAGGAGGCCGGAAAGCTCGAACAGCCCGTTCTCTCCCTTGGGGAGCGAATGAAATACGTGGCCTTTTCGTTTTCCTGGAAGATGGCGTGGACACGATCTCTGAAGCTGAAAAACTACATGTTCTATAATCGACGTATTTTCGGTTATTTTGAAAGATGCAAAAGATACCTCAAAGAATATAGACGAATAAGGGAAAGGACTTTATTGCAAAAAGCGTCCAACAATGCGATGCTTTCGTATAGGTAAAAATCGCATTAACGGGGTTACATTTAATGCGAAAGTCAATAACCTTCACACATTATCTCTCTCAAGGCTTCACTTGCGGCAAAAACCTACGATGCATCGTTTAGGTAACTGACCCAGAAAGACATTATCCAATGATTTTTGCTGTATCCCCACAGGTATAAATAGCACTTTTTACTTCCGTCCTATTGCTAACTTATAAGACAAACATAAGAACCTGTGTTAAGGCCTGCGCCCTCCTGTCGTGGCCCCTTGTTGGGAAATTTCAATTTGTGTCATCATGTAGTTATGTATAGACTAATAAACATTTTCTGTAATAACCACCATCTAGCGTTATATTTATAGGACTAATCAGGGTTTTGTTTGTGGCATCGTCTAGTGATATATTTTTACACCAGCCAGTGTTTACTGTAATAGAGGCGACGCATCTAGCGGTATATTTCTAGGACTAATTAGGGTTGTTTGTGGTGCCATCTAGTGGAGTAAAGACTAACGTATGTTTTCTGTAATAGAGGTTGATCGTGATCGTCTCTTCATCGTCTCTACCGTCTCTTTCTCAAACGTACAAATCAATTAAGCAAATCAAATTAATGAAATCAATTAAGCAGATGAATCCCAAATAAATCACGTTCCATCAAATCAAACAATCTGATCACTCAATCTCGATCAATCAATCAATCAACCAAATCAATCTCAATCAACCAAATCAATCTCAATCAACCAAATCATAATTTACAGCTTGCGAAAACTAGCCTACAGCTCAAAAATAGCAAACTGATTTAACTAAAACAAAATCAGATCTCAATTCAAAAAATAACAGTACGATTTAACTTACAGAGTGCAAGAGAAAGCCAATCTCGCGCTTATTGTAGTTACTCATCTAACCGTGCTTTCGCATTAACTGCAGCATTCTTAGTGCAGGTTCCAGCACCGTTAGGAAAAAAGTTTATTAACAAAAATTGAAGGAAAGCTTAGCGTTTGAAAATTATTATTATTATAAACAACAATGCATCATTTATTTAATCACATCCTATATCGATCGTCTTCTCCTTCTTGAAGCGTGATTCGTCGCTACCATCACTATGGTTTTGACACTAGTTGACGACACAAATTCAAATTTCCTAACTACGGGCCACGACAGGAGGGTACAGTCCCTAACACAGGTTCCTATGTTTGTCTTATAAGTTAGCAATAGGCCCCTTATTAGAATACAAGTTAAAATTTCTCGCAATAAGTAATCATAATGTAAACACTTAAATACAAATCCAAATTTGAATTTCCCGCCAAGTGACCAGGGGCTAAGACCCGAAGGCGAGTTGCGCAACCCTATGTCTGTCTTACCAGTTAGCATTAGGCCTCTTTATTATTATAATAAAAGTTCAGATTTCCCCTCATAGATGGCGCCACAAACAAATTCCAATTTTTGGTCTAGGGCGAGGGCCTGACAGTAAGTTGCTAAGCCCTACATCTCTCTTACAAGTTAGCATTATACCACTATATTATAATACAAATTCAAATTTCCAGCCATAACCTGCAGAGACTTAAATACAAATACAAATTCAAATTTTCCGACAATGGGGCCTCGATAAGGAGCAATACCCCTAGAGTAAGTTACGAAACCCTACACCGGTCTTGCAAGCTAGCATTAGACCCCTTATTATAATACAAATTCAAATTTTCCGCCAAGGGTGCTACGACAATACACGAAGTCCCACGAACAAGTTGCAATCACGACAACAAGTTGCTACGGCCTACACCTGTCTTACAATCTCGGTATGTTCAGGGAGGGTTGTGTGTGGATCGCCGAAACAGTCTTCGTCGAAAGCCTCGCGTCACGAAATTTGATCTATATGAGACATGCAAAACGGTTTCTAGAACCTTCAAGTACTTGCAGTGACCAGTAAACAGATTGAGATGATTGGTCACGTGCACTAGGATTTATTTAATTAGGAAAAGTTTCTTATAAGTGGTGTAGAGTTAAAGGTGAAATTTGTGAGTTCAAGAGATGCCTTTAGTATAATGGTGGCGCACGGTTCAAATTACAAGACGCGAATTATGGACGCTAGTTTACTAGTGAGACGTGTGCGATTCAATCCCACCATTCTAATTGAGCGCGCTAAAGCCTTAGAAACACCTGCAGTAAAATACTCTGTTACAAGGACCGAAGTATATTCGGCTTTGGCTGTTAACGGTTTACACGAAGAGTTTGATAGACGTTTTGTTCTAAGTTAGTTAGTAATTTAATTTAATTATAATACCTTCGAAATTGCATAGCATCCCTCTAGCTAAAAGCCCCGATATATACATGTAAGTAAAACTTGCACGGTGTTTGTTATTATTGTTTATGTCAAATTGCGAAATCGTACATTCATTTTTGTATAACAAGCTAACGAACTGGTTACACAATACCCATTAACTGTTTTATTATCATTACATACAATTTAACAGCGAATTTAAAAATCAATTGTATATGTTTCCTTTATCTTGATTAGCCTCTTTAATATCATAAAATAACCCAATTGTTTATTAGCTTTACAAAAGAGACCAAAATACGATCATCACGTGGGCTTATAACGGAAGAGCTATTGTATCAGGGTAGAAATGATTATTATTATCTAATATTCAATTTTGACCTTAATGTTTTTTTGCAGCAGCAAATTTTTAAAATATTTATAAACACATTAACTAACGCGATGTCGACGACTGATTGCCACTTTCCAATTAGTTTAAATGAAGTTCTATAACTGTTTAATAATAATAAACAGATTCCCGTCTGACAAGACTACGGCCCCTTATTAGAATGCAACCCCCAATGCATAAATAAATTAGGTCACAATCTGTAGATGGGATTATAAAAAATGTAATAATAATTGTGCAGCCTCCTTTGATAAAAACCGATCCTAATTAATAACAGATTAAGTCTTTTTATTCTCAGATGAAAAAAATACGATCCCCACGTAGGGCCTGTAAAAAACTGAAAGTTAAATTGCCCCACAAAATTCAAGATGGCGGTGAAAGGTGTCCGTGTTCTACTAATGTAAGGTACTATTTATCTTTGGAGATTCATGAAAAACGCTTTATCAGCTTGGAAAAATCAATTTTTTTTTGGAAATTATACATATGTATTTTAGCAGTGTTTGTTAATGGTCAGTTAAATGGGTAACTTTAACTATTATAAATTATTATATTGGGTAACTTTACTCTTAATTTTAGAAGTATTTAGTTTTTGTTTGCTAAGTTGCATAATTAATTAACAATATTTTATTTTATTACTTTTCCTTATGTTATAAGATATTAATCACAAAGGAAAGTTAACTAAATAAACTTTGATGAAAATGCAGGTCTGTATTAAAAAACTTCGTGATGATGGTCCACAAAAGGTTTATAATGCAACCAGACCATCAAATGTGATACATTTGTGAATTTTTAATAAAAAAACCTTTCAAAATTGGTTTTCAAATTATCAAGACCGTATTTAAAAAAATAAGTTGATGATGGCTCACTATGCCATGTTAAATTCCATAACAAACTGACATGAATAAGTGTTTGTATTTGTACTGTAATAACGCCAGAAAAAAGTAAAATAGAAATTTCAAGAATTAAAATTTTTTTCAAATATCTCAAAAACAGGATTTATCGATCTTTTTGTGTCATTTTATTGGTCCACTAATTACACAACTTTTTTCCCATTTAATCGATGTTGTATCCATTACCATTACCGAGATCTCCATAGTAAGAATCCTTATCTTGGACACAGTGTTTACGTGTATCTATATCTTTTGAAGTATACCTAGTTCTGCGATAGAAATAAAAACTAACAAATCCCGGCTTAAATTTGTGTGTTCCTTTCGTAACTTCTCCTATAAGTTTTTGTCAACATATTACATAGATTTAAACAAAAAAATGAATTTAAAAAATAATTTTAAAATGTTTGTTTCTCCTTGTTAATTATAAATGTACTCTTGTTTCTGAAGTAACTGAAATGTAATTAACGGTTCAGTCAAAAAAAGTCTTTCATCTTGCCTGTTTTGTACAAAAGTAATTTATAAACGACAAAGTTTTTTTTTCTCAGTATGTAAATAAAGATTAAGAAAATATTTATAGCTTTAAAATTTCCAAACATTTTTCAAATATATTTGAAACTCTTAACGTCCTACTTATAGTCATTTTAAAAACCAAATCTATCAAGAACGTTTTGTATGGAAGTAGTAAAGTTGAACGTTTGGACATCAATATTCAAACTCTGTCGTTTGCGAGATCATTTATTACATCTCTCGGCAGAGCTTCTTTCGCTTAACTGCAGCCAATTTAGACGGGCCGTTGGCTATTATACTACCGTCAACCCGTATCTTCTCTGCATTCTTGCCAGATTCTTTAGAGATTTTATATATCTCTTTAAGGAATAAATTGTTTTGTAGAAGAGATTAACTTTTCTTTTATTATGATCTACTAACTGTATTGCTCGTATAAATAACTCATTAATAACCTTTACTTTCATTTTTATTGCCCATTTAACCAAAAGGAAGTCAGCAGTTAGGAAAAAATACGTGACCTCTAATATATTAAAAGGGTAGATCATAAATGTTTTTTTTCTGAACTATGTAGACACGTTAACACCTTGGTGTAAATAATAACATAAAACAACGGTAAGGGTATCAATTCGTATCTTACTACGATTATCATTATTCAGTAAGATTACAAAAGCTGATTCATAAAAAACACCTCTTCAACATTAGCATTATTACCTTTATTTGTCGTACAACGTTCGTATTATTGATGTGCTTTAGAACTTGAAAACTGTCAGGGAATTTTTTTGTTATTTTTTAGTTACTTATGCAGATTTTGTTTATTCTTATTAGCATTTTAGTGAAGGACGTTTATTCTTATTTAGCTCTGATCATTATTGGGTTATGTGGGTATTTCATTTGTGACATGCGTAATTTGATTTCGCATATTTTGGTCCATATTCAGAATTTTCTGTAAACATACATAATTTTACCCTAACCGTTATCATGTCAAAGATTTCAAACATGATCGTGCTGTTGATGATTCTCTTACTTATTCCGACCTTTCTGTAAATCTAGCTACCATAGATTTGTTCGGGATCCTAACTTGTATATTCGTTATCCTCGGCGTCGAAAACGTCAAAAACGCTGTCTAGGCATGACGGATTGTTTCCCTGATGTCGACCTTTCCCCTTCTTATGTTTCATATTAAGTACCCATTCTGCCATTTCGCTTTTGTCATTTTTTGCTATTGTTGCAAAATACCCGGATTTACATTTGTTGGGTGGGATGGGGGGTTGGTGGGGGGATTTGTGATATGCATAATTTGACTTCGCATATTTTAGTTTATATTCACAATATTTTTAGTAAATGTTGTACAAATATACATAATTTTACCCTAAGTTAAGCCATTATGTTACGCCATTGACTATGTTATATAGTTCCTTTTTTGCATCCTCTAATCTTTTATGTTGGGGGATAAATAATTATTCAACTGAACTTTGCAAACATTTATTGCGATATACTCCCTGGTTACATACAAGGAAATTGTGTATCTATGATATTAAATATAGTGATTTCAGTTGAACTATTTGATTATTCATGGGTCAGCTGTACGTTAGCTAAAATACAAAAATTTGGTTAAATGAAATAATTCTTGAAAGATTTATTTACAGACACTATATTCGACTGTAACTTATATATGGTAACCATTGTTACCTATTTGCGTTAACTGTCAGTTTACAGTGACAAAAGGTAACAGTAAATCTGTAACTCTCGTTGGTCTTAACTTCTTTTGGAACTATGTGTAAAGAATTTTAACGTAAATTTTATTTCATTTGTATTTGTCTTTCATTTAGTGTAGAGACTGTGTGCCACAAACCTTGTTATAAATAGAAACCGTTTCACATAAAGATTGGTTTGGTTACAGGTAAAATTGGCAACATTTTAGTAAATTGTACATAAACCCATTAGCGAAACGGTCTACGTTCCTTTATTTTTACTTGAAATTATTATGTTGGGTAAATTAATATTCGTGGTATAAATCTACAGTTTACATTAAATGCCGTGTTATTGCATAAAACGGTAATTTGGGTAACTTCGTTTCTTTTTCCTTATTTTTATTAAATAAAAGAATTTTTAGTTTACAGCCGTTCTGTTTTTTAGGGTTGTCTTTTAGAAAATTTATAGCCCCTACTAAAACTACTATCGATTCAAAGTGCTCTAATTACTTGGCTAGCTGCTGGATTATACTTGCTAAATTGTGCTGGGCGCAAAGGCAACTTTAGGCAATAAAACACGCAATTTTGATGTTATAATATTTTAGGGAAGTTGTGTCTTACGCAATCTCTGCCCAGTTGGTTGACAGACGATAGTACCACACGCAATGTGTACTACGCACAAACCTTACAAAATCAGATTGCATTTCGAGTGATTTTAAGTACTGATGGGTGGTCTTTGAAAGCAGAATCTGAAAAGGGTCGTGACAAATTCTTTTCCGTACGACACAAAATTTGCTATTGGATAGTATGATATGTATTTCTATGTCACCATATCGTATTGTAAGGGAGATATTGGTCTGTATGAGATAAATATCGTAAGGTTAGGGTGCCCTGATGGTGGATGGGGGCTTACTCACTGTCAAAAGCCACCATATGGTAAATCACCTGTAATAAATGTCCGCCAGGAAGTTTAATGCTTGGTCGGGTAAGTGTCGAAGGATTTTTAGTTTAGACCTCCTTCACCTAGGATGGAATTACGTCGTGTCTGGAGGTACATGGAAATTTGGTTAGGAGGTGTAATAATATATCATCATCACTAGACATAAAGATTGTTTTCATTTATTAGCTTTCTTTTTCAGAGCCAAATAAAATGTTTCTACAATTTTTAAATTTCTGAAGTTGGAAGGTGACTTTTTCTTCCAAGATCCTTACTGTATCGATATTTTTAGCTTCTTATCAAGGCACAAGCCTTTTATGTTTGGTCTTGAAAACAATATCCTTTTCGAACAATATTGATGCATTTACAAGAGACTAAGGTATCACACGTAAACGAAAGTTAAGCCATTGATTATTATTTGGACGACTTGAAAAGTGAAAAATGTGGGTGTAAGTATATGATTGGAGGTGTGTTATGGGAACGCGCTCTATTCGCTACTAGTTGAGTATTTTCTATTCACAATGTTAGATTGAGTGATTCAGAGAAAAAGAAGTTTTTACCAAAAGCAGTAAGTAGAAAGCAATGGGAAGCTTTCGATTCGGGACAAAGGACTTGGTTTGCGATGGCAATTTTTTTGTGTTTGAAAGGTTGTCTGTTACTCTTGTTAGAGTTGTTTCCGGATTAAATACAGCATGACTTTAATTGAACTACGATTACAGCATTATGGAAGTTGAACGATTAGTCCAAAAAAATGTAATTTAAGTCCCGGAGCAATTCAAATCGGATAAAAAGGAAATCACTTCTAATTAGCGATGTCCCTCAGTTGCAGTCAATTTTGTTCTTCTGCGCGTGAGAGCGATATCGGCGAGGTAAAGTTGTACGTAAGTTTAGGTAATGTAGAGGACAATGGATTTTGGTGTCGTCACGTAAGTGTTGGGCGAAAGGGCCCTTCAGACGTACTAACAGTTGCTGAAGTTAAGCAAAATAAGGGTTGCGAAACTAATAGTATTGCCGTTTCTCTATCCGAGCAACTCTTAAGGTAGTTCATCTTCTCCTCATTGTACAATGAATTGTTAGAGTGGACTGTCTATTTAAAGAGGTCGTTGACAGTATCACACGCTATATCAACTCTGGAATATTGATTGTCAAAGCATAGAATTATTACTGCAGATTGCGTTGGATACATTTCTTAGATACTGCATTTCATAATCATTTTTAGTCAACTGAATTCGTTAAGGGTAAAGCATTTATGTGCACGCTAGCATAATTTACTTGAATCTGCACTTTAAATTTGGAGATTACTTTGCATTTGCTACTTTGGCGCCTAGGTTTCTGTTTAACTGATGGATATTTGCTCTGGGGGTTCATTCCCGATTTGTAGCATCAGATTATTTCATTGATAAAGTGCGAATTTTTTGTTTTCAATCTTCCCTGATTGTTCTTTATTCAATTCTTCGCCCTTTGCAAAATTAATTTAGTATTGTAGCTCAATCAGATTCTCCATTGTTTCGTTATACACATTATTTGTTTCACGTACCTACTATAACACACATCTTGACCATTTACTAAAACATTGTGTAAAAAACGAGCAAAAAGATTTAAATGCAAGGCCAAGGGGTACGTGCTTTTCGGCGCGGTTACGCAAAAGAGTGAGTAGCCAACTTTTCTTTGCTATGTTGTCGCTTCCAAAATACTGACAAAGTACTTCTTTGTTGTTTTTCACAACTAGTCGGTACCAAAACATTTTGAACAAGAAAACGCGTAAAGTAAATTATACGTAAGGCAGTGCGGTGGGTGCGCACTACCAAAAAGACTCATATTTGTGTAACTCGGCCTTTAGACAATCTATTGCTTTCGCTACCTTATGTAGTCTAGCTATGAAACGTACGGTACATTTCCTAAATTAAGCAAGGGAAGCAGTGAAGGAAACGAATATTATCCAAAATTCATATATGTGCACTAAAGTAGAAAAAGAATTTATGGATATTCAAGACGTCTTGGGTGTTGGGTTTTGCCCTTTTGATATGATTATATATATATATATATATATATATATATATATATATATATATATATATATATATATATATATATATATATATGATATGTTGAGTTACGACTTTAACCAAATACACCAATCTATAAATAAACACAGCTGTCAAGGTTCAACAGAAAATATCAAGGACAATTTGGTTTAAACGCTACATAACAAAAAGTATTGATGAAATATGGTGCTTACTTTAATTGAAATCAACAATAAATGGAGGTTCACTCCTAGCACGCCAGATCCAAAACAAAGGCAGCATTATTTGTGCTAGTATGCTCATGCTTGTGTTAGTAAATTACTTATTTTTAGGTTATTTTATTATGATGCTTAGTAATGGACTGTTCAGAAGTTCTTCTCTTTTTTACGCCTGGTCAATCTCCTGTTAGTATTGCGATTACTTAGCGTTACTGTATGGATTAAGATCATCAGTTTCATGTTTTTGGTGTTATTGTATATTCATAGATTAGATGTGTACGTATTGTTTGATTAAGGATAGCGTGCTGTGGGTATTTATATTCGAAATCACTTGCCAGGTCTAATGCGTTAGTAGTCTCCTCAGGGTAATCGTCAAGGAGTTGTGTTAGGATGACGAAGGGTGTTTGAGTTTTTGTTTTTTTGGTGGGAATAGAGAAAGGCAGTAGTTGTAAGGAGTAATGAAGATATGTCTGGTAGGGATTGTGCCGTCGAAAACTCTTTTATGCGCAATATTTCGTCGTAATGCTTATATTTTATCTATAAAGGGTGATGTTTTAGTGTTGTATTGTGAGGACGTGAGGTTAATAGGTTATCTAAGTAGTAGTCAGTGTATGCATCTAAGTATTCGGCGGAAGCGCTGAAGGAGAGATGTTTAGGTTCTATATTTGTGTAAATGGTGCTAGGAAATCCATGACGGCCATGTGCATATTTTGTAGTATTGGTGTGGAAACCACTGATTACACCACGGATGGCGCTCAGTAGGGTTGCTCTGTTCCGTATCCTATCAAGTATTCTTTGTACGTCAGATAGTCCCTTTAGAGTTCTTGGAAATATGATTCTTAGGTATGAGACTTCTTGTTGGAGATTGGGAAATTTATCTTTGTGGTTTTTTGGAAAACCGAAAGACCCGTTTGCCCGTTTGGAATAGTTTCGGAGGTTTTTGATGTGGGCGGGTAGGCGTTCCGCTGTACCGATGCACTGTCTAGAAGGATGTGTTATTCGCCAACTGTGCAACAGATACTTCGAATTGTGGGCAGTGGGAATGTAAAAATCGAAAATGGTGTAAAGGATCGGGGATAAATCGAAGCCTTGCAGTACGCCTAAAACAATTCTGAATACGTGTAGGCTAGTTTCAATCGATTAGTCAGGAACGAGAATAGAACTTTAGAGACGTAATCTGGAATATTTAGACTACGGATTTTCTTTAGGAGACCGACGTGCCAGATCCTGTCAAATGCTTGGCTAATATCTAGAGACCGCCAGATTAACTTGGTTAACATTGAAGGCTCTGATCGTCTCAGTAGGTAGCTTCAGATAGTGATACGTTTGGTTAGAACGGAAGGAGATTTGACTGTTAGAGAGATATTATTGAATTCAAGTTGACCTCTAAGTCGCCTGGATAAAATTTGCTCAAAGTATTTTCAGAGGTAACTTAAGAGAAAGGTAGGATTATGTGAAGAGGGAACGGTAGGATTTGAGTGTGGTTTGAGTATTATTATGATGGAAGCTGATTTGCTCGGTCGGGTAGATGTAATATTTTTCGTCTCAAGCAGTCTTGGCTTGAGGCAGAATTGTCTCCTTTTTTAAAGTACGCTGTAACTCATCCGTAGTGATAGGTTCATAAAAAGAACTTCGTTTGTCCAGTTGGAGTTTTGGGTAATATTGCTTGTGGAATGCTTCAAGGCGACCCTCTAGGACTTCCTTGAACCGGGTGTAACAGTGAGGGTCATCATCGAGGAATCGGTATATATATTGTAGGTAAAGATCGAGCAAGTCGGCCTTCCGGGGGTCTGTGAAGACAATTTTGCTTTGTGGGTCTGTGAGATGGATTTTAGGCGTTGCGTCCATCTTGTCTATCGAACTGTTGCCAGAGCAGATTTGAATTTTGGTAATCTAACTCGGACATGACCCTCGTCCAGGAGTTTTCAGAGTGTCTGATAGTAACGCGATAGCAGGATACTTGAACCGCAAGAATCGATGATAGATTCGTCTTTTCGGGAAATCCGTTTGCGGCTAGGTCGATGGCTTTCAGTGGAATTGATGTTTTGACCGCTTCTGCCGTTACGGAAGTTAAGCCTTTGAAGGCTCTCACAAGATCTTGGGGAGTTCGAAGTTTTTGTATCACTATGTAGTTGGAGATGTGTTCGCAGAACACATCCTGGCTTATTTATAAAAAGGCCCTTCTTCGAGTAAGTACTCAACTTTTTGATCTACCTGTTTGAACGAGGGAAGTTTACCTTATTTTTTCATCTAAAACTTATCTTTATTTCCAACTTCGTTCTAGGGACAATTTATAAAAATGGAACACATAATCGCACTCAACTGTTCTTTAAATAAAGTTTAGCAATAGAAATCCAAGTTCGCTTTGTGATGCGAAATCAGAGTTGAATATATGAATAATGATATATAATGCATATTGCTTTAGATCTTATATGAATCTAGGCCCCTTTAACCTTACTGATACTGGGTGGGGTCCGCGCTACGTTTTAGTTGATATTTTTCATTAGGATTTGTTTAATGCTTGAAGCCTTTGGTACAATTGGCTTTGTAGAGTATGAAGTAGAGAAGAAATAAATTGAACATCCTAAAAACGTGGACTGGTTTTTTTTAATTTCCACAGATTTCTTGCTTTCTTTTTGTGTCGGGAGAGTATGTGTTTGTAAGAGTTTATAATGATTAATTCCTTATCCTTTCGTAGATGATGAAACAGAAGATAATGTAGAAGAAACTGTGAGAAAAACCGATGAAATTAGTTTAGACGCCGATTCCAGCGGTTAAGTCATAGACACTGATTTTGAAGATAGCTCGGTTGATAGAGATAAGACGATTTGTCTAAAAACCTTCTTATTAGAAGACGAACGATGTAATTACACGCCTTGTAGCACACAGCATTGTAGTATTGCAGAACTTTCTAAGTTGTCCACTTTTCCATGTATAGTGAATTATATAATTACTTTACTAACCAAAGAGGTGCAATGGAAAGGCCAAAAAGTGCAAAAAATGCAGTTTGGAAGGATATCAGTGCTACAGAAGTATAACGTGAAACGGGGCTACTTTTGCATATTTTGAGGATTTTGTAATACCTGTTTACAAAAATTGTCAACAAAATGCTCTTCTATAAATATACCACAAAAATCGTTGGTACCTTTGGAGCTACTTTGGCATTGAGACAAACTTCAATATGTTGCCGTTGTAGATTAACCGCGTGGCTACTTTGGCACACAAAAAATATAAAGTATGCTTTACAGGGTAAATACCTTGTAACATAAATAAAATAAGAGGTCGTTTCAAAAAAATTGTTAGATGTTAAACAAAATATTCTCAAAAAAAGATTACCGGGTTTTTTTAAATAGGTAAGCTCAGGTTGCATCAAAAACTAAAAGATAAATTCCTAAAATAAAATAAAAAGAAAACAAGTTTTAAAGATGAAGTGAATCAGTTTCTTTTCAAAGATTATTATGACAGAACTTTCAAACCAAATAAAATCAGAAAAAAATTCCGAAACCAGTCGATTCTTATTTCTAAGTGTGCGGTTGGTCAGATTATTATTTTATTTTAGTCATTTATGTAACGCTTAGAGACGGGTATACGGAAATATTAAGAAAAGTTGCTTAGAATTTTATGCAGAATCCGAAAATGCAATAACATATAGGGTATTCAATTTGAATTTTCAAAGTTGCCTTGGGTTTCTGGTAGAAGTGGCAACGTTGCACTTTTGAAAATAGTTTTAAAAGATAGATCATGACCTATTATGTCTACATACCAAATTTCGAATAGTTGTCTTGTTTAGTTCGCTTGTATTTTTATAGAACAACAATAATCTTTAATCGCCCTGTATACGTAACGCAAATACTCAAAACTATTGCTGCCACTGATTAGATAATTAAAAGATCTCTCAAAAGTTCCATTGCAACACCTACCCTTTCCACTAACAAAATCATCTATGACGTCATCACGCTTACATAACGTGAGATTACTCTTAAAAATTAGCTGACTTCAGCACGGCTCTGGAAACACTACATCCGTTCAAATTTCGCTTCTCTCGTTCTCAAAAGATGTTCCCTATCCATTTTCATGAATTTCATCGTAACGGATCCTATAGTACGTTTTTCTAATACACAAACAGAATCTTCAATATTGTGATGTATGCAGCCGAAAAATGTCTGTGTTCTCATCTTTAAGCTAGTTTCAGCTCTATATTACGTTACATACAAGCCTGACATCGGAAACGATGTTTCTAGAAATTCCGTATACCGAAATAACTAATAGAAATTACATGGAATTCATAAAAGTGAAAATGCATTCCACACACGAGGAGTCACCTTATCATTATCATCGTAATGTAGCACCACATCCTCGTTTCAACGTTTTATTAAATCTTTCAACTACTACACTGTATCTGTCATAGGGAAATTCATGCCTTGTCACCTGTATCGCCTTTATTAAAAAAAAATACCTGTAAGGCTGTCTTCGTTTAAGAGCTCTCAGTACTCATTAGTCCATACCCAGCTAAATGGCGCCACAAACAAACTATGATTAATCCCTGAAATATACCACTAGGTGGCACCACCTTTATTACAGAAAATACTCAGTCCATACCCCACTAGGTGGATCCACAAAAAAGCTCTGTCTTACAAGTTAGATTAGAGTCCCCGTACTATTTCCCCATCAAGGGGCGCAGGCCTATCACAAGACCCTGTCTTATGAGGTAAAATTAGGGTCCATACTATTTCCAATCAGGGGTCTCAGGCTACACTTGTCTTATGAGATGGCATTAGGGTCCTTATTCAAATTTCAAATTTCCCGCGCAGGTCCAGGCCAAGAGCCAGTTCCTACACCTGTCTTATAAGATAGCGCGAAGCACGAAGCAGCTAACCCCTAAGAGCATTTCCTCCTACACTTGTCTTACAAGAACCTTCCAATCCTCCAGGGACTGAACTGCCAAAAAGGCACTTAACTCAACCAAAAGGGCTCTACTTAGAGCGAACATTCCATCAAGGGGTTGAAAATGACCACTGAAAAGAAGCTATAAAGGGGTGAACCGACAAAAAGGATCTTAACACAACCAAAAGGTCCTAATTAGGGTTGAAAATCAAGGGTTGAAAAAGACCTCCGAAAAGAAACCATAAAATAAGGCCGACAAAAAAGTCAAAAAGACCATAATTAGTGTTGAAAATCAGAGGGTTGAAAAAGGCCCCCGAAAAGAAACCATAGGGGTGGAAAATACGCTCTCCCACGTAGGCGGCCTTGGGAATTCCCAAGGTCAAAAAGTGAAAGTTGAGGTGCCCCACTACTACTGTCGCCGTCGCAGGCTTCACAGGCATATATTTTTTTGGATCGTCCATTACAATATCCATAGATCCAATTCTTGCGAATTACACACTCAATTCAGTCTGGGATAATATAATGTGGTCGTCCAGCTGCACAAATTCCACACTCTCCTTGATATCTGGCATACGAAGAAGACGATTGACAAATTTTTATTTTATAACCCTTCTCTATCTCTCTTTTTTCATTACCCTTGTCTTTATATTTCTGGGTATTTTAGCTTCATTTTCGGGTTCTATATGTAAAGTTTCATCTGCATTAATCGCTGCATCTTCAATAGTTTCTTGATTTTTAGTATTCTCAGTTTGATCTTGATCTGATTGTGCTTCTTCATCTAACTCAACCTCTTATCCAGGAATTATTTTTTAGTTGCTGTCATTTAAAAGAGGTGAAGTATTTTCAGCATCGGTTTTTTGGGAGTGTCGAAATAAAGGGTTTGTTGGGTCTAATGGATAAAGACCTGTTGCCGTAAATCCGGACTTTCAATTTGATTCTACCGTTTGATTCTCTATTTTCCAAGCTTTTTAATAGTGTAAAGTGTATCTCATTCGAGTGGTTTTCCGCCAGTCGTTTAAAACGGGTTGCTACTTTTTTTTCATTGGCGCAAACATTGAAACATTGAGCGGTTGTATGTCACCAATAACTATGGCTGTTTGTCATAAATAGGTTCCTTTAACACGCGGTAAATATTTTTAAAAGACCAATCCTCAAATAAGTTCATGTAGAACCAACTGTTCGTGCTGTTATCGTAAATTCTGCCGACAGCACCACCAGTAGTAGCGTTTTGTACACAACTGTCGTTGGAAATAGTTCCGTCTGCATTTCCACTCATCATAATGCTTATTGTAGCACGAGAATGTTCTTGGGCCCTTTCTACACGTGGTACCTTTACTAATCAAAAATTTACATTTGTTTCATTGTACTTGTAAATATTTTTGGCAATTGTGATTTCTAAGATGTCTAATATTATTTAAAAATACCATTACTTTTTTCTCTTGCTTCGAAAGCCCTGGACCGCTGTCACAAGAAATCTCCATTCTGCCACTTGATTTGTGTCCTAAGATATTTCACGCTCCTCCCCTCAACTAAGGGCAATTGGATTAGATTACTCACGTCTTCCCAGCAACTTGTTCTGGAGAGTTCCCTTGGGAATCTTCCAACGTCGGCCCTTCGCACTGCGCGCAGCACGTAATAAGTCCGCCTTTGAATAGGCCCTATAGGACCTAAACCATTGGGTTTTTCAATATTCTCTAACCATTTTGGATTTTACAGGTTTCATGAAAAAATTAAACAAAATTTGGTAAAACAAAAATAGTAATACATGTTGCCAAAGTAGCCCCCACAAACAACGTACGGCGGGTGATATTTGTTTCAAACATCCAATAAATTCTGCAACAATGCCGAGAAATTTTAAAGTGTATGCGGTTTGATGATGCAGACACAAGAATAAAACGTTGATAAAATGGTACGGATGCGAGATGTTATCGATATTTTTGTAAAAAAATTGTCATAAGCGTTATAACCTAGATTTTGAGCGAACAATTGATGTGCAGCTAGTGCGATTTTGTGGTAATTGTTCCTTCATGAAGAGTAAACCGGTGAAATACAGCACTAAAATTTGGATTCTTAGACTTAGACAGATCGTACTGCAAAGTCTTCCAGGTTTATTTAGGCACGTGAGGCAATACGGCAGAACGTGGCCAAAGAAAATTGTTCTAGAGTTAATATCGGTTTGGACGCCGACCATGGAATTACTACGAATCAGTTCTTTACGTCTTTAAAGATAGCTGAAGAATCACTTGAAGGAAAACCTTCATTGTGAGGAACTCTAAGGAAAAATAAGCTTGTGTTCTACCTGAATTTCAGCCTTCTAGTCATCGACCTGCTATTTCAGTTTTTGGATTCCATCAAGAGGTAACACTAATGTAACATATTCCAAAAAAGAACAAAAGTATAACACTATTATTCTTGGAGCATAATAATGCAGCCGTTTCTGAGCAAGAACTTAAAAACCGTGAATTGTAACTCATTATAATGCGACAGAAGGCTGTTAATACATCAGATAAGATGGCAGACGAAAGGATGGCCAGCTGTATTGTTTATGACTATCACGGACATAGCTGCAGTATATGCGTTCATATTATGGATTAATCTTCATCCCGAATGGAATTAACGATATTTAGATAAAGATGATTTCTTTTAGAATTGGGAAAACAGTTAACAGCCCCAAACATCAAAAAAATATGTAATCTCGAAATAAAACGATAAACAGTGTCAGTTCTGTAATATTGTTCAGAAATATTGATACTGAAGAAAACGTAGGAGACGGCAAGCAAATGGAACCTTTCAAAGCGTAACCAAGAAAAGGAAGGTGTACGAGTTTCCCATAACAAAAAGGATTTTCAAAAATGAAAACTACATGCTCCATTTGCAACAAACGGTTATTGTCCCCTACAGTAAGAAGACTATATTTGTAAAAGTTGTAAGAAACAGTGAAAACTGTAAATCTTCGCTTGAGAGCAGAACTAACCTATGTCCAATTTTCGTCATTTTGTGATTTTAAGCACTTAATATTCAAGGCATGCCCGATGCGGTGCAGAAGTGGTCTAAGTCCAATGTGGAAAATAACAGAGGTAGTGGAGAAATACAAAGTATTCTATGTACTGTAACGTGTTGGAATTGGGAGCAGAAGTATTCTATGTCCTTACATTATACTATCTGAATTCATATCAGTCGCGGGGTTGGACATAGACTAGTTCTGACTTATTTGTGTATTTAGCGTAGCTTATTGTGGCGCGGACATGGAGTTGTTCTAACCTGTATAAGTTTAATTATTGTGCTTATTTCTCATTCTCTGCATTGTAAACAACAATGTCTGGTTCAAGGAGTAAAAGAATATTGAGTATGCTGAACATTACGCAAAGCACGGAATCTCGTACGGAATGTACAGGTATGTAATGAATAATATGTAAAAGAATGACTGCGCAAGTTTAGCAATTTCTTTTGTTCCTCTATTTGAAAGTAGAAGTTCAATTTATGCAAACTTTTGAGATTGATTATTTTATACAAAAAAACTGTCATTTTCACTGAAGCTTCATGTCCATATGATATTTAGAAAAAATTAACCTACCTGAACTCGTCTATTATATTACTTTTTTATATTATTCTATTTTAGATCCCAACCTTAATTTCAAGAATACAAAATTGTGTAAAAATGCTGAGTTTCTTATGAACAGTTCGGTAAACTTGGAAATGCCGGACGGTTTCATACCATGGGAAACTCTTCACTTAATTTGTTAAAAGACTTCGTACAAGGCATAGACAACAAATCGGATTCAAGTATTGTCCCATCCATTCCACCGATTTCGACAATAGCGACTGATGATTGCATAATACCTGATTTTGGCAGAGGTGTTAGTCAGGAGGACTCTAGCTTACCTGAACAACAACGATCTAGTACCTCTAAAACTACTGTAGAAAACGATCTTTTGTTATCTTCTGATACAGACCCATTTTGTGATGGAGATGACGATGTCATTGATCCAGATTTTAAGGTCACTAGTTCGGACGATCTCAATGAAAAAGACACTGAAGACAAAGAAAATCAAGGAATTACGAAAAAAATACGAAAGAAGAAGCGAGATATAGCAAAGTGGAAAAGAAATGTAATCAAAAACTCCCGAAATACTGGTAAGTCATATAGAAACTGGAAGGGAAACATTCAACCTGAAAGAACACTGAAACCTTCATGCGTAAACTGCAGAATGTAATGTGTTGAAAAGTTTAGTGAAGAAGAGAGGAGCATGATATTCAAGGAGTATTGGAACCTTGCCGATGTAAACAGACAAAGAGATTTTATTTCAAAGTTCGTCAAATTTCATAAAAAGGCAAGATGTCGCAAACGGACCCGTAATGAACAAGGAAACGATGAAGAAATAGATGATGATGCAGATGAAGCTAGTAGAAGACTATTAACATTTGTTTATTATCTGCCCAAAGCAGGAGCACATCTACAAATTTGCAAAACATTTTTCCTCAATACATTGTGCATTAGTGCACAAGTGGTAAGAACTGTATGTAATAAAATGGGAAGTGCTGGTGTAGTTATGGAAGACAAACGAGGAAAAGTATGTAAAAATTCTATGATTAGCGAATTTGTCAAGCAATCGATTCGCGATCACATTCATTCATTTGAAAGTATGGAAAGTCATTATTGTAGGAAAAATACTACCCGAGTATATTTACCACCTACTCTAAACCTTTCAAAAATGTTTCTTCTATATCAAGAGCACTGTGTAGACCAAAATATTTCTCAACAAGCAACAGAAAGCATGTATAGATCAGTTTTTAACTCGGAATTTAACATATCGTTCTTCAAACCGAAAAAGGATTTATGCGACTTTTGCCATAAATACGAGCATTCATCAGTGGAAGAAAAATTGGTACTGGAAGAAGATTATCAATTACATATCACAAATAAGAACAGGGGAAGGGAATTAAAAAATTTAGATAAAGAGATTGCACTGAAAAATTCCAAATTTTGTGTTGCCACTTTTGATCTCCAACAGGTATTATCTGCTCCAAAATCAGAAGTTGGACTTGGTTATTATAAACTTAAGCTTTCCACATATAATTTTATCATTTTTAATTTGGCATCCAAGGAGTGTTTTTGTTATGTGTGGTACGAAATCATTGGCAAAAGAGGCGCATGTAAAATTGGTAGTTGCCTTCTACTGTTTATACAACATCATGTGAGAAACGGAGTTAAGGAGTTTTCTTTTTATTCCGACAACTGTTCTGGTCAAAATCGTAATAAATACCTATTTTCTCTTTACAACTACATTTCTCAAAAATACGAAGTAAAAATTCATCATTCATTTTTAGAACGAGGGCACACCCAAACTGAAGGAGATTCAGTTCATAGTGTGATTGAAAGGGCCGCAAAACCCATTCCAGTCTATACACCAGAACAATGGTATACCGTGGTAAGAACGGCAAAGAAAAAACATCCTTATATTGTAGTGGAGCTGACACAGGGAAACATTTACGATTTAAAAGCTTTGCAATTAAACATTATAGAAACCATCCCCGACTTCCCAAATATTTTATTGTTTAAATGCATGTATAGCGAAAACGAGCAATTTAATAAAATGATTTTAAATCGTAGGGGACGCAAGTCAATTACTGTTAACGTACCTAACATGACTTTAAAACGCCTTTATTCGGACAAACTTCCGAACTGTCTAAAAAGACATATGATCATTTGCAATTTCTCTGCCAAAAGAAAGTAATATTAAGTCAGTATCATGATTTCTTCAAAGATTTGCCTTATACTAATAAAGAACAAGTTGAAAAATCTGACTGTGACTAGAGAACGTTGTTTTTGTATTTTTATTTTATTTTAGTGGGTGCACCTACCTGTTTTATTTTGGTTTTAGTTTTTGTAGAATACAACAATTAAGTTTCTATTGACTGTATTATTTTAACAGTATTTTTACATAAATAAAAATATTCACTAAAATTTGTGTAGATTTGTATTGTAGGCATGGTAGATTTTTGTTATTCCTATACAATTCTAGCTCAAAATTGGATTTTATTTTATTCTCACGTTACAGTATCAAAATTTAAACCATGGAAAAGTAGTCTATGTCCGTTTTAAATCAAATACGCTGTCTACTAAGTCTGAACTTAGAATAACAACATTTTTGGAAGTATTCTAAGTCCATGCGTTCTTCAAAACATCATACAAGGATGGCACCAATAAAACAGCTGCAATGAGATTGCCCAGAGTATCCAAATTACAACTATAAAGCAAAATAAACTCTACAAGTAATTTTGTAAATTAAAACAAACGCCTCCTGTAAAAAAAGCATTTTGTGACTTAGCCTAGTTCTGCTCTCAAGCGACGAAATGTATTTTGATATTTATTTTGTAATAAATGCTTTTGTTAAATAACATTAGAAATCATTTACTAATTATTCAATTACTCAATTATCCGCTTAAACAGAAATGACCAACCAATTTAGTGTTATTCCAAGGTTAAATTCTTGGAGGACAAGGTTTGACCTTAAGATGCAATTTCAAGTTATAAACATTACACTTTTTTTAGTTATAGAAATAATCTTTTCTCTGTAATACTTGTTTACGAATTTACTTAACAATATATCTCGATTAAATTGGTATATCACTATATTACAATTTTCTTATTTAAGAAAATGGGGTTAACTGGGTTTCTTGTAAATGGCACTTCTTTCGTGTTTTAGAAACCAGTCTCTCCTTTCTTCTATAACACCTTTTGTAAAACCTAAATTACAGAATTTAATAAATTTAAAACAAATTTTCTTGAATGTTTACTGTTTAAGGTGTCAACTGATTCACCACAACCCCCATATTCTTTGGGAAGCACCGATAACGGAATATTCTTACGTACCTCATCCATATCGTTACTGCTATAAAAATGAATCTGAAAAACACACGAGTTTATGATCACGAACAAATTGCAAATAAGACTTACTTACTCTAGATAATATTTTTTTAGGTATCACCGATTTAAAAATGTTAAAGAGAAAAGTGATTAATGGAAAACAGTTAAGCACATGGACTGATTTAATCCGTGGAGCGTATGCCTTAAGTAAAATGTAAGCAGAATCCTTCACTAGGCTAGGCGTAACATGCCTTATGTAAAAAAATGGCGCATTTTTACAATCAATGATTATATTATGACCCAGAACCATAGATGTTTCACTTTCATTATTATACATGTCAAAGATCATTAAAGCTACCTTAATCATATCATCAACTTTACTTTTCTTTACACAATTTTCCCATCTCACCAATATTGTTTCCATATCTGGTGCAGGTAGCAGTAATAAAATCCTGCAATAAAAATAAATTATGATAGTTGTAAAGAGTATAATTTCCTACCCTTGTGATAAGATATCTTGTATAACATCACTTAATGGGTCTCTACCCTGAAAAATTTCCGGCCTATTAGATGTTACGTAAAAGTATTGTGATATCTTTGACCTTGCTTTTTCTTGATTGAATTTAGAGCCTCGTAAGTAATTTAATAACCACAAATCGCCTTAAATTTAATTACGTTGTATACAATTATCGAAAAATTGCTACAATAAACTTACTCACTAACTCATTTGCAAACTCCTGTTGACTGAACCACCCTTTTAATTCGCGTAAGTTGTCATCCCTAACTTGTTTTGTTTCGTTCAGCTCTTCTTTGGCTTTTTCCTCTAGCTTCCTTGTCATTGG
This sequence comes from Vesta saturnalis, assembly GCA_036346205.1. Classification (NCBI taxonomy): domain Eukaryota; kingdom Metazoa; phylum Arthropoda; class Insecta; order Coleoptera; family Lampyridae; genus Vesta; species Vesta saturnalis. The sequence continues at coordinate 759,573 of JARFJB010002353.1, read as the reverse complement.
CCTACGCAACATTTTTTCGCATCAAACCGATTACTACTAAAACTTTATTTGTAAATTATCATACTTGACACGAGTTTGACGTAAACGAAATACATTTATTATTGTCTTTATAACGTTTCTGTACTACTTAAAGGTAGCGTGTTAAGAGAACAACTCATTAACTGGACAAGCTATTGACTATTTCAAGGATTTAAGATGTGGTTCTCACTAACAAATAAGACGTTTGTTTGTTTAATATATAGGTCCTACTTTATTTAAGATTGTGTAATTTCTGATTAAATAATGAAATCAATTATATTTAGGTCGTTGAAGAGAACACACACACAACATTATCTGACCATAATTGGTCAGATAATTTGATATCTATTTTTTTTTTGTAATGATTATGTCAGCAAACCTTGAAAGTGTCGTAGACTTTTAATTTAACATGCAATATTGTACCGAGTTATCATTAACATGCTTGTAATACGAGTGCTAGCAGATTTTAAAACGCCATTTTTGACAATTTTGAAAATTTCACAGTAAAAGTAGAAAACAGAAAAAAGCATGATGTGATCAGCACAACATATTTTTACGCATGTGTTTATCTTTCTTTAGGAATTGTATAGGAAAATAAGCCATAACATTACAAAAATATACGCTTGAAAATTAGTTGATTATGAAATATAACCCCACAGACAAATAAACACAGTTAAATTATTAAACGATTATTAATCATTCTCAAACATGAAAATCATCGCCACAATAACTTCAGACATTTTATATCCATATACTAGTGATAGGAATCTTGCCGTAAATTTTTGTGTCACAGCACGAATAGTTGTGACTCGCCACTCGTGCAAAAGCACTCCTGGCGATTTTGCAAACACAACAACTACGACTGACAAAGATTTCCCAAAGATTCCTAACACGAGTTGAATTCAGCAAAACATTCTAAAGAGAATGAAGGTTAAGGTTTTTTTTTAAATTGTATTTAAATGTAATTGTGTTATAAATAAAAATTAGTATTAACACAGTTTATTGTTGAATTTTTTACCTTTATTCTCACCTGTATTACCGCTGTAAGATGTGGCTCCTTAGGATGGAAATACTCCCAGTACAATCAGATACTAATTGACTCAAATTCAAACAATTGTCTGTTTCGATTGGTTGCTAAATTTTGAGTTGTATTAAAATACTTACCTTTTTTGGGTTTTTTTTAATGGTGTATTTTAAATTATACATTCTACACGTGTCGATAACACTTACAGTTATTTTCGTCAGTGGTAATATTTGTTAAAAACTGTTAAAGATGTTGTAAACAATTTTGTCAAAGTTGAAAAATTAAAACATAACCATAAGCCTGTTATTAATATAACAGTTTGAGAAACGTATAAAGCCAACTATAAAATTAAATTTTAGTAAAGAATAACTAGGTCATTAAAAATTAAATACTGTTAAACTGCCTTAAAGATGACAAATCAGAACACTCTCTAAGGCGAAAGCTAACAATAAAATTTTTCAGCCAAAAAACACATTTAACAAAATTTAACTGAGTTATGATGTAAGTGTAAAGTTGTAAAAAACTTCAATTTGAAAATGATAGAAGCATTGACAAATCCAAACATCACATCAAATAAAATAACATAGTTAAATCTAACAAAGAGATATTTTTACGTACTCTAACATGCAGACACACGAATATACACACGTAACACAAACACATACACACACACACACACACACACACATACACACACACACACACACACACACAACACGCACACCACATGCACACGCACACCACGCACACGCACACGCAACGCACACGCACACGCACACGCGCACGCGCACGACGCACGACGCACGCACGCACGACACACACACCCACGCACACACACACACACACACACACACACACACACACACACACACACACACACACACACACACACACACACACACACACACACACACACACACACACACACACACACACACACACACACACACACACACACACACACACACACACACACACACACACACACACACACACACACACACACACACACACATACACACACACAAACACACGCGCGCGCGCACACAAAATTATTTACTTTAATGTTGTTACACGTCCAAACCGCACTAGGCGTCGTGTATGCTTACTAATGTAAGCGGGTTGCCAAGCCAGCTAACAGGGAGGTGGGCGTGGTCGAAATAATAAGTAAAATGAATGATTAATACGCTCAAACACCTTACACCGATATTCAAACAACTCAGTCCGGGAAAATATGTCTCTAGGCGCCACCATAATCGAAACTTTGCTAAAATAATTGTCTTAACCCTACTTGATTGTGGAAAGTAGGATTGTGCTTACTCAGTAAACTTTCACACGAGGATTCTAAAACAAACACTCGTCCCAAACAATTCAACTCAAACTCAAATATATTTAGTACTACCCAGGTTATTAGAAACTTTTTGAATACACCTCGTATACCAAAATTTCCAAAACAAAATTTATCACTCAAATTCAACTGCATTCACGTAACCAACAGTTATAAAAAAAAACTGAAATACACGGGTCGTCACAAACTTCCTGATTGTACCCTGTACATCCAGAATACCAAAGTTATAATACGTTAACTGAAAATTTTCTACGTATACATATAAAGTTAAATTTCTACTTATTAATGAATAAATAGTTCTTCATTCAATGATCGATAATTAATTTATTAAAATTCTTAATCAAAAGAAAGGCAATGTCATCGGCTTAATAATTGTTCCTTTATGATACCTCTGAATCGTATGTGACATTCGTAAATATGTAAGTTCTCAAAACTCATCTCTAGTTATACTTAATGAAATTTTTAAATCAACAGTCATTAGTGTACTGCGTTAATGAAACTAACATGAAAATTTTTGCAATCAACCTGGCAAATATAACCTTTCAGGTTGTTCATTGATCTTAAATCCAAAATATGCAAAGTTTACATCTAATTTGTCCTAGGTCACCAATTAAGTAAACGTCACAAATGTATCTCATAACTGGCTAAATAAACAACAGAATCAAAGTTAACTATATATATATATATATATATATATATATATATATATATATATATATATATTGTCCTGCATAAAATAATAAACAAATGTTTACATATACTACAACAACGTGGTTGAAAAATTTGCGTTTCTGCAAAAATCCTTACTACTAAAACAGCCAATACAACATAACTCGAGATCGATTATCTTTTTCCCTTCAACACTAATTAATAAAATAATAATTTACACAACAATACGCAAATAAACTAACCAAAGAGATAATCGTTCTCAACTGAATTGTCAAGGTTCTTAAATATAATTCTTACTTAAAGACTTCATTAATCCTTCGCTCTTCTTTCTTCTCTCTTCCCGTAAACCAATTATTTGTAGTCCATTTGTATTCTTTAGATTGGCTGAAGGCACATAACAAATACTTCACAATTCCACAAACACTTATTCCTTTCTGTAATCGCGATTAGTCCAACTATACGAAGTTATTGCTCCAATAAACCGTAATAAACTATACACATTTAGTTGCCTCTTACAAGTTTCTCTCAACCTTTAGAACAATTTAGTCCTTCCTTAACACAAATAAACTTTCAATGTCATATAAAATTACCTTAACATTGGCTTAATTTACTACGAAAATTTCGTTCACTTAAAGGTGGTCCAATAAATAATTTATACTAAAGATCATTACAATCACACGCGTCGCACTCAACACTTTAACGTAACAACTGTTATGTTTTTTTATAAATCTGCTTACGCACTTTTTCTTTTGAAGAACAAAAACTGATTTTATCTTCAATCTCAATTTTATTAATTGTTTTATTTATGAATGTCTTATACGATTCATCCCCTTTCGGGTTACGCAGTTGTTTAAACAATGACTGCCTTCTATATTATTCACAAATATAACTCCAACTCAACCCATTCTGATTTCACACTTCACCTCGCGCGCGTCTCTCACCAAAAAGCTAAAAGCTAAAAAAAGCTAAAAAGCCACTCTGGACCATTACACAACTTTCAACGTTTATCTCCCACATGCGCTCGCCCTCCTTCCGCAACATTTGCAAAAACAAGTACAGTCTAAGGTCTCAAATCCCATATACTTACACGTATTCTCAAAACTTATTGCACAACATTACGAGAACTTTCTATAATTAACAATTAAACATACCAAATCTTTCTCTACATATTTTCTAAAACATTCTACACTTATACATTTACATCTTCCGACTAAAATTACTCCTCTATTCACCAACATTCCATTTCTTATCAAGTAGCCAACAGTAGCAACCATTATCGTCCCATCGACAAATTTCTCTTCACATTTACATTCATCAGAATCTATTTATTCCAACACAATGTCTCTATAATATTCAAATACACGTATCTACATACTGAATGATATTTCTCCTAAATTTCCAGTGGGGTATCACCCACCCACATACATTATGCATATACACAAAAAAATTTTTTTTTCGTTCAAACTCAATAAACCCGTACTCAAAACACGTAATACACGTCATTATAACATCTTACATACATGGTGCCTCATCGCAACCTTACAATGTACCCAATAGCATATTAGAAGTCACCTTTCTACACATGTTGGTTTCATAATACTTTGGAAATATAGCACATATTGTGTTTTGTATATTGTTACTGTAACGTATTCTTTTATTCACGTAACTTTGTAATATTGTATGTATATTTTTTGACTCGCGGTCCCATGTACGCTACTGACGATATTTAAGCAATCACGATGTGAACTTATGTACAAATTTCAGTGTGGTCGGTCACGAGAATCATATTGGCCCGATGCGGTACATTGTATTGGAACCATTTCGTGAAATAAACTTTCACGAATGAAGGACTTTTGAGACACTAAATGAAGTATGGAGCAGTGTGACTGAAAATACCGTGTAGTATATCAAGCGGGAATAGTAGAAATGAACGATACGCGATTAACGAGCTACTGCTAACCGCTACGCACTAACGGGCCGCCAGTTGTTTTTGTTGCTTCATATAGCCTCGGAACTATAGTGAAGTGCACAGAATAAGTGGTACATTTTCTCATATCGGTGTAGGACGAGTAGCGGAAGATCTCTGACTTTTGAGCATTGTTTTTACAAGTAGTGGCTGCGTTAGCAATCCATTTTTATCTGATTATTCAGTTATGGTATATATTTTGTAACGGAGTTTCTCATTCACTCACCACTTTGTATTAACCCATTAAAGCCCAGAATTCCACAGATATTTTTTGTTTTAATATGATGGTATAATATATAGCATACTTCATTAAAAAAAGTTGATACTTAAACATAAATGTGTCATTTTGACTGGCAAGTCTAGTTGCCACCGGGCTAATATAAGATCAAATCAGTTAAAAATGAATCGAAGGTATTTACAAAAAAACATTTATTTACGGTATTAGGGAAAACACGTAATTTTATTTGCTATTGTGAAAAACTTTAAAACAATTATCTGGATGCAACGGAATGTCACATTTTTTACATAAAAAGGTTGTGCGGGAACCAGATATTTTGCAACGACGGTACCTTGAAGGACCCTTTTCAATGATGTGGTCGGTGCGATCTGTGCGGATATCTTCTAGTACTGGAGAAGATTGTAGAGATGGTTGGACGCCTGGAGTTTTTGGAGCGGACCCGAAACGTTTTAATAAAAATATCGCGCATTATCTTCTATAGTCAAGTAACGGTATCCTGTGAACAATTCGGCGGAATAAATTCCAGCCCTGATCAGAGGAAACGTCCACGCCCCATGCCAAATAGGCCCACCATCATTTTTTCGAACGAATTCTGCAAACATAGGAGGCAAGAAGCTGGTCAGAGAGACCCACTCCTCTCATATTGGCACTATATTGGGCTATGGGTACACGCATATCAACGGAAATTTTCTTCTTTTCTGCCCTAGAATAACGATTGGTTTTTTCATTGGGGTCACAGGGTCACAATTAGTAAGGACTGTAACGATGCTGTTATCTTTCCAACGGACTGCACAAAGTGTCGACGTTGTGGAACTGCCATCTCGCCTCTTGCCTTGTTTTTGAGACATTTTTTATCTGCAAGCTGCGTACTCGAATTGCAGTAAATTTCACGTGAAGTTCCACTGCCCCCGAGTCATCTAGGAGTCAGTTCCTGGAGCAATCCAACGGATATAAAAGATTGTCAAAATACAGCCTATTACCCTTTTTTATTTGCATGTGATCTACTAGACCAAGAACAAAATCCCCACATTGACCAAAAGCAGTTTCAAGCGACCGCATAGAAGCACAACAGTAAGGCTCTGCATGGGCGATATATCCGGATGGGTCTGCAGCAATCCACAACTTGTAACCATATCGGTTTTCCCCGAACAAATTGTTTTACTCCATGCTAACGGTTTTTCCTGGGGAAATCTGTTTGAACGATGAATTGAGCATGTCAAATCATGGACGCACTTTATACAGTCTATCTTCACCATTACTTGTTTGATTGTCTGCCAGATGCAAGTAACTCATAATTTCGTCGAAACGATTTCGTCGAATAGAAGGTGTACATCAGGATCAAGCTTCCAATATAATCTTCTATACGGCAGTGGGTGATAGCCCGATAGCAACATAACGCCAATAAAGGTTAAAATTTCATCTTTGGTAACGTTAATATTATGTGCAGAGCGGCATATTTGCTCGTTTCGCTTACCATATGTTCCACTAAGTCGTCAGTGAAAAAAGCAAAAAAAGCATCTATTGGACTTTTGATTTTTTCTTTCAATAAATCTTCTGCGGTTGGACCAAATTCTGGTGATTGATCAGGAATTTTGAAAATGTGGTCGTCTATACCCATTTTCCAATTTATTGGCGTAGATTTCTTACGTTTTGTCCCCTTGGATACTTTGGAGCTTGTTGGCGGTAGTTCTTTAGGAACAGGAACAGTATCTTCATCATCATAACTGTCGTTTTCATAGGCATATCGGATGTTAGTTATAGATCGGAAAATTCTGGAAGGAAGATGATCGATGTCACCCAGTACTTCTTCAATGAAATGTAAAATGAAGTAGGGTTCTCTGGAAGAAACTTTAGGCAATATACGATTTATATCAGTTTTTGCTGGTTCAAACCGTTGTTTAATGTTATATGTTTGACTAGTTCAGCGTTATTGACTTGATAAACAACTGAAAGACAGCTGAAGTATTTCCTAACCTTCTATGCTTTACACATACCTCGGTAGAACTAATCAAAGCAGATGTATTACTGCGAAATCTGCAGCTACAGAGTTTGATTGTAAGTACTGTTAAGTGTAAGTACATTTTTAGCATAAGTTTGTAATGACTTGTAGGTAGTTTGTGTCGGTGTTAATTATGAAACGTGTTTTTAACTTTTGCGGAGGTAAATCTTGTCAAAGCGTTAATGTGTGTATGAGATGCTAATTTTAGTAATTTGGTTAAAAATCAAACATTATGTAAATTCTAATGTGGAAATAATTATGCAAACATGTACAGAAGTGATAAAAATCATTATTTGATTCAGTAATTTACTAAAGCAAGAAATTATAATTTAAATAGGTAATTCGTAGTGTGAATGACGCAATATGAAAAATAACATAACAGGGTTTTATTAAAGGCGAAACTTACTAAATTACGAACGCCATACAACGTCACCAACTACTTCATTGTAAAGCTGATAAATGAGGTTTAACGAAAAAGAAAAGCTTTTTAAGCCAAATTTTAGTAAATATACGGATCCAACAAAAACTTAATCGAACCCTGGTAACAATAACTGAAATGGCTCACTTTGATTTAATTTGTATATGTCATTTTACATTTGTTGATGATAATATAAGAATTTCATCCTTACTCTTGAATAACTTGACACTCTTCTGAAGCATACTGGTAATTATTTCGTTTTAACGAATCCAATTTAACAAACCATATACTGCTTTTCACTAGCGAAAACTACTTATTTTTTTATCATTGAATCCAGGTAAACATATGAAGTATAACGCTTTTACGATCGGTGCACAGTTAGTAGTGGTAAATTGCGAAGCGACGGTTACATTAACATCGGATTTCTCGGGCGCCAATCTAGTTGGAGGCGCGGTATAAGTTGTTCTGACAGAATTTGGGTGAATGCGTGTCTGGGATTGACGTGCTCGAGCTCCAAAATGTTCGGTTTGGGCAATTACGGCCGGTTGGGCGAGTGTAATGTACTTGTCGGTGAAAATTCTGTTTGGGAACCGGAAATTGTCGTGAGTTTGCAATATCCTATTGGAGTTGCTCGTGATTGCATCGTATTAGTATGAAATCTGCGGCATACGTACATGCAGTATTACGGTAATAAATTTTGGTGTAGCCAGTACAATTCTTGCGACCATGTCGTCGGATTAGAGTCTGTAACTCGTTAATGAACGCCTTTACGCCCTTTACTTTACTTTACGATAAATAATTCGGCTAGGACAATGATTAAACTGTCCAAAAAAATATCATACTTCCCGCTCATCTTTTCTGTTGGTTCCAGGAACGAGACTAGATCGGAGGTACCGTCGAACTTAACGTTCCATACCCGAGTTTTAATTCTCGGTGCAGTTGCCGGTGGGTGCTGTGAAAGCACAAACGGTTGTTGTAACGTCGGAGATTGTTGGAATACTCGCGGTTGAATCGGTACTGGCTTTCACCACACGATATGCCATAACTTCGGTACAGGAGCTTGCCCTATTTGCTACGGCCAAAAAACTGAAAATAAACAGTTGTAAATCCCGCTAAACGATAAGTCGTAGCAGGCGGTTGCGTGAAAATAAATTTTACCCTTCCCGTGGTTACCGGGGTTAACGAAGTTGTGGTACAGATAACGGTTGGTGAGCAAACTCCTCCTAGTATGTATTGATTGAGGCGGCAGCGTAAAACTGCTTGATTTCCTTCAATGGACAAACCAAACTTTGATAACTCCTGTTTGAGTTCAGGTTTTCGCATGCGGTATATTTAGCTAACGCGATCATCTCCTAGATGAGGGTTGTGCGGTCTCTCTTCGACAGAGAGTGCGTACTTTAGGTCTCTATCCACCTTCGTTTCAGTCAAGGACGGTAATATCGCAGTGCCTGCATCGTCGGGGCTCATGTTTCTCTGTGCCTTCGCCTATTTTAATTTTGCTTGCTGGCTTAATTGATTTTGTTTAGCGGATAAGTTACAGCAAGGGATAATTTATTTTGTTTTATTTACTGCCAATCTCTGTATGAGTATTGAAAATTGATTTTTTTTTTATTAGCTTATAACCCCTATTTTGAGTATACAGGGACCAGCGCAAGCAAATTTTTTTAGCGTGTTTCAACTTTTACAATTAATTAGCTGTTAACAACATGCTCAATTTCTTTACATAGCCGCCTTTATTTATTTATAACATGTTTAGATAAATTAGATATTAGTTTGTTCTTTTGCCGAATGAATTTGATTTAAGTTTTCTATCATCCATCAAGAGTTTCCTTTGTACTGCTGTTTTTAGTCATAGGAGTACATTTTTTTTTACTTTTCTCTCACTAAATCAAAAGTTTACGTTTCTCCAGCTCCGATATTACTCATTTTACCGGCTTTCTTGTACTAGTATTTTTTGTCCGTTTCGAAATAACCCCATTTAATCGAGATAACATTTTTTTTAAATTAAAACTGAGATTCCACGTACGATCACCGATATAATTCTTCAAAGGCCCCCGGAGAATTAGTTTTTCTTCACTGGCCGCATTTACTCTTAGGTTTTACCGTGAAAAGGAATCTGAGCTCACACCTAGATTGGAGCCAGAAAGATCCGATTTTACCGATACAGTCGCTCCTCAATTTACCACCCGGGTCATATTAAATAGTTTTTTTGAAAACTAACCGTGTAATGAACGCAAAAGCCTTATAGAAGGTCTAAACATTTGATGTCCATGTATGCGTCATCGCAAGCTTTTGAATGAAGGAACACTTTCATGTTTCACAATGAGAATTTTAAGAGTAAAATTGAGTAGTACTGCTATACTTATATGCCTAAAAGGTTTTATAGCAGCGAAGAACACGGTAATCAAATATATGTCATTGTCAAATGGAATTATCAAAGCTCTTAAGGCTACTTTTATCGTGATTTGTTTAAACTAATTTCATATTTAGATCCAAAAGTTTAATCCCTTTTAGTCTATGACTCAGCAAAACAAATAATTTATGTATCTTAAATGTACATGTTATATACGCATTATTCATAAATTTAGTGTTAGAACCCCTTTGAATCAGCACTTCAGCGTACTTGATATGATGCTAAAATCTCGAGTTTCAAGATCATCCCTTGCTCTATTGCAACTTCATGAATTCCTTAGAAACTTTCGAAGTTGCTTTTACATCAAGTTAAAAATAGATCGAGGGTATACAAGTGGTTTTCTAGAAGGGGAGGTGAATAACAGAGTTGTCTATTATTAGGTTTTCAAAACAAAATCTATAGTTAACTTTTACATTTTCTTAATGTGTATTTGCCGAAATGTAAAAAAAAATGGTTCTCTGTTGATGGCATGTAAATTAGGTTTATTTTAACTCCATCTGCCGATCAGAAACTTTCTAAAAAGTTCTTGGTCTGTCGCTGCTGTAATGTTAGTGCCGCTGTTTCATTTACTCTAATTTTACTTTAAGAACTAGCCGTCTGCGATAACATCTGGGGAATGGAATTTGCATTGTTGATATTAAAGCCGGATTTTGAATTCATACGGGTGTGTGTATACAGAAGCTTGCATCGCTTTATCCGATTACTTAAAGATAGGCAAATACTGATGATAAAATCAGCAAATTCATTGCTAAGTAAGTTTTAGAAACCGAAAGTTTTTAGTAATTTTTTTTTCGTAAATTATCTGAATGTAATCATAACTTTTGATTTAAAAAGCTTTTTTGAATTCTCATCCTGTTTAAACTTTCGCTATTACTCAAAAAGGTTTTTTCAACAGCTCAGCCTCACCATTTTTAATTTAATTTTAAATGAGCACAGTTTTTGTTCTTCTAACAAGGCATAATTTTACAATGATTACATTTCGTTTTATCCATATAATGTAGTTACGTTTTTTATTATCCCCCTAAATTTAATTGTAAAGGCTTAGTACAGCTTACAGTGTTTATCGAGTTACTCAAGTTTAAGTTAGTAATAGAGGCTTAGAATAAATGATATTAATTTTGCATTACTTTTTTCTTAACGTATGCTGTTTTGATAGTCGATGGAAAGAAACATATTTCGATAAGGAGAGGCACATCTACCCTATTCTTTACATGACCCTCGTTAATACGTGACCTGTTACATACAATCGCCAAAAGTTTGAGAAATAGCGGGGAACGTAGCAAAATCAATTACGTTATCTCCCATCAAGCAAACAGGGAAAAAATAATTATTTGGTGAGAGGCATACCCACTATAATTATTGTACGTATCTCTCCATTACGTAACTTGTTATACACAATCGCCAATGTAGCGCGTAGCGTAGCAAAATTTACTTTAGCTCCCATCAAGCAAACAGGAGAAAAAATTACATTTCGATAGGGCGAGGTATATCCATCATCCACCCTAATTTTTTATGTGTTCCTTTCTATTACGTGACCTGTTATACACAATTGAAAGTAGCGGGAAAAGTAAAAAAAAATCATTATTTTAGCTCACATCAAGCAGACAGGAACATAAATTATATTTCTATAAGTAGGGGTAAGAGGCACGTGTACCCCATGCAGGCCGGGGAGGTACCACCATTGTTACCATGGGCTCCTTAGTATTGGGTCTCCCATTTGGAGCTCGATAAAGGCTTCAGTTACCCTACTTCTTATTCATAATCTATTCTCGTCCTGTTCTTCCTCCCATCCTCACTGTTTTCCTATTGTACTGGGCCCAAACGCCCTCGGTCCTCGAAAGCCCTCACTTTTTGATCCATTATTGCAACATCCGCCGGTATCAGGTCTAATATTAATTTTGTTCACCAAGGACAACATCGCTTTCAAAAAGATTTCTTCTTTGGAGAATAATGCATTAGACGTCATCTGATTTGTACGTT